>CM060949.1:22628858-23066221 GCA_030765055.1 Mantis religiosa
GCAAATGGTCAAATATTTGTCAAACTATTACGACACTATTTAATAGACAAGTGTCTCTATAGCTTAGAAGAAATGTAAACATGTATGTGTGATTGTCTTGAGTAACAATCACTATGTAATATTTTGATACTATGTAAATGTAAATTAGAGAATTCTGTAATGTATATAGATTCTTGACAATGTTCGAAACTTTGTACAAAGTCTATGGACAATAAAACATCATTATTATTAATTATTATTATTATTATTATTATTATTATTATTATTATTATTATTATTATTATTATTATTATTATTATTATTATTATTATTATTATTATTATTATTATTATTATTATTATTATTATTATTATTAATTATTATTATTATTATTATTATTATTATTATTACTATTATTACTATTATTATTATTATTATTATTATTATTATTATTATTATTATTATTATTATTATTATTATTATTATTATTATTATTATTATTATTATTATTATTATAATTATTATTATTATTATTATTATTATTATTATTATTATTATTATTATTATTATTATTATTATTATTATTATTATTATTATTATTATTATTATTATTATTATTATTATTATTATTATTATTATTATTATTATTATTATTATTATTATTATTATTATTATTATTATTATTATTATTACCAGAGAGAGGAGAGCAGACAACAACTGATGATATAGTCAGACTTTTGAGGTTTAAAATGGAAGCACCAGCTTCCAAAACGAGTCGCTCAAAAAATAAAAATGTAAAAGATGGATGGTTAAAAACCGACCACAAATAGTTTTTTAAATTGTATGATGAAACTTTCTGCAAAAGGTTACTACTTAATAAAAAGTAGATAGAAGAATAAGTTTCTGTAATAGTAGATTGTCGAAGCTTATAAAATATGGATGTTATATGTTATATTTTATTTTCCTCTATTTTGTCCTTCCCCTGGAATAACTATTGAGAACAGAATAAAATCAATAAAGAGTTCAACATTGGCCCCAATACAAATATACCAAAGTACAGTCTTTTATCAATGAACGCATTGGGCATGATAAATTAGTTGCAAGGAATTGAAGTATAATGAAGGTAATTTTTAAGTGAAGCATCTCTTTCAGTTTGTTAGATCGTCCTACCTGACTGTCATCTCAATAAATGATAACATAATAGAGGTAACAAGACTAAAAGCACAACAGTTCTTACAAATGATTACTCTTCTATTTAAGTTTATGGACATAAATATCTATAGAATTTATTTACTGTAAATTTCTTGTAGGGGAGAGGAGCAAAATGATCAAATCTCTTAAGAGTGGTTGCTATGTGATGGCTTTTACATTCTGTTCTCTTTCTATGGCCAGAACATAAAACACATAACAATTTCCTATTTGAGAAACTTTTGAAAATTAAAATATAAAGAAGGAATATTTCAGAAAAGATGAAGCCCATAAAAACAAAACAAAACAAAAATGATTTGATATAACTTGTGACTTTTAACAAAATGTACATTTTTTTTAAGTTAATTGATGGAAATTAATCATTTCTTCACACTAGCCGTATACAGGCTAAGGTGTTGGATCTGTGGTTCAAATCTGGGTCAGGGCATTGAATTTTTCATGTTGACTCTATCAAAAACCTTAGCCTATACACGGCTAGTGTGAAGAAATGATTAATTTTCATCAATTAACTAAAATAATAAGAGATTTAACTGTTTTGGAACACCACAGTGAAGCGAAATAATTATTAATTTTTAGATGAGTCGTATTTATTACACATCTGCTTCACTTTCGTACCTATTTTGAGGACATGTTTCGCAAATAATCGTTTGCATCTTGGAGTCGCATAAGAGCCGAAGATGCAAATGATGATTTGCGAAACATGTCCTCAAAATAGGTACGAAAGTGAAGCAGATGTGTAATAAATACGGAGTCGCATAAGAGCCGAAGATGCAAACGATGATTTGCGAAACATGTCCTCAAAATAGGTACGAAAGTGAAGCAGATGTGTAATAAATACGACTCATCTAAAAATTAATAAAAATAATAAGAGTTTAATAATGAAGCCTGGGACTCAAGTACTTACAATAGTAAGTCGCCACAAACGGTGTATTTCGAATAGAAGAGCCCATAGTGGTTTACCAGGGAAACATATGAGTCAGTTGGAGAATATCAGGACGGCACGTTGGCCATGGTAGCTGAAGGGTAAGTGTGACTGGATGGAAACCAGGAGATCCGTGGTTCAAATCCCGGTCATGGCAATGAATTTTTCAGTTTGACTCTATCCATCCATTTTTTTTTTGTGTAATAAGATTCTGCCTATCTCTTATGATTTATGAGTTATATAAAAATAAGAATGAAGATGATTTCAAAGGCTATTTCTAGACTGGATTGGACTGTGCTAAAGAGGTCCAATCTTGGTTTATTGGAAGGATGAGGTGAGAAGAGACATAGGGCGCCGTCCCAAGGAGCTACGAGAGTGCAGAGGGCAGGATCCCTATATTTTACCAGCTGCAAACCCCGGCAGGCCATAACAACTGGTATTTTACCCTACTGTGATCTGGAAACATCCACTATGCCGGCCTGGAGACTAGAGACTGTCCTACTGGAGGAGGAAATGTATACCAGGAGCATATCATCCTGCCATGCAACGCCGAGACACTCGCGACATTTCTACCCTGAAATAGACCACCAGATGAGAGATGGCATGAAATGGTAATGGAGATAAAATGGAGGGACAGATAATTTGGGGGATGTAATTAACTTACCAATATGTATTATGTTCCAAAGGATGAAATAAATACAATAAATACATTCATTTGGTGAACTGGGAAAACCCCAGGAAAACCCATGTATCAGGTAGGTTGGCCACGGAAATCAAACTCAGACCTCCCAAATGCGGGCCACAGATGAAACCACCTGAGCCATCTCACTCACTATTTTCAAAAGGTTCAAGATATACATTTTATTTCTAATTAAAATGTCAAACATATGGTAATTTTATCAAAATCATAAGTCTTTTTTAAGGAAATCAAGATGTTCAAAACATTTTTCACGTGAGAAAGGGAATTTAAAAAAACAACCTAATGTAACAACCTAGAAGAAGCTGAACTTCCATTTTTTTTAATTAACGGAATAGCAGAACATAACTGTGTTGAAATCTCAGTGGAACACAATGTTTTCTTTGCTTACTGTAGTAGACCAAGTAGAAGTTCAAGTATAGGAATGGAAATTAGGAGGGGAGAAAAAGTTAAACAACATATGGTTTATAATTAGGATTATTATCAATTATCTGGCATTATTTTCTCCTTGAATTTCTAAATTAAAACAAATTCTCTAATGACAGCTAATATATTTAAGAGTACAATAAGCTACTAATGTTACCTTGAGCATGGCATCATTGGAAATCTTTGGCTCATCGTCAATGCTGAGTGAACTAAGACTTGTGGCCCTGGAGAACTCAAACGGAGTGTCTTCAACTTTGAAAGCAACAACTTCATCTTCAAAGACACTGCTTTTCATGGCACCAGCAACAGCACCATTTCTTCCTACAGCTGTATATGACAAACAAAATGAAATATATATAGTTTAAGTACATAGATGAGCATTTATTTACATGTATACTTTTAAGATTACTTATTATTAGAAGGCATTTCTAATTGGTAGAACGAGTATAACAACCCTGATATCAAATATCCTAGCAGATGGAATAGGTAAATCTGACTGGCTACCACAGATGAACAATGTCCTCCAAGGTGGCCCGCTCAGCCCTATTCTGTTCAACATCTTCATGCATGATGTCACAAAAGGAATGGCAGGAACAAGCACATACATGTATGCAGATGACAATATACGTAGACAAATTACAATCAACAACAGACACACTAAGTAAATGGGCGGAGTGAAATGACATCAAGATAAACAAAGAGAAGACGGAACTGGTAGTGTTCAGGAAAGGAGGAAGACTCACTGAAGCAGAGAATGTCAAATGCAAAGGCAATCTACTCAAGTGTGAAAACAATTTCAAATATCTAAGCATCACAATCCAGACAAAAAAGAAAAACTTCCGACTACACGTAGTATTGAGAGCAACATCAGCCACTACAGCTGGGAATGAAATCAGGAACATCACACACTAGTGTCACCGTGTGGCATTGTTGTGCTGCTGCCACAAGCCGGAGCCAGTGCATGGGCAGGAGAGAAAGAGACAGAGAGAGGCTCCAGAGCATTCTGCCCATTGTTTTTGCCACAAAAGTTCTCGGAAGGTCTGCGGCTTTCTAGAAACAATGGCTGGGGAGGTATAAATACCCTGTAAGGTGTTAGAGTGGCAGTTGTTTGTTGGTTATTGGACAGTTGACTATTGAAGCATGCCGCAGTGATTTCTTTCATTTGTTTTCGTGCAGCAAAACACCAAGTCAGCCTTCAAGTCAGCTGATTGTCAATTTCACGTCTTTTTACTGCAGCAAAAGTTGTTCTAAATTTCTGCATACCAGATTTCTGAATCTACGTAACCTATGCAGTCACACTATCAATCAGCACTGCTATGGATTTGTTTAGACTAAAGATACTACCAATCCTGACACGGTCTACAATCAGTGTTGAGACTACTTCACATACAAAAAGATGGAAGAACTAGAGCGAGCAAAAGCTAGATGCCTAAAGAGAGCCCTAGGAGTATCACAGGACTCAAGATAGCGGCTAGTGTACAAACTTACTAGGGAGACATTCCTGATAGTGGATCTAAGATGCTAGCTAATGCTTCCAGCTAGTTAACATCTTCAAACAACTTCTACAAAACCTGCACAAGAAGAAAACCACATACCTGAGGTATGCAATGTATGACAGGACTTCGATGGAAGCTAACAATGAAATGTGACACCTATGATGAGACTGACTCATTGGTTTTCACCATTGTTACAAGTTCTTCCACAAACCAAATGACAAGTGAATGTGAGTATTGTGCCTGGAATTTTGTGATCGATACCATAACACCAAGTGTACGAATAGATAGAAATCCATTGCAGCTTATAGCAAGGACAAATAATGTACTTACCCTCCTTTTACATGGTGTGTGTACATTTTCAACTTTATTATTTGTTTTCATGAAAATAATCACGCAAAAATGCATTTAAGACACTGAAAATAGGCAGTAAATAATTAAAATAGGCATTTATTAGATATGAGAACAGGGTGTAATCCAACTGTTTATCTAAGAGAACTAACTTTTCCTGATTACAACCACAAAGTAGATGATTGGAAGGCTGTCATAGCCTCCTGTCAGAGAGGACACTTTACATTGTGGAAAACATTCTACTTCCACTAAAGTGAATACAACATATTCAAAGAAGGATTCATACGAGTTGCAACAGAACATTTACCTTGAAAAACATCGAAAATGTTCCTAAGTTATTCTAAGTACACAGTAACGCTAACAGCATTTAATTTTGAATCAAACTGGTACTCAATGGTCCATATATTGCTAGTGTTTACCTAAAACACATTTAATTAGGACCTTCTAATATGCTCAGCTAATGTCGACTATTAACATGTTTACAATTTTGCCTTTCTCTGCCGGTACCTTTCCTCTCAATTAGAAAAATGCCTTATCTGTTGTGTATTGTCAACCTAACAAGATGAACAATAGGTCATACAGCCTGACTTACTTCCCATTTCCTGTCTCTTTTCTCTCTCTGGTGTAGACTGTATTCCTTTCTTAGGTTCTGTTATTTAAAGAGCTTAACTGAATCGCTTGATGAGGTAATTTTTCAAAGGATTGAAAACAAATAATTGCATTTATAGGCAACAAGATCCTTAATAAATATTTGTGACATGAATGCATCAATTTAGTATTTAGGTGACTCTTTTTCTCCCCCCCCCCCCCACTTTCATATATTGAAATTTTTATGCACTATCTAAAATGTGTAAATAATTACAGTAGTCCTAAAAATATAAAAAAAGGCTTTAAACTTTAAAATGTAGACAACTGAAGTCAAAATAAGCAAAAGATGCAAAATAAAACCTCGCCCTACTATCCACAAATATATGGAAACTTGATAGAGTGAACAAGAAATCCAGTCGCTCTTAACCATTGAGCTGCCATGGCCAACTTGCCATCATGACACTAAATTCTCCATTTGACTTGTATATTTCCCAGGTAAACCACTAATCTCTGTTTCATATAACCTTGCCCCGCTGACATGTATCACTCCGCGTGCAACTACCTTCCTCCTCATCCTAATTGGCTAATGCTTTCGCGCCATACACCATAGGCGGTGCCTTCCCGTCACATTGAAACCTGCAGTAAACGTCATAATAATTGCCAGGAAGATAGATGAAATCATACAAATAAGAATATGAAGGCATGCAAAAATAACAATGTTTATAATGAAACTGAGCAAGTTGAAACTGAATGAGCAATGAAACAAACAAATTTATAATGAAAGGCCTTCGGCCTTTTCCCCTGGAATATTTTAAACCAGCACACATACCTTGCAAAAATGCTTGTCTTTCAGTCTTAAAAGTCGTGTCACGCCATACTTATCGTGTGTCCTTCCTTCTCTCAAGTCTCGTCAAGGTAGTATATTTTGCGATTTGTATCCTGGTACAGTCTGATTGTCCTTAAATAACGTCTTCGCCACACAGCAATATTGCCCCTGGAGTGGTAAGTTTTCCTGTTGTCTCAATTTCATGTCGCGATGTTCCTACGCATCTAACACACCTGTAAGCTCAGAGAACAACTGTTCGACTTCTCTCACTGACAAAGACGGATTCTTCTCTGTGAGTGCATTAAACACATGCACCACAATTCTTTTTTCACCGCTTTGTAAAGGTTTTACCCTTGCAATGCTTCAGCAAAAAACTGGCGCTAGACTCTGCCATTATACATATATTAAGTACACACGCAATAAACGATCAATATAATAATTTAGCTCTCGCATTCGGCACAGCAAACCTTTGAATGGCGACATATGACTAATCCAGTTCATAACAAGGTCAGTGATAAGGCATATAAACAAATATGTCATCACTACCACTAACTCACGTGCTATCGTGCCATGTGCTTGAGAGCAAAGAAACCTCCTCTTTTCTTCGTTTAAGAATTAACATGCATTTCAGATAAATAAACTCTGTTGCATAATATATTTAATTAAAACAGTTACGACAATATAAATTTGACAATTCTCTTCCAACATATAAAGACATATCACCATATTAAATAGCGAACTAATTTTTACTGCACAACAGTCTGTACCACAACAGCAGCCAAGGAGATATGATAAGGTCATGTGACCGTTAAGAGATACGGGGCAAGCTTATGTGAAACAAGGATTAGGGACTCTTATATCCGAGATACACCGTTTGTGGCAACTTACTATCGTAAGTACTTGAGTCCCAGGCTTCATCATTTAACTCTTATTATTTTAATTAATTGATGGAAATTAATCATTTCTTCACACTAAGATTTTTGATAGAGTCAAAATGAAAAATTCAATGCCATGGCTGGGATTTGAACCACGGATCTCCTGGTTTCCATCCAGTCACTTTTACTCAAGTACTTACCATAGTGTATCTCGGATGCGAGAGTCCCTAGTGGTTTACCAGAGAAATATATGAGTCAAATAGAGAATTTAGTGTCATGACGGCAAGTTGGCCATGGTAGCTCAATGGGTAAGAAGGACTGGACAGAAACCAGGAGGTCCATGGTTCAAATTCCGGCCGTGGCACTGAATTTTTCATGTTGACTCTGTGTATCAAAAACCTTAGCTTATATACGGCTAGTGTGAAGAAATGATTAATTTCCATCAATTAACTAAAATATGGAAACTTATTTATCTCTACTTCTCTTCAATATTTCCACCCAGATAGAAAAGGCATTTTGCCAAACTTCCAGGTTCTACTTAAAATACTGTAGAACTCTGATTAACCAACGGTTTCAAAAGAGTAACAATCAACAAGAAAACTACAAAATTTAAATGCCAGAAACATATCACAGATACTACAAATCTCATCCAACAAGAAAAACAATTGAAATTGAATAAATTCACACATCATCCAAAAACGTTTTATAAATTTGAGAAGATTTTTATGAAACACATTAGCTTAGCCCCACAGAACAAATTTAGCATAGAGAAATTACTTTGTAATAGATTAAAAGACCCTATAACACAAGACAAGAAAGCTAGAATTTATATAATAATTACTCTGACTGTAATAAAGTATGTACTTGCTTAGGCTTTCACTGCTGGCATTAATCCAATAAAATGTATTTCCCAGGCTTGTGGGCCGTGGTCCATAGGATGAAACTTCTCCTAACGTTTCGCTCATAGCTCCGACGAGCATCTTCAGAGGATGATTCGAGCTAGCAAGTACCGAGCTAGAATCATCCTCTGAAGATGCTCATCGGAGTTATGAGCGAAACATTAGGAGAAGTTTCATCCTTTGGACCACGGCCCACAAGCCTGGGAAATACATATTATTGTAATAAAGTATGTTTAGGAAAAACAAAACAAATTTGAAACCCAGACTAAAGGAACATATGAGATGCTTAAAATACCAACAAATGGACAAATCTGCAGTTTCACAGCCTTTCTGGACGACTAACCATAACAACAAACTGAACATTACACTAATCAAACCAACCAGTCATGCAGCAGAATTGGACACTTGGCAAAAGATCTTCATTTTGAAACACACACGACAGTTAATGAATTTTTATTTACTACCACCAAGGCCCCTCTTGAAGTACATTTCATCACCACATGGTGAAATGTAGACAACCTTCACAACACAAGCAACAACATGGGTCAGTCCGATGCATTCTGAAGATGGGAACACATGTTAACAGAGATTAAAAAAATTAATGTTAGTGTTACTAATAAATACATCCTAACACATCACAGATTCTAGCTTCTTCCATATATAAAAGGTTTTATTTCATTGATGAAGCTGTAATTCAGTATTTCTCATTTAGATCTCAATACATACTTGTACTCTATCCTTACTGGAACAATTTGAAACCCTTGTCTCTGTCACAATGTTGCTAAGACTTTTGAAGTTCTGTTCAATGCATTTTAAAACATAATTTAGTTTTGGTGACATATTAAATAAAAGTAACTGACCAGACAATGGGCTCCATGTTGGAAACAATTAACATTTCTTATAATTATGCAATATTTCTTGGGATATGAGACAGGCGGTGAGGATTAAATACATACAATACCACATAGCTTAGTTGGAATTTAGATTAGGGACAAAAGAACACTGTCAACTGTTGATGCAACACCGCCAGCTTGAATAAGATCACATATTCTTCATTAAGTCTTTCTTACTGCTTTGCTCCTTTCCCCATTGTTTTGGTTAAGTAGTTTTTATGAAAAGTAAATTATTTATTTTAAAATTGTGTATGTTTAGGTATACCTTGTCTCCCAGAAGGTTGAGATCGGATAGCTCGTGAGTCTTCAGGTAATCGATTAATGAACTCAACTGGTGGCTTGGTGCTACGTGGGCTGGCTGGCACAGTCTGTGTTGGTGAGTCTGGAAGTTCACTTGGTGATACTATACCGCTCGTTCGTCGGCTGTGAAAAGGTTTTAAAACTATTAACATGCTACAGTATGTATTATCAGTAGCTAAGGAATTGTTTAAGATAATACTCTGAATGTTTAAGATTTTTTAAACTAATGAACTACTTTAAAAAAAATATGCATGATCATTTATTCACCATTCAGCTTAAATTTTGTTACAATAAAATAAGGCAATAACTTTTATAAAACAGTTAGGTCCCCATTTGAAATTAAAATTAAGTGCACATGTAGTATAAGTAAAAGAGTTTGCACCCATGTCATTTAATGGAAGCATTCACATAGTCTGTAATGTGCTACAAAATGCAAGAATTTTCAAACTTCAAGTGATGCTGCATATTGTTTTTTACATATATAAGGGGCATTCAAAAAGAAACAAGCCAGAGTCTAGTATGCGCAAACCGCTGACAGGATTGTAATATCGTGGCATGTATAACAAAGTGTTGTTCCAACCAGAGTGTGGAAGTTCACAGCCCGTCATCAGAGGGCACATGTGCACGTCATGTGACTATACAAAGTTAGTAGCAGCATGCATCAATCATCCAATGCTGTCAGTCGCATTGCAAACAGTGAAATGGAGGCGTCAAAAGAACAGCGAAGAGGTGTTGTTCGCTTTGTGACAGCGAAAGGAGTAGGGGGAAGAGACATTCATCAACAAATGTCACAACTGTGCAGCGAACACTGCATGTCTCTTGCAAGGGTCACAAGCACAAGCACCTCAGGAGAGAATGGGTGCCGTTAGCCGATGACGCAGTCTGGAGCAACACACTACATTACAGATGACATTGTCCAGCTGGTTGATGCACTCATTACCGAGGACCGCCGAGTGACAGTGAAAGCCATAGCCGCTGAGGTTGAATGGAATGTTGGAAGTGTTCACACCATCATGAAGGAACGATTGCTCTTCCGCAAAGTGTGTGCTCAATGGGTGCCCCACAGTTTTCAACCACACCAGGAAGTATGTCGAATGGCCCACTGTCTTGGTCATCTGTAGCACTATGCTAGGGAAGGGAATGAATTCCTGGAGCGAGTGGTGGCTGGAGATAACTCATGGTGTCATCACTTTAAACCAGAACCAAAACGACAAAGTCTCCAGTGGAAGCATCCAGGGTCACCACCACCTAAAAAAGCCAAGGCCATCCACACAAGTACAGGAAAGGTTGTACTGACGTTCTTCTTTGACCAAAATAGCTCCCTTCTGATACATTTCCTGCAGCACAGGACAACAGTGAATGCCCAGCGTTACTCACAATCCTTGACCAACCTTTGCCAAGCAATCACATCAAAACAACATGGCAATCTCACCCGTGGGGTCATTCTGCTCCAAGACAATGCAAAGCCTCATATGGGCAACACAGTCACGGCACTCCTGCACAAATTCACCCTCTATACAGTCCAGACCTCTCTCCTTGTGATTATGCCATTTTTGGTCCCCTTAAAAATGCTCTGAGGGGCAAACGATTCACCTCAGATGATGTCGTCCAGCTGTACGTGCAGAACTGGCTCACATCACAGCCCCGAGACTTTTATGAGACAGCCATTCACCACCTTCTGTCACAGTCAGGGCCAATACTTCTTACAGGGACTGGTTTCTGTATTTATGTCTCCGGCTCGTTTCTTTTTGAACTCACCTTATATTTTATAAATATATTTTTACTTTATTCATTTTATTTTCATTTATGATTTATAAATAGAGTTCTAAAAAATATTTGTTATTGAGTAAGTCTTCAAACTGTGCAACACTGATGGTAAGTCAACATATTGATATGGAAAAATAAGGATCAAGGAATCCATCCAGTTGATAGTTTGATAAAGAAATTCATAGTTCCACCACCAGAGAGGAGAGCAGACGACAACAGCAGATGACACATCTTTTGAGTCTGAAAATGGAAGCAACAGCTCCCGAAACTCTTCCTCAAAAAATAAAAATGTAAGTGATGGAGAGTTAAGAACCAACTACAAATACTTTTTCAATTAATTAGTTACTAAAATCCTCCAATCAAGCATAATTCAATTCTCTTTTATTTTTCTGTATCTTAGCTACTAAATCTTGATTCTATATATCAATGGAATATCTGTAGCATTTGTCTTATTTTATATGCATCTTCTAAGCAATAACAACTACATGGCATTCTTAATGAAAAGTCAAAGCTTATTTTCAAGTATGTTCTTTCATGACTTCAAAGTATTTCTGTTTTGATGAATAGGCTAGGTAAATCATCTTATCTTTTTGTAAAATATGAATTTAAATTAGGCATTTTATAGCCTATGTGTGATAGAGAGACAAAATAATCAAAGCTCTTCAGTGGTTTTTGAGATTAACACCTACATGCACTAATGAGCATACATTTATTCTTTTTATAATATTAATATGTTTTCACTGTGTTTAGGATTAAAAACAGAATAAACCTGATAATTTTCTCATTACAAGTGAATAGGTACAGTTTTAAGATTTTCAAGGTGCAATAATACCTGAAATCACTAATTACAGAACTGCGATCATCATGAATAGAATGTTGTTCGAAACTGCTGAGTGAACCCAGAGAGCTGCAGCGGGAAAACATAAGCGGTGTCTCCTCTGCATAATGGTCTGCTCCTCCGAATGTTACAACTTTACCTGTCAACAACAATTCAACGATTTTGGTCAAGTTAACATTATTTAGTTTGCTATGAAATATGAAGTCAGAAAATTATAGTCTTTACTATTTGCAATATTTTACTATGTCAAAATTATAACTTATAAAAATCTTGTATATGGTATTGACAAAGATTTCTTTACTCACAATTATATTAACTATTCTTATCTTAGTTTTTGTGTAGTTCTTGCTAATCAAGATAAACTTTAATAAGAGGGCAGTTCAATAAGTACTTGTGTTTCAAAATATATGTTGTTTGCAAGGAAAGTTTGTGTCATCATCATGTACTGTAATTTGTTACACGTCAAAACAAATTTGGTGCTGATTCATAGGTAAGTTTGGATTTTAACAGACATTTCAACAAGTTGTTCAACGTATTTTTGCTAAAATAGAAAAAGTCCAGTATCGTTCAGTGATACACATTTTACGTTCAAATGGGAAACATTGCGAGGAGATAAAAGAGAAGTTGGATGCCGTTTATGGAGACCTTTCAACTTCTGTGACAACAGTTAGATATTGGTATACTGAATGTAAACATGATCGAACCTCCACCTTTGACGAGGAGCACCCAGGACGTCCTGCAGATGTGGTTATCAAGCAAGTCATCGAAAAAGTCCACAATATGATTCTCACTGACCGCTAAGTGGCAGAGGCCTAGATGTATCAATGGGAACGGCAATTCACATTTTGTACGATAAGTTGGAGATGAGAAAGCTGTCAGGCCGATGGGTGCCGTGTTTGCTTGCTCACCCTGGACAAGTGGATGCGGCTTTCAACTTTGAAGCTATCTAAGTGAAATCCGAAGGACTCTCTACGTCAAGCTGTCACTGTTAATGAGACCTGGATTCATTATACTCAGAAAACCAAGTAACAATCAAAACATTGGGTTGCTTCCAGAGAATCTCCTCCAAAGAACACAAAGACGGTTCCATTGGCCGGAAAGTGATAGTAATGAATTTTTGGGATGCGAAGAGTGTCATACTCACTGACTTCTTGGAGAAAACGATTACTGGAGCATACTACAGTGAGTTATTGGTCCAATTAAAAAGTTGAAGGAGACATGGCCCATATGGCGGAGAAGAAAGTTCTGTTTCACCACGATAATGCCCCAGCAATTGCCGCCGCCAAACTGCATGAACTGCTGCCACACCCCCATGTTCTCCTGTTCCCAAACATGAAGAAATGGCTCACAGAAACAAAATTTTATCAAATGAGGAGGTCATCATGGAGACAGAGGCGTATTTTGCACAGCTTGACAATTATTATTTTTTGGAGGGGTTAAAAATGACAGGGGCATTGTGAAAAGTGTATATTCCTAAAGGGAACTATGTTGAGAAATAAATAATTGTGGAAACGTAGAGTCAGACTGAAAAATTCAATGCCATAGCCGGGATATGAACCACGGATCTTCTGGTTTCCGTCCAGCCGCTCTACCATTGAGCTACTATGGCCAACGCGCCGATATGACATTAAATTCTCCAACTGACTCGTATTTTCCTGGTAAACCACTTGGGAGTTCTCATAAACACATGAGACAACTACCTTAATGACGACTTACAACATGTAAGTACTTTAAGGCCCAGGCTTTATAGTTAACCACTATTAGGTAAATTAATAGAAATTAATTGTTCTTTCCCACTGGCTGTGTGAAATTGTGGAAACGTAGAGATTGTGAAAGAACAATTAATTTCTAGAGCGGCTGGACAGAAACCAAAAGATCCGTGGTTTAAATCCCGGCTATGGCATTGAATTTTTCAGTCTGACTCTATGTTTCCACAATTTAGCCTACACACGGCCAGTGTGAAAGAACCATTAATTTCTATAAATAAATAATTGTCGGAAAAACTATCTGTAGTCGGTTTATTGACATTTTGTTGCTTACATTTTTATATTATCGAGGGACTAGTTTCAGAAGCCACTGTCTCCATTTTCAACCTCTCTCCAATGGAGGCAATGGCTTCCGAAACTAGTCCTTCGATAATATAAAAATGTAAGTGACGAAGTGTCAATAAACTGACTACAAATAGTTTTTCCGATTAATTTCGACGTCAATTTACTAAATTCCTCCAATGACACATAAACAATGTGTGTTTGAAAAAACTGGCATCTTCATTCTTAACACAGATAGTTATTGAACTGTCCCCATATAGATATTCAATGGGAAGTAAAATTTTGTAACATATGTCCTGGAAGACACTGGAGTTGATAGATCTTTTCTCTGTGAACAAATTCCTATAGTATCACTGGTAAGCATTAAACAAAGTAAAACTTCCTTTCTTGGAAGTGTTGAAAACAGTGTTGTTATGATAAATTAAATTTTAAGGGAGTCGATTAATGACACTAAACAACACTTACTTTTAAATTTTTCCGGAACATGTTTCAGAGACTTTGCCTCTATCCTCAGTCGATGGCCGGCTGAGGATAGAGACAAAGTCTCTGAAACATGTTCCGGAAAAATTTAAAAGTAAGTGTTGTTTAGTGTCATTAATTGACTCCCTTTAAATTTAATTTAAAGTAAAACTTCTTTGAGATTAGGTATTCATCTGTTGAAGTAATTATATACTCACCTTCTCGTTCTCGCTGTTGTTCTTCAACCTTGGGCCCAGCTACCTCAGGACTCTCTAGAGGCTGCTTATCAATGGGTGTGACTTTCATCAGTCCTTCAGCCTCTACTGGTGTCTCCTGCACCACTGCTGCAGCACTACTCAGAGAACTAAGTGAGCTCATACGAGAGAAACATGCTGGAGTATCTTCCTCGCAGTATTGCACTGGTTTTTCAGGCGACATGATTGGTTGCCTTGGTGTGGAAGTTTGTGTGGGAGGGAGTGATTTCACCTGTGCACTCTTCTCCTCAAATCCCTTATTTAGATTACTTGTGTCCACCACTTTAACAATATCGCTATCTTCACATGTATTTTTTACCCCACTGTGTTCTAAAGATTCATCTTTGGCATAGTTTTCTGGAGATTTCTCACTTTTTGGCTGTTCACAACGCAAGTCAGACATGGATGTTGCAGTAGAAAAGTTATAGGGTGTCTCATATGGCGTGCCCTCGGTACAATACGTTTTCAGAGTATCGCTTTCAACTTCATTTTTTCGATATTCAGCCTCTGCTTCTTCTTCATCTTCTTCTGCATATTTGAGACTGTAATCTGTGGGTTGATCTAAATCTGTCTCAGCGTAGTCCCCATATACCACATTTAGCTTCATATTTTTGCTTGTGCCCCCATGATGGTGGTGAAATGGAGGATATCCACGACCAAGGTCATTCTGGGTTTGTTTTCCTCGATCCTCATCAGGTTTGTCTGAAACGGTAAGACCTTGTTCCTCTACATATTTCAAGCTGTAGTCAACAGGTTGCTCTTGAGCCTCAGCATCGTCATCGTATGCTAAGTCTGAGTATTTTGTTCGCAGAAACTGTCCTCGATGAGAAGCACCAAACACTCCTGCTGGCACTATGGGGTTGAAGGCTGACCTGGGCTGCTTTGCTGTTTGATCCACTACTTGGGTACTGCCGAGCCTGCTTTCAATAGAGTCCTGAACCGTTGACTTCACAGCATCATGATACGTCCCTGATGTAGCTACTGCCACTGTTGCTTGTGGTGAGGACTGAAACATACAATGAACGTTGTATTTTGTTTTTAGAATTTATTAGTTTTGTCAACATTTAACTAGCTTTGTGTTTCTAAGCTAACAACAGAAAAATAAATAGTTAATGATGATAATAAATATGTAAATGATATATGTGTTTCGAGGAATTTAGTAACAGTGAAGTCAAAATTAATTGCAAAAAGTATTTGTAGTTGGAAAGAGATTGAAAATGGAGGTGATTGCCTTTGAAACTAGTCTCTCAATAATATAAAAAAGTAAGTGGCAAGTATCAATAAACCAAATACAAATAGTTTTTGCGATGTAAATGATGCCTTAAAATTTTTAAATTTACAAAATAAAATTAAAAATGTAAATTTAAGTCACATTGACTTCTGCAAAATAAACACTGTATAAAAATTTGTTAGCTTTTTTTCAAACACCAGAGTAAAGGAGCATTTTAAAAATATTAAATACAAATAAACTGATAAATCCATTGTGGTAGATCATTTTGAGTTATTTATCTAGTAGCAGTAAACAAGTAAATGAAAAAATGAAAATATAATGAAGTGATTACACAACATTAAACCATTGAAAATCTGCTTCAAAAGATAAATAAAGAGTTGTCGTTAAATACAAAATAATTTATAATATCTGTATAAACATTCTTGTTCTTGAAAAGCTAGAATTATAATTGTACTGAAAAATTCAAGATCTGTGGGAGGTACTTATGAAATTGTAAGCCACCAATTGGTTTATTATATATATATTTCAAAATGAATTTGTCAAGAGCTTGTAGTTTACAGGGTGGAAAAAAAAAATGGAGTAAGTTGGAGAATATAATGTTGTGCTTACATGTTGACATGGTAGCTCAATTGGTTAGAGCAATGACATGAAAAGCCAAATCTTGAACTACATTGCTGAATTTTTTATTCTACTTTTCAAATTTTAACCTACACATGGCATATGTAGAAAAACAATTAACAATGATTGACCTAATTGTTATTGCTGTTGTTTAATGTCCTGTTTAGATAGATTGGCATTTAATTTAAAGGCATAATTTAGAGGAAGACAGCTTCGAGAGTTTTGACGTATTTCAGCTGGGAACAAGACCTGCAGTGCATGTGACGTCAGGCAAGAGCCGTATAGTACAAGTTGCCTATGTAAATGGCGCTGTGAGTACAGAATCTGAGGGTTCAGTCAGTCAGGTATAGCGCACTCAATGACAACAATGTAGCTGCCACGTACCAAATGGAACTGTTACATTTACAATGTAACGATTTATTGAAGGACAAATATACAAACAAGAAAGACTTGTATGTGTTTGGAGGAATTTAGTAACAGTGACGTCAAAGAGAACAGAAGTTCATAGTTCCACCACCAGAGAGAGAGCAGACAACAGATGCCAGTTGGAAAGAGATTGAAAATGGAGGCGAATGCCTTTGAAACTAGTCTCTCATAAATATAAACAAGTGACGAGTATTAATAAACCAACTACAAGAAAGACTTGACTGATTTTTACAAGAATGTCCCCCAAACCAGATTTCCAATGTTGTATGCACTTGCCGCACGGACATTGTGTATGTTTGGCTTGGCATATGTTATGAAATTAGCTAAGTCCAAACCCCGAAGTACCTTGTCATAACACAATCTAACATGCGGCCTTCCATTACAGATTTCCCAGACATTACGTCCTGACTTTGATAAACTAGTTAAAGAAAAATGAAACAGAAAGTGTTGGAAAACGTTCATGTAATTCTGTTCTGAGTTGGTCTCCTCTAATTTGCAGAGAAAATTACTTATGTTTTAGTTTATTTACTTTATAACATGCCTGTCCTTCAAGTAAACTACGAGTTGAAGTAAAATTAAGCATATGAGTCAATCATGTATATACTTTTCTCCACTTACAAGTTTTTTAATGAAGGCTAGTTTCTGGGAACTTCTTCCCTACCCTCACTTCTGTGGTTGGGAGATTGACTCATTTGCCTAATTTTAGTAACAATGGCACTCCAATTTCTGAAATACTTCGTTTTATTCTATACGAGTTGAAGTTTTATATATTTCCTCATAGCACAGAGCCAAAATGTAATTGTTTATAAACTGTGACCAATAGTGTAATTAAAGCAGTCAGTATTAATATTACAACACCCAAGATGTAAGTTGTACATATTATTAATACCCGATACGTTTCCTGTCTGTTGGAACCCCAACACATCAAACTATTTCCTTCCTCTTGGGCAGCAGAAGTCAGTGCGGCGATGTCACATGCTAACCTGCCTTTCGTTCTGTGGTATATTTGGCAGTTAGAGCTGATGGAGCTGATGTCTCACCGCCACTACCTGTCTTCCCCTGGCATAATTACTATATTCTCTCTATATACTAGGGCTTAATTATTATCGACTCAAAAAGTACTTGACTGAATTATCAACATGATGTTGGGAGAGATATATGCTCCCGAAATGTCAATGGCTATTCATTAATATTCCTAGCTTCAGGCCCAAGAACATCTACAATATTTTCATAGCCAGAAAAGTTTTACATTTTATTTTAATTTACTTTATTATTATAGTAATTTAACATTTTGCTACATAAGCAATATTTAGCAATCAATTATGTTACATCTTGAGCAATTTAAAAGTTTTTTGAAGTTCATACTCTCAGAGTTTCTGTTTAAATTTCAATAAGATTGATTACAAACTTCACTGTATGGAACATTTTCAATCTAAAAATGTGTAAGAAAATTCAAAATTGAGTAAAAGACATTAGAAGTAAATAAAGGTCATTATTCCTTGTTTCACGTAAGCTTGCCCGGTAATCTCTTAACGGTCACGTGACCTCATCTCCTCTCATTGGCTGCTGTTTGGTAGAGACTGTTTTGCGGTAAAAATTAGTTCGTTATTTAACATGGTGATATATCTTTATATGTTGAAAGAGAATTGTCAAATATTTACTTTCATAACTGTTTCAATTAAATATATTACGCAACAGAGTTAATTTATCTGAAATGCATGTTAATTCTTAAACAAAGTAAAGAGGAGGTTCCTTTGCATCTAGGCCTGCCTTTCTGATTACACAAGAGCACGTGCTTTAGCGGTAGTGAATTACATATATTTGTTTATATTTGTTTATATGAGTTTTATCACTTACCTTGTTCTGAACTGGATTAGTCATGTATTGTCATTAGAAGGTGTACTGTGCGCGTTCGAGAGATACGTTATTTTATCCATCGTTTATTGCGCATGTACTTATTATATGTATAATGGCAGAGTCTACCGCCAGTTTTTCGCTGAAGTATCGCAAGGATAATTATTTACAAACAGGTGAAAAAAGAATTGTGTTGCATGTGTTTAATGCACTCACAGAGAAGAATCCGTCTTTGTCAGTGAGGGAAGTCGAACAGTTGTGCTCCGAACTTACAGGTGTGAGTGTTAGATCCGTAGGAACATCGCGACATGAAATTGAGGAAACAGGAAAACTTACCACTCCAGGCAAAAGCAGGAATAAACAAAAGTGCGTGCTCGGAGAAAATACGTGAAAAGTGTTGTGCGTCGTCATGTGTGTAGTTTTTCTTTAGAAACGAACTCCCTAACATAAGTAACATTTCGTCTGCTGTAAATGAGGATACAGATTTACCAAATTTCAGGAGATTGCTTATACAGCTGGGATTTGTGAATGAAAAAAGAGGCAAGAAAAATGTGCTAAAAGACAGAGGCGATATTGCTGTGTGGCGAAGACGCTATTTAAGGACAACCACACTGCACCGAGATACAAATCGCTAAATATACACGAAGAACACACGAAAAGTATGGTGTGACACAACTTTTAAGACTGAAAGACAAGCATTTTTGAAAGGTATGTGTTCTGGTTTAAAAATCTCAGTGGAAAAGGCCAAAGGCCTTTCATTATAAACTCTTTCAGTTTCATTGCTCAGGCATTGTGTTTCAATTTGCTCAGTTCATTATAAACTTGTATTTTTGCATGCCTTCATATCCTTATTTGTATGATTTTTGTATGATTTTATTTATCTTCCCGGCAATTATTACGAAATGTGACGGGAAGGCACCACCTTGGCCTATGACGCGAAAGCATTAGCCAATTAGGGCGAGGGGAAGGGCTGTTGAACGCGGAGTGATACATTTCAGCCGGGCAAGGTTATATGAAACAGATATTAGATAGAGTGCTCATGCTAAAGCTTTAAAAGGGCTTGTGAGCAAAAGCTGCATTTCAAACTGTTACTTAACGTAAGATCCAACTTTTGAATTGTTTGAATGTTTTGACTAAATTTAAGCTGTGGTACCATAAAAATAAAAGGCTGTAGACTTGCAGCTATTTCAGATTTAAAAATTTTTCAGTAATACCAACCTGCTTATCTGGTTCTTCTCTCTGCTGCTGATCTGTATCATCATCGCCACTCCCTTCTGCATTTTTTTCCTCTTGTCGCTGTCTCATGGTGTTACAGTACCGATGCAGGAAATGCCTATCTGAGGAACTACCTTCTCCAGCATTGATGCGTCCTGAATCACTAATACTTCCTGTTAAACCTGTAGCAGTTGGAGATGCCAGCAGATTTAGCACTGTCCGACTCACTCGCTCGTATACTGTATCTGACAAAGTGCTGGTGACAGAGTCTCGGCTATCTGACCTTGCTACTGCACCTCTTGACTGGTGCCTCCCCGATGCCTGTAAGCAATAATACATGCTACCTAAATATAACACCAACATCTAAAAATGGTAAGTGAAGATAAATTATTTAGCATTTTTGGGTTAACCTCTGTTTTGACTTATCCTTGAAACTTCTGAGCTTCACTGCTATGGATAATCAAGAGTATTCTATATGACATTTCATACAACACTTAAAAGATAATCCTTAATAAAACATTCAAATGTAGACATTTCTAAATTTATAGAAATTATTGAAATTAACGTTGCTTTACTTACTTTACTTTTATATTTACTGATACAGTAGTAGATTATGTACGAGGGGAGTTCAATAAGTGATGCAACACATGTATTTTCTCTGCCAATTTGGTTGGAAAAATCTGACAATTCTTGTGGGACATTTTCAAACATGCTTGCTTCGTCTCATACAGTTTCACTGACTTCCAATAGATGACAGCGCTACACAGAGCTTTTAAAATGGCATCTGTAATGGAGGTGCATTCCAAACGACTGGCAGTGATTGAGTTTCTTTTGGCAGAAAACCAGGGCATCTCAGATATTCATAGGTGCTTGCAGAATGTCTACGTTGATCTGGTAGTGGACAAAAGCACAGTGAGTTGTTGGGCAAAGCGTAAGTCATCATCACCACAAGGTCAAACATAACTGTCTGATCTCCTGTATGCTGGGCAGCCGTGCACAGCTGTGACTTCTACAACGTTGGAGCGTGCGAACAGTCTCATTCAAGATGATCGCCAGATCTCAATCAAACACCTCAGTGCTAACTTGATGTCCCTGTTGGTTGTGCTGTCACAATTGTTCACCAGTTGCGATATTCAAAGGTTTGTTCCCGCTGGGTCCCTCGATGTCTAACTGAAGACCATAAAGAGCAAAGGAGAACCATCTGTGCGGAATTGCTTGCTCGTCATGAGGCTGATGGTGACAGTTTTTTGTCAAACATTGTTACCGGCGATGAAACATGGGTTCATCACTTCGAACCCCAAACAAAACAGAAATAAATGAAGTGGCGCCACAACCACTCCCCTACCAAGAAAAAGTTTAAAGCCATACCCTCAGCCAGTAAAGTCATGGCTACAGTCTTCTGGGATGCTGAAGGGGTTATTCTGTTCGATGTCCTTCCCCATGGTCAAACGATCAACTCTGAAGAGTACTGAGCTACTCTTCAAAAATTAAAGAAACGACTTCAGCGTGTTCGTAGGCACAAAAATCCGAATGAACCTTTTCTTCTTCTTCTCCATGACAACGCAAGACCTCTCACTAGTCTTTGCTGCCGAGAGAGGCTCCCAAAACTTCCGCATCCTCCCTACAGCTCCGATCTAGCACCGTCAGATTTCCATATGTTTGGCCCAATGAAGGACGCTATCCGTGGGATGCACTATGTGGATGATGAAGAAATTATTGATGCAGTACGACGTTGGCTCTAACATCGACAAGTGGAATGGTACCATGCAGGCATACAGGCCCTCATTTCAAGGTGGTGTAAAGCCGAAGCATTGAACGGAGATTACATTGAAAAATAATGTTGTGTAGCTAAAAGATTGGGGAATAACATGGTGTATTTGAACACTGAATAAAACAACCCCTGTTTCAGAACAAAAATGTGTTGCATGACTTATTGAACTGCCCTCGTACACAGAAATGCTATAATCATTTAGATTTTGAGATGGTACAAATCGTTGTGACATTTCTAGAGCTTCAATTACTATCTCATGCACAATGGGAACACTTTTATTATTTACAACTTTATCATCGTCATCATCACATCAATCTGGGGAATAATGGCTTTACCCGACTGTATTGTCAATATGTAGCAATAATGTGTTCTTTTGCAAAATATTGACGCGTTGCCTAACAACATGCCTACTAGTTTGTGCTGCAACAGCAAGCATTGTACAGTATACAGAAATCAAGCATAAAATATCTTAACGTGATATAAAGAAGTAAATTAATATACTTTTTACATTAGCACCAGACCATTGTGATATATTAAGAAGAAAGTGTATAGCCCAAAACATACAACTGAGGTAAATCACTGTTACCTGAGAATGAAACATTCTTGATATGTGCTGCCTATCAAAGCTTCCTCCTCCTGTTCTTTGATTTTGTTCAGTTGCCGAGAAAACAAATTTTTCATCCCGCAGAATGGTTGAAGATGAAGGTGAAGTACTTGGTTCAATGTTTTCACAGGTCTCGGCTAGTGTTTGATCAAGTTCTTGTTCTAAAGCACGCTGCTTGCGAGCATATAGGCCTGGTAGGCCAAGTCCCCCAGCTGACGAAGGGCCCGACAGACCTGCAGGTGGGGGGAAACCTCCAGGTCTAGCACTGAGAAGATTCTTGAGTGCTGCACTTGATCCCATGGAAATCATCTTGTGCTTGGAGTGGACCAAACTGCGCAGCATGCTTGCTGCTCCCATTTCCCACAATGCACGCTGATCCTCGGCACAGCGTGCAGAAAGATTCCACAAAGTTCCGCAAGCATTGCTCACCACCGTTAAGCTTGGCGACTTCAACTGCTGTAGGAGCACTTGTAGACAATTATGTTCCCGCAGAATTGCCCTGTTGTCACAAACAAAACAGTTTTAATACATTGACAACAATCAAACATATAAGGGCTTACTTCTACACTGTCTGATTAAGCTGATGATTTCTACTCCAGATGGATAAATTGATCTGGCTGATTAACCCTATGTTTCCCTGGATAAAAATCTGTTCATAAACTGTTATGTATTAAGACTTAATGTTTTCCTTCAGCTAACAAAATGAAAGCGACTCACAGAAACATACTTGTGTGTTAGTGACATTTGGCAACAATTTACATAAACAAAATGTCAACTACAACAGCCAAGTGACCAAATGAACCTCATGTGTAGCCATCAGTAAAGAATACATTCATGGTCAGGATTGAATTTTTCAGTTCTGATTCTACCTTCACAGTTTGCCCACGCACTGTTTGTGTGTGTTAGAACAAACAATTATCACTGGACAGTGCGAGTTGTTTTCTGAAACCAAAAGTTGACTTGATAAAATAGGATGGTTTTGATTCAGTCGTTTTCATCTTATTAATGAATAAAACGTCAGTGTAAGAGTATATATATATGTACTTTATGGACATAAAATCTAATGCGCTGTACTCACTCTTTACTCTTCTTGCTCTTATTATTTAAGTTAATTGATGGAAATTGAGTGTTCCTTCACACTAGCCGTGTATAGGCTAAGGTTTTGTTTTTAGATAAAGTCAAACTGAAAAATTCAATGCCATGACCAGGATTTGAACCACGGTTCTCCTGGTTTTCGTCCAGTCGTTCTTACCCATTGAGCTATCATGGCCAACATGCCGTCCAGACATTAAATTCTCCCACTGACTCATATATTTTCCTGGTAAACCACTAAGGGCTCTATTTAATCATTTTTTTGACTTATGCAAGTATCGAGAATGAAGACTTCTGAGCCCATTCCCCAGAAAATTCAAGATATATGTGCATTTCATTTATGCTGACAATATTTGAAACACATTTATATCAAAATTATTAAGAGTCATTTTTGAGAGAATCAAATCTTTCAAAGAATGTTCCTGTAAAGGGTAGTCTGAAGTGGAAGTACTTTCTTGAAAATCTTCTATCACATCCTTGGAAGTTTGATACATTTTTGTGTATTATGTTTTCACCTAAAGGATCTTTCAACAAGAGTGTCAGTCCTATCTTTAACATCTGATAGCTGCCGTTGTTATTGAGTTACAGCAGTCAATTTATTTTCATTTGGTTTCAGTTGTTATTCACAAATAGCCGTGGAGCGTTACAGCATTCAGTAACATGTAGAAATTACGAAAATTTATCAAAATGGACCATCTTTTGCTGAATTCTGTTTTTCTTGGCTGACTTCACTACAGAAACCCAAGCATGTTAGCTTTCTCTTCTTCCCCCCTGTGCACACCACGCTGTAAAACCAGTGCCCAAGAAAATATGTGCACATAGTATGCTGTCCAGGAAACTTAAAACACGTATTTTCAAGGGATTCTCATGGCAAACTTTTGGGTGGAATGCATACCTTCTCTATCTACTATAAACAAGATACACAAAGTAAAAACAGTGTGACTTAAATAAAGATTCATTAATTACCCTTGCTTGACAGTTACTCCAGGATGGAGTAAAACAATGTGCAGGAAATGTTAGAGCACAAAGGCAGTAGGTACCAAAATTAGCATTTTGAGATAAGAATCATTTAATAACCAATTAATGAGTAAGTGAAGTTTGAAATATATGCAGACTCATTAAATATTATCTATTAGAAACAAGTAATGGTTGAATAGAGAAGATGGTCATTGCTTTGCCATCAGTAAGACTAGGGACATAACAAGAATGGTTTCATTAGTACATAATGATATAATATTTTTGTTATTGATAATGTTGCATTGTTGCGATAAGTACAACCGACGTGCACAAAGAAACAGATAGTGCAACGCGGAGATAAAAAGATTGGCGAAACAGATGAAGATAGATAACTGGAACGTTCTAGTGCTGTCTTGTTCATTCTATTAATTTCTAGAAATATGAGTAGAGGTATAAAAAGGAAGCTGGGATTAGTTGTTTAGAGTTAGTCGTAATCGGAACTGATTCACGTACCTGCAGCTGTGTTTTGAAAGTGAACTCTTTTGTTTGTTTGTTTATATGTGCAGAAGTGACGAAGATTGTAATTGTGTATGTTACATAATTCTGCTACTGTAAGGGTTGACCAAAGTGTGTTTCTACAGAAATAAAGAACATTTTGAATTTCTGCAAACTGGACTTTTAATCTTACGAACCCACAAAGTCACAATAATACTCTGCTTAGCAACTAGTTTAGGTACAGTAATTCACTTGTATCCTAAGTTGACAATAGCATTAGGGTATCCTGAGTTATAACTATTCCAAGATACATTCCAAATTAGTACAACTGGGCCTAAGAAACATTGTTTACATTATACCTGTACTCAAATGAAGTCTTTAATATTCTTGTCATTAAGTGACAACAATTATGACATGCCAAAAAACACTTTTGTAAACTGTGATTACAGATGATGACTTTTTGTAATTGTGATATAGTGTAAATTGCTCATAAAGACTTACCAGTAATTTAACAAAAGGCGTAGCATATTAAGTTGCAAAAATGGGAACAGTATACATCAAAGCTAATGTAAATTTCTTTTAATTCTTAATGCTAAAATAAAGTAAAATATAATACCTGTAATCTTCACGAACCGCTATGTGACTAGAAATGTTACGCAGTATTCCTCCTGCATTTTCTACAATGGCTAGTGTTTTAGACGGAGCCTTATAACTCAACATATCCACCAGGAAGCCTAAGGCACCCTCCACTGCACATATATCTACCTGTAATCATATTCATTTAGTATAAATATACAGATTGAGTTTTATTAAGTACTATAAAATCTTAATTTTCAAATTGATTAATATTAAATTGTTTTATAAATATCATGTTAATAATTTAAAGTTATATTATCCAAACTGCAAGAACATTATTGTCTAATTGTTTCTGAGCACTGTAGTAACAGTTCAACTGTAATCTCTTTGCTTGTACCTTGTTCATGCTGCAATGGGCTGAAAGATTCCAAAGAGCTGAGAGAATGGATTTAAGAGTTGACTCCTTTTTGCCCTCCATGGCAGCTCGCATGAGGCCTGTTACAGCACCCACTTCTCGTAAAGTCTGCTTACTTGCGCCATCTGCTCGCCATGACAGATTCCTTAGCACACTTGCTGTTACCTGTGTACACAAATTATAAACTACATTCTTTAATGCTCTTAAAATTTATCAAGTTTAATCAATTAAATGACCCTTATCATGCAAGTACTCCAACTGGACCAAAGTGTTTTCTTACCAGTTTTTTCTTACTTTTCTTTGGGTATAGGTAGATTTTTGAACAATAAGAACATAAGTCAATCTTTTCACAAGATATCATATTTCAAAACTCATTTATTTCAGTATTGTGTTAACATGTTAAGTGTACAGAATAGGCATGGATCATATGTGTAGCAATATTTCTGCCTGCTCATTATTCTAATATGAAATAAATTATTAGATGTTTCTAATCCAAGAATTATTCACAATTATGTAAATAGTTATAGCAATAGTTATGATTTTCATACTAGTATTTGTAAGAAGATATCATATGTATAAAAGATGTATAAAATCGCGTAGACAATAGAATACATACGCTTAGTTTCTCTGAATGTCTGCTAGGTTTTGGGGCAAGTAACAGGATAACTTCAGCTGTTGCTTACCCCTTAGAGTGACCATAAAGGTTATTAGCCTTCCCTTTTGTATACCAAAGAAAGGAATTAACCGTTTCTGGGGAGTTTAGAAAAGGGAGTGTTGGAGTAGAATCGGGGCAGTCTGGTGAAGTCTCAGATAGGGAGAAGTGTTATGCCATAGCAGCATCAAGCAATGTTAAGAAATTTGCATCCAGTGAAGCGCGAGGTGCATCCGACGTTATATAGAGTATTCTCAGATTAAGATAAATATTTTAAAGCTTCAAGCATATACATAGTCGTGCCATGGCTGAGTGGTTAGAACCCTTGGCTCTCACCTAGGTGGCCCGGGTTCGATCCCAGGCAACCACAAAGTGGGATTTGTGGTGGACAATATGGCGCTGGGGTGGGTTTCCTCCGGGTACTCCAGTTTCCCCCAGCATCATTCCACCAACTGCTTCATCATTCATTAATCTCAGGCATTGGGAGTACCCTTAAACCCTGATTTCATCTCTCAAGTCAGATGTGCCCACCTCGGTAGCGTTGTGGTAGCATGTCTGCTTCACGTTCAAGAGGTCCCGAGTTCGAATCTCGGTCAGGGTGGGTCACCTGGATAAGGTTTCTTCTGGGGTTTTCCCTTATCCTGAAAGACGAATGTTGGGTATCTCTAAGCTCCATGGACCCCGAGCTCATTTGAGCATCATTTCACCCATTCCATTCATCGTCCGTTATGACTTAACGTTGGAGGACATAAATTACAAAAAAGTCAGATGCTTCGGCTCCCTCGCTCTGAGGGAACTCACGTGTCTCCTAACGTCAGCATTGATGAGAAAGGGAGGAAAAAAAAAGTATATATATTTAAGAATACATTCTGCAAGTGCCACCTAAATTACTGAAAACCATGCTGATGTCCAAGTAACTTGATGCTGACACAAATATATTAGAAGACTTTCTTGTTCATGATCCCTGAGAAAAACACCAAATTCCCAGTCCAACTACAGTAAGTAGCGATAGAGATACTCGAGGCGGACCCTGAGATAATAGCACCTCTTCAGCCACAACAGCGATTAGTATGACATAGGCAACAGATCGTCGCTTTGAAGCCCGACGGAGTGAGGGAACTTTGAGATAACGCGACATCTGATGGAACCTACACATTACTCTTTTTGGATTGTTGGGGTGTACATACTGTTATGCCATCTTTAATGACAAGAATGTTGACACTTAACCAGAGAATTGAGACTCAAACCATGATACCACTAGGCAGTACAAAATTCTAACCCGTAAACTGAAATAAATGTTTATAAATAATATTAATTGTGGAGTCAAAATTAAGTACATGATAGAAATTTTATAATGAAATTGATATCTGTTGTATAATACCAGTTCGTTTACCAATTTTGAAATATAAATGCACTGAAATAGTGTGGATGCATTACTAAAAACAGTGGCAGGCTTTCCAAAATCTCCTCAAAACAATGTTTTGTGAAGATGAATGTAAACATGCAGCAGTCATGATGATGATGATGATGATGATATATATAAGGGCGCTCAACTACAGCGGTCATCAGCGCCCTTTAAAAAACTAGCCATGGCAAAAGCCAGATATAAAACTTTCTAAAAACTATACAAGTGTAACAAAACCTATTAAAAATACACGTACATAAAAAACATCAATCAAAACCTACTAAAAATTTCGTTCACTAAATCCTAAACTCTAAACTAGACAAGAATCTAAAAACCTTCTCCACGGGTCTCCACGCACGGCCTACACGTGGGTGGGCCTGTTGACCGCCTCCCTCAACCACTAAGAGGAGCCCACACGAGGGAGACACTTGGCTCGGGACTCCGGGTGCGCCAAACCCGTACCTACCGAAGTAGGCCCCTGGGAAGGGGGGGGGGGGCAGCAGTCATGAGTTTGTCATCGCTGCTAAGGTGGTCCTAACATGAAGGCTACAAAAGACTTACAATGATAGTGTCAGCATTAGATCTAGCCTACAGCCAGAGTTGAGGTACATGCCACAACAGTATATGTAAATTCTATCTCATGACAGGCAAAAAAGCTAACAGAATGACTTTTACCATTAAATGATGATAAATAAGTTGATTTAAACATTCATATTGCTTTGCTCAACAAATTATTGGTAGAACATGTCTCAAGAATTTATTGTACCCATTTTCAACTGGTGGTCGACTATCTGGTGATTCGCGATCTTCTTCTTCTTCTTCTTACATAGGTAACTGTAGATAATCATATGGCATGATACTGGTGAATTTAGAGATTAAGCTGTCATCTGTTGTAATTTCAAAGGTCATATTATAAGTTAATTGATGGAAATTAATCATTTCTTCCCACTAGCCGTATATAGGCTAAGGTTTTTAATAGATACAGTCAACCTGAAAAATTCAATGCCATGGCCGGGATTTGAACCACGGATTTCCTGGTTTCTGTCCAGTCGCCCTTACCCATTGAGCTACCATGGGCAACGTGCTGTCCTGATATTAAATTCTCCACTGATTCCTATACAGCTGGTAAGAAAAAATGATTAATTTCTGTCAATTAACTTAAATAATAAGAGTTTAATGATGAAGCCTGGGACTTACAGAGAATCCCTAGTGGTTTACTGGGAAATATATACGAGCCGATTGGAGAATTTAATATCAAGACATCGCGTTGGCCATGGTAGCTCAATGGGTAAGAGTGACTGCATGGAAACCAGGAGGACCGGCATTGAATTTTTCAGGTTGACTCTCTATTTTTGAAATTTTCAATATATGGTTTTTCACATAAATCTAGTTCTAAATGGTTATGTACAAATTTTGGCAACTTTACATTTTGTTCTGAGCTGTGAGGTTTTTTTTTTTTTTTTTTTTTTTTTTTTTTTTTTTTTTTTTTTTTTTTTTTTTCAGAAGTCATTGGTTACAATTTATTTGTTTTTACCTGATATTTTCAACGTGTTCTTTTAGTATTGTGCTTATGTTTTTCAGATGCTATATCAGATACAAACAGATAAATCAGCTATAACTAAGTCATCAATCCCACACCAGATAATGCTACAGATAGCTATGGAATCAATCAGCAGCAATACTTCCTTGAAACATGTTCTGCCAAGAAGTGAAAATGAAATGTGTATTCCATTGTGTAAGGACTATGAAACAATGAAGCACAAAATTAATATAATTTTGAGTCGAACTAATACTCAATGCTCCACTTATTTCTAGTATTTACCTAGAACGTGTTTCGTTAGGATCTTCCTAACATCTCAATTGAGTCGACAACAGCTGATGATGTTAGGAAGATCCTAACGAAACGCGTTCTAGGTAAATACTAGAAATAAGTGGAGCATTGAGTATTAGTTCGACTCAAAATTATATTAATGAAATGTGTAGTTATGTGTGTTTATAGAAATTTAGTAACAGTGACGTCAAAATTAATCATAAAAATTATTTGTAGTCGGTTTATTGACACTTGTCAATTACTTTTTTATATTATCAAGGGACTAGTAATTTGACAAAGAAGTTAATAGTTCCACCACCAGAGAAAGGAGAGCAGATGTCAACAGATGCTAGTTGGAGAGAGGTTGAAAATGTAGGCAATAGCCTTTGAAACTAGTTCCTCAATAATATAAAAAAGTGACGAGTGTCAATAAACCAACTACAAATAGTTTTTACAAAATGTGTGGTGTTTAATGTCCCCTTTTACTACATGCAGCACTGCAGGCAGTGACACTAATGACACGTGAGATGAAGATGGAGCACTGAGATGACGGTATAACCTGGAGAAAACCTGCCCCAGCACTGTGTTGTCCACCACAAATCTCACTTTGCAGTTGTCTGGGATCAAAGTGGAGCAACTGAGTAACATTGTTTCATTTTCCATCATTTAACTATTTTAACCTTTTTGAGAAAGTTGTAATGGATTTACATTTAATTTTATCATGTTTTTATTGATTAAAAACCAGCCCATATATTAATTTAGAAAGCAATTACAACTGTCCAGTCAGTACTTCTCTAGTCAAAAAGAAAATCAAACTAAACATTGTTCGTTTAAATAAAATAAACTTTTACTTGCCTGAGAAATAAAAGCTTCATACTTTTTAAAACTGAATAAGTAAAGCAACTAGCATGCAATGAGTAAAACTCCATTACCTGGCGGAGATCTTCACTTGGTGACTTCAGCTGGGCAACAAGAGCACGCATAAACGGACGAAAAGAACAAAGTAAAGCTTTGTTTGCACCATCACCAAATGTAAGGTTAGTAAGGGCCATGCCTGCATACCGACGAAGTGTCACACAATACTGATCTCCTGTGGTGCTGCCATGTGCTTCATGGTCCACCTGCAGAGACAGAGAAACAAAACTTAGAATTACTGGCACATAGATAGGAGGAGCTCAACGTTTAGAAAATATAGAATAAAAAGAGGTATTTCAGAAAGTGAAGTGCCATTAAAATAAAACCTTTTTAAATCACTTCTCGAACTATAAAAACACGAACATCAGCTGATGATGAGGATGCGGGGTCCTTGAAACATGTCCTAATTTTAAATGTAAGTGGAGCTAAAGTGTTTTTATAGTTCGAGAAGTGATTTAAAAAGGTTTTATTGATGAAGCCCCACTGTTTATAAATACTTCTATTTATAATTTTATTGGAGTCCCATTGCTATTAAAATTAGGTAAATGAGTTAATTAAGTTAATTGGGAGTCGATTAATAACACAAAACAACACTCACTTTTAAATTTTCCCGGAACCGGTTTCTGAGGCCTTCCCTCTATCTTCAGCCGGACATTGACTTCAGTCGATGTCCGGCTGAAGATAGAGGGAAGGCCTCAGAAACCGGTTCCGGGAAAATTTAAAAGTGAGTGTTGTTTTGTGTTATTAATCGACTCCCAATTAACTTAATTTATACAACAACACTGTTTTCAACACTTCCATGAAAGGATTTTAAATGAGTTAATGTTGTATATATTTTTCTCCACTTATAAGTTTTTTAAGAAGACTAGTTTCTGGCAACTTTTTCACTGTCCTCAGTTCTGTGGTCGACTGATGGTGCAATCGGTGTGTGATGGTAGCACAACACCAAACCAGAAGCAGACACAATCGCATCATCAGTCGACCATAGAACTGAGTACAGGGAAAAAGTTCCCAGAAACTAATCTTAAAAAACTTGTAAGTGGAAAAAAGTGTATACAAGAATAAGACCTGAAGCATTCCTGGTGACGAATATGTTCAAGTTCTTCTTAGGAAACAGCCAGTTGAAAAGACAATTAGAAATTGACATTTCGGGAGCGCACATCACTTCCAAAACGTCAGTTTCTAATCATCTTTTCACCTGGCTTGTTTCCCAAGAAGAACTTGAAACAAGTGTATACAAGGTTTACTCATTTACCTAATTTTAATAACAGTCTAGCAGTTCAGGAAATATTGAAGCAGACCACAGTTAAGAACATTTAAAAAAAATTGATTTTCTTTTAATTTAATGATGCTCTGACTGCTATGCAATTTTTATTTATGAGGGAACTTAAAACTAATGTGTACTGGAACAACCCGCATGTGTTGGAAGAATTAAGGACAATATCAAGAGAAATTATGATATTTCAGAAGATGAATTAATGCATATCAACAGAAATTTTCTTGGAAGGGTGAGAAATGTGTGGCAGCATAAGGATGTCATTTCCACACCTTCTCTGACAAAGATATGAGATTATTGTAGTTATAATTTGCATGACAAACCTAAGGGCTAGCTGCGTGATTTCTGCCAGCTTCTTATAATTAGTTGTTTATTTGATGTTGATTATTGCTCGTTAATTTCTAATAATTCTTGTTATTGCTGTTTTATAAGACAGTAGCCAGTTCTGAGCTGTATGTAGGAGAACTAACAATCAATAAATCTGAGGGTGTCAGGATACACATTTGTAAATTTCTTCTTGTTTCATTTTTGCAGCTTGCAACTAGAGAGAACTCTAGTGGCTATTTCATGTCATATCTAACTTGAATAATTTGTACACTGGACAGTCTGATATACAAGACATGGATCCATTTCCTGGAATGGGAAGAAAAATTTAAAATTTAACAAAGTCTCGTTTCCTATTTCCAGAACCTGGGAAAGCTTCTTATTAACTGTGAATGTTTGCATTAGAAAGTATTTCAATTTCATCATTCTTGTTCTGATTTCTCTTCTCAGTTATTGTGAACCAACCTTTATACAAATGTTAAAAAATGATTAGTTTATAAAAACTCTATAACATATAGACAAAAGTCTTTTGACAACAATTCAAAAGTAAATGATCATTTATATAATATTTTCCATGTTTTAGTTTAACAAATGAAGAGAGAGGTACCTGTATGAGCTCAGCTATGGCATGCAGACCTCCAAGTTGACACATGGCATGTCGATGCTCTTCATCAAATGACAATTTCATAAGGGCTGCAATAGTAGGACCAGGGTGCCTCTCCATATCATCTGTAAAATCATCACATTCTTGATAAGATATAAAAACATTTCCCAGACTCAGCTGAAGATGAAATCACTACTTCCCAAAACAATTAACTTCAGTATGAAAGCATTAACATTCCATATATATTTTAATGGGAAAAAATATAATCATATAGCTGGAGTTCTTCTGTTCTTTGTGTTTCATACTCTTGTTAGAATATATAACGAAAAATTTATCACAAATACACTGGCTCTACAGTCAATCCTCAGTTTGATTCCAAAGTTAGAATGGCAGAATTTCTCTTTAACTGGAATCACTCCCTTCAGTCCACAGGGTCCGCAAGTACGTATGTGGGAATGTATGCAACCAAGTTCAAGGTAAAAGTTAATAAATTCAATGTTTGTAAAATACCTATAGTCAACTTATAGTATCCTTTATTGGGTTTCAAACTTACATGACCACAGAAGTTAAAGGTGGTCAAATAATTTGGAGAGGGGAATGAAAAATAATTGTTCTAGACTTGATCTGCATTAAGGCAAGGCATTTGTGAAAGCTAAACTCCCAATTTCCTTTTTATCAACTTAAAATCTTTAGTGTGTATACAGAAAAAAAACATTACAATGAGATATCTCAAACTGCTTTTATTTATAAGTTTTCATTTTCAATATGCTAATACAAAATGTTCCTCATAATATTTTTTGCTTTTTTTGCTTTTTTAATGTCTGCCTTAAAATTTTATTTTTATGTTCTGAAGCTCTTTTGAAAATTACAATAATTTATATTAAAGACTAGTATGAAGAGCACTCCAAGTATTAAAAAATGCTTTTAAAGGAACAAGAATGAGACTCACTTTGAATGCTGTTTGGTTGTTGAGAATTTATAGCTTCTCGTAACACATCGCAATACTCCCGTATCTGCTCCAGTAGCCTCAGCACTCTGGCTTCCCTTCTTCCTCGCTTATCATCTGGATGTGAGTGCACCATGTTGTGTAAGGCTTGTGCTGCCCGCTGCCTTGTATCTGCATCTGAATCGGGAGCATGCAAAAGCTGCACCAGCAATGGCAGACAGCCTGCAAATAAAAGCAATCATTAAGGTGTGAACCTCAAACAGGATAAGGCCCATTTTCCCGGCATTTTATCTTATCCTGAAAAATTAATGTCAGGTAACTCTAAGCTCTATGTACCCTGTACTCATTTGAACATCATTTCATTCATTGTCCGACATGACTTAACGCTGGAGGACGTAAATTGCAAAAAAAAAGTTCAGTTCAAATTCATTACTTTTGTAACTCAAAGTAATGGAATTTAAAAATTTGATAATATGGATACAAAGGAGTTTTGCTCCTTAAACTAATTGAAATTGCAAAACAACTGCACAAAACACTATATATAGTATAATCAAATTAAAAATTTGGGAGTGATACATTAAAGTGAGGAGGAGCATTTCCTTTTTACCAATTTAAAAAGTGATGATCAATAAAAAAAATTACTATGTTAACAATGGTTTAAAATAACTTCTTAAAATGTTATGTGCCTTATATGTTTTAAGTATATGGTAGAAAACTGAAAAGAATCAGAAGAAAGCTGTACACTTTTTAATTTTCAGTGTATTTGTTAGATTTCAGGCTTGAGTGTAAATTAATATAACGGTGTCAGGTTGCAAAATGTAATGTCCAGCTGGGATTTGAACTACTGCACTTCTGCTCTAATTAACCAAGCTACAGTATGCGCAAATTAAGTTGAGCTCTAGATTTACAGTGTGGTGCGGGCAGAGAGGAAGAAGCGAGAGCTAACGCTCTTTTGTTTCTGCAGTGTGGTCATCCTTGAAAAACACAGTTCAGCAAAATAGCGTGTAAGATAAGCGAAGATATCACAAGTAACGTTGCATCCTCTGAAAACATTCCTTAGTTTTGCCCACGCCAGCTCAATTGCATTCAGATCACAGTTATACGGAGGTAGACAAATAATAATGTGTCCCCTTTCGAGAGCCATAACATCCACAAATGTTCATACAAATATAAATCATTTTCAAGTAAATGCTGATGTACCACACTCGTAACAAGAATAAACTGGCACCAAACGAGCCTTTATGAAGGAAGCTTTAACTACAAAGTGGTAATGTTATATAATAAACTTCCAAATTCATTTAAACAAGCTGCATCATTAAAACACTTTAAGAATCAGGTTAAGAAATTTTTGCATGTACAATGCTTTTATACGGTTAATGAATTTTTAGAACTATAACCATGTAAATGAGCACTGGGAGCATAGTACATTCACAAACCTGTAATATTTATATTATGACATTTCTTGTAGTAAATTAGTCTATGCAAATACCACATGAAACCATAGAAAAGCTGCTTACTGTGTATATTGTATGTAATCATTTTGACTTTATGTATATACTGTATTTATACATTTTGACGTGTCTCATAACATGTATATGTTGCCAAGGACGAACTAAAATTCTAATTCTAACATACGATTGTTGTAAACTGGTTAGCTAATTAACCTCGAAATTGATCAAAACGAAATATAGCGGACATGATAAAGCTTAGCGTATTAGCCACTAGAAGTCAGAGTATAGCGCATTTCAAATTTCAAAGTTGTCATCTATGTTTACAGATTTCAATGAAACTTACCAAATGAGGACTTGGAACCGACTGCTCTTCTTATGGCGTGTATATAGTACTATGACAATAAGCTGGCACAATTTCACAACTGACTTGCATTTATTCCTAGTACAGCACAAGAAGAGCCCAATTCTTGTCAAAATAATTGTCTCACTGGTGACTTAACACACATACATTGTCTATTTTCCAACCTTATCCTACACGTAGCTTGCATGAAAGAACAATTAATTAGGATATAACTGTGCTTACCTGATTGTCGCATAGCAGCACAGGAATCTGGAGAGCTGCTCATAGCTAACAATGTGCGACTCATGTCCTCCCGATCATGGGTTCCCAACATGGATAGCAAACTGTACACCATCTCTACTTTGGCACCTAACTGTTGTTGGCTGTAGGTTCTACGAGCTGCAGCCACTTCATTGGGCAATAACAGTCCACCACTCCCAGAGCCCACGCTAGATGTAAAGCTCATAACACTGGATACATCCTGCACAAATACACAAACCCATATTTAGAACTAAATTAACTTGGATGCAGTAGCTTCCTGTTTCATAAATGCATGCTTGAAACACCTAAAACTTTATTTGTTCTTCAAAACATAATAATTTTGCAATGATATGAAATTTAAAATGAGTAAAATTTTCAGTCCAATAATGTACATAAATTACATATAAAATAAATGGGAATTTTGTTTTATACTCGTAAGACTCCTAAAAGATTGGTAGTAGTGCTTTTTTCAATATCCAATGCTGAAATCCTTTATGACTCAACAATCATTAGAGCAAAGAACACCACTTCCCAGACAGAAATCGCTAGTTCATATTTATATTTCAGAACATGAGTAAGATTAACAACTTATTTGAGTGAGTTGACTTTAAAATTTGTGTTATTCTTTACTGAATGTTTGCATCTTCGTTTCTAGAGGTTACCAGTGGTGCATTCAAATTTTAAACCTGCATGCTATGTTTTTATTTTATGGAGGACCATAACCATGAAAGGATAAGCTCATCTATTGCAGTGTTACAATTCAAGTCTGTAGTCTTAACTTACAATATACTGCAATATAATTTAATGCTTTACACCGCTCATGTTGAAACTCTAACACTTTGCATCTGCCAGTGGCGAGGTGTGACTTTCAAAGTGAGGGAAGCTCCATGTAATAATTTTAAATAAAATAAGAGAGAATAATGACTCAAAAAACTAAGGCTACTCTTTAGTACTCTTTCTATTGTACAGTAACAGACAGATCCAGTAGCGAGGCGTGACTTTCAAAGCGAGGGAAACTCCAAATAATATTGTTCATTAAAATAAAAGAGAATAATGACTCAAAGAACTAAGGCTACTCTTCAGTACTCTTTCTATTGTACAGTCACACGTAGTCCCTGTTCACACTACAAGCTTTCCCTCTCCACTCAGAAGTACCCTGACCCACACCGCATGAACTGTTAGTCTAAAATGGAGAAAGTACACAATTCAGGCACTTTTGCTAATAACTTAAAACTTCACAACAATTTCCTATTTGTCACCACTAAATACCAATCTACGTAAAATACTATTGCTTTTGTTATTGAAATATACTTACAGTTGTATTTAAAAATGCCACATAAAACAAAAAATAAACTTTTCTTCACATGCTACAGAGACTTCTCATGACCAAATCTGTGAGTGCTTCCTAACTACTGAAGAATTGCGATTGCTTCCGGAAATCTACTAAGCATGGTACTGAAGGCTATGAATGCATAAATACAGTATTGAATGAGCTCGCGGAACTGGTCACTCGAATCTAAGCAGCTGTCAAATTGTCTCTAGTACAGCAGATGTTTTTAAATAAATTTTGAAAGTGTATCCAAAGCAAATAAAATACTATTCAGCATGAAGTTTTTGTTTTTCTTCTTTTTCTCCTGAAATCCTTGAGGAAGCAGAACTTCATTGTACGCATTGCCATTGGAATCTGCCCACAAAATTATAAACAAGTACCTGTTGCACACTTCTGGTTCCACCGATGCTGGAGGGACCACTGTGCCAGAGAGAACGCTCCACAGGCCATGTACCGTGATAGAGGGATGACAAGTTTTCTGACTTGGAACCATTGCTGTGTTGCTGTGTTTGTGTGCAGCTACTCATCTTCCCCTCCTCCACACCTTCAGCTCCCTCGCTCTCTTCATGTTCTTTGCATTGAGTCAACTGCAACACAACCACAAAAAGTTTTACTCAAGGCCACATTTCAGCTTTACTTGCAACTAATTGAATACTAGAGAGAGTTTAAACAATTTAGTCCAATACTTCTGTTGTCTTCTCTCTCTGTCTTTCAACCACCAATTAAACACAATATCTGGAATATAACATTCACATGGCTTTTGCTATGCATTACCATTTATTTTTATAGTTTGTCACATTGTTTTGGAGGAAAAGATTTGAGTCAGGAAACTTAGTTGCCATTTCAAAGAAGTGGGAGTAAGAAATTGCCTTGCTGCTTATTGGTTGGCAGGAGGGGAGTGGCATGCCTCCAAGAGCAGTCACAAGCTGGCCGGGGCAGAACTGTATTGCTACAATAAAAAGACCTGTCTAGATAGTGTTTTGAGAAGGATCCATTTCCAGAAAGTTTACAGTGCCTATCAGATGTATAAAAGCTGCTACAAAGCCAAGAGAGTCAGTGTATGTAGAGTAGTACAATGTGTAGTGAGAGAGAAGTGCAATATGTTCAAGTTACACAGTGTGGATTTAACAAACCATGGGACAGCGCAGGAAGCAGTTCATGCCTCCAAGTGAGGGATCACCGAGCTGAGGCAATTTACATGTGAATATCGAAGTTGTGTTCAGAATTAGTGTGCAGCTCCATGTTAGAGGTGGACCTGTGTATAGGTAAGAAACATTTTAGCAGCACAAAGGGTGCGTACTACAGAGATTAAAAGCAACACTGTACAGACGTATTGAAGTGTTGCATTTGTGTAAAAGAAGGCTGATTGTATTTAAGTACTGTGCTAACGATTTAGTGCCAAAAGTTTTAAGACAAACTTTTTCATTTTTTGTTACAATATGTTCTGCACAGTATATTTATGAAAGCTTATTTTTCTATTTACTTCATGTTAATCAAAATAATCCTTTACAAATACAGCTACATTACACATTTTGTTATAGCTACAAGACAGATAAAGGAAACCAAATCAATAGTCATATCAAAAAAACTATTTGTAGTTGGTTTATTGACACTTCATCTCTTACGTTTTTATATTGTAGAGGGACTAGTTTCAGAAGCCATTGCCTCCATTTTCAACCTCTGTTCAACTAGCATCTGTTGTTGTCTGCTCTCCTCTCTCTGGTGGTGGAACTATCCTCTAGAGAGGAGAGCAGACAACAGACGCTAGTTGGAGAGAGGTTGAAAATGGAGGCAATGGCTTCCGAAACTAGTCCCTCGACTATATAAAAACATAAGTGATTAAGTCTCAATAAACCGACTACAAATAGGTTTTTCTATTAATTTTGATGTCACTGTTTCTAAATTCCTCCAATCACACACATAACAATAGTCATATCTTCAAAAGTTAGCTGCTATATGTTGCCTGTAAAACCGTTCATCCTTTTTATGGCTTTGCAAGAAAAAAATTAACAATAGCACTTTAAAAAATTCAAAACAATGACAAATATTTTGGAAATGCTCCTTCCAAAAAGAGTTTCTTTAAATAAATTGCATTATAAGAAGTTCTGCATATCCTGTGTAGTTTTAACTTTCTCTTAACATTTTCAAATTAAACAAAATGGTACAAAATTATTGCCATGTGAAGAGGACAATAGGTTATTGCCAGAAAATTTAATTATTAAGTTTATTTTTATATAAATAACTTAATTACAAAGAATGCAAATTGTCTGATTTCATTATTGAGCTACTTTAAGCTGTACTCTCCACATGCAGGGGTATAGGCACAAACTTTTACTAATATTTTTTTCTGCGGGTTCAGAGTACATCAAAACAATTTCACAATTTCTTGAAATTTCCATCAAGTGTAGTTTTTGTTACAAATAATGATATTGTAACAGCTGTTTTGTTTTATATTTAAAAAGAATTTAAAAAATTTATAAATTTATAAAAGAAAAACAAACAAAATTGTGTAAAAATATATGTAATTTTGTGATTGACCATAGTAATAATTGTATTACGCAATGTAGTGACGTAGTAGTAAATCGGCCAACCATATAAAAGTAATATATGGGTAGCGATAGTAACGAAGGATTAAATAATCTCGGTGTAGAAACCAAAAGAAAATTCGTCATTCTTTCTGGAACGCCGAAGAGATCGGACGCTTTTTAAATTGCTAGAAAATATTTAAGTGTTAGTACAATTTGAAGTATTAGATTGATTCCGATCACAGTATAAACTTTTATGATGAGAATTGTAATGGATTTGGTGTTAAAAGAAATAAACAAAAGATTGATTTCTTATAGAAATTCAAATTAAAAATATTAATGACTTCTTCACTCGTTACGACCCTTGTAATTTAGAGTTTTCATTGCTCGTAAGTAAGAATATAACAGAAGAATATTAAAAGCTAGCCGAGGCATAATTAAGGATTTTCCTAATAACTTCGAGGAACATCTTCATCAAGTCATAATATTTTGGACGAAGGTAAGATCGATGAAGGAAGACCAACGATGGGAAACGAGATACAAGCACGAATTTTACTATATATGTTGCCGCAACTTTGGGCCATCAAAACCCACAACAATGGAGGAATCCTGCTACATATGTCACCACAACGTGGGGCATCATCATAGAATATTCAATATCGCATGTGTACTACAACGAAGAAATCGCGATACAATATTTGTGTAGTATTTTAGGTAAAATCTCAACATCAACATACACTGAGGATGGTGACTCAGGTAGCAGTGCTTGAGACTTCAGGAGACCCCAAATACTTCCTCTATTTACTACAGATAATGAGAAAATAAAAAGGGCAGAACACTTGATTAAAATGAAACCATCCATAGGGAAACAAATTCAAAATAAACTTGTAGCTTGATTCTTAATGAACAAAGACTATCTATAACACAATGAAGCACAAAATTAATACAGTTTTGAGTTCAACTAGGTCCTAAATGAAGTATGTTTTATGTAAACACTAGCAATATATGGGGAATGAAGTCTTGTTTGACCGAAAATTATATTATTGCAGCTTGATACTGTTTTCCAAGTGTGTGCACTTTAAGCATATGCTCATTTTGACATGTTCTCGAGTCTAAAGCTCCATAATAAACAAACATACCTCTCTCGTCTTCTCATCCTCCTCTTTGGGTTCGTCCATAACATTCTCCTTGTTGTTGGCAAGTGTTACTCCAAGTCTGGCCAGCACTGCCGCTGCTGACCACTCGCCACTGTTCAGTCCCCCATTGTGCTGCTGCAACACAAATATCAGTTAAACAGGTGAGACATTGAGTCACAAAGAAAATGTATGCTTAAACAAATAAGAAAGGGGGGATAAATTTCTGGCTTGCTAGTACTGATGTTAAACAAGGAAACGGCTTGTTCAAGGTTATCTGCTCCTTTGAGTAAAACATGATAAATCTAATTGGAAAGACAATTTGTAGTTGGTTTATTAACACTTTGCCACTTAAGTTTTTATATTATTGAGGGACTAGTTTTGAAAGCCATTGACTGCATTTTCAACCTCTCTCTGACAATCTTTCGGCGTTGTATGGCAGGATGATATACACTTGGTAAACACTTCCTCCTCTGATATGACGGACTCTGGTCTCTGAGCCCTGTACTGTCGTGGCTCCTTGGGACGGCTGCGCTCTGTCTCCTCTCACCTGATCCTTCCTCCTGGGCTTGCCCCCACTTGGGGGGGGGGGGGTATAGGTACAATAGACCGAAATTGGGGTTTCAGACCGAAATTGGGGTTTCCGTGCCGAATCCCCTCCGTAAAGTACTCCAGTCCAATTTGGCCCAGTAGAACAGGCTTTTAGTTAGTTTTTAATTTTCTATTTATGTAGTAGAAAATGTGATTTTATTGATGGTTTTCAAAACATTATATACATTGAGTAAAACTGCAGAATGAGTGCACGCATTTATGTTGGTACGGAATCACGTCTCGAAAACTTGTTGCCAACTGCGGCGCTCCGATATACGGGAAAATAGTGGAGCGTTGCCAACACATTTTCATTTTCTTATCATAAACTAGCGATAGTAATGGGAATAGTGCGTAGTAAGCTTTGTTTATTATTATATTATATGATATAATTATATTAATATAATAATTAATAACAAACTCTGGCAATGATCTATTGATCTTTACGTCAGTTAATTTGGGTATTACAGTATCGATGCTTTACCTACGTAATGTTGACTATTCCAAACATTTGTGCTAAATTCGTTTAACTTGTTAAATCATTATTATAATAGTGAGAATATTAGACTATATAATAATGATAATAATACAACCGGCAATGATCCACTGATCTTTACGTCAGTTTATTTCTGGTTTGCTTACGTAATGTTGACTATTCCAAAACTTTGTGCTAGATTCCTTTAAGTTTTTAAATAATTATGATAATAAATAGTGAGAATATCAGAATATATAATAATGATAATAAGTTAGTTAGTTACTAACACTCCCCACATGGCAACCTTGGCCTTCGGGGTAACCTCACCCCACCAAGTGATGACCGGACCCATTTCTCAGGTGGAGGCACCCAGAGGGCGGTGTCCATTACCTCCGATGATAGGGTGATAGTGAAGATGGCGGTGAGGTGAGAGGACCTACAGTTTTTACCGTGGACTCCGAACCACGTTGGGCATAGGGGATACTTCACGTGTGCTAGACAGAGGTGAAGGCGTGGATAGGGCCGACTTAAAATCGCCAACCCCAGAGCCGGGAATCGAACGGGAGCCGCGAACGAAACCACCGCGCTACCCCGGCGCCCCATAATGATAATAATAACTCTGGCAATGATCCACTAATCTTTACGTCAGTGCCCGTCTCGGTAGCGTAGATGGTAGCGTGTCTGCCTTACATTCAAGAGGTCCCGAGTTCGAATCTCGGTCAGGGTGAGTTATCTGGATAAGGCTTTCCCGGGGGTTTCCCTTATCCTGAAAGACGAATGTCGGGTAACTCTAAGCTCCATGGACCCCGGACGCATTGAGCACTATTTCATTCATCGTCTGATATGACTAAATGTTGGAGAAGGGAAAAAAAAAAAAAAAAAAAAAAAAACACGTCAGTTTATTTGGGTGTTATATGATCGCTGGTTTGCTTACGTTATGTTGACTATTCCAAAACTTTGTGCTAGATTCCTTTAAGTTTTTAAATAATAATAATAATAATAATAATAATAATAATAATAATAATAATAATAATAATAACAATAATAATAATAATAACAATAACAATAATAATAACAACAATAACAACAACAATAATAATAACAACAATAACAATAACAACAATAATAATAATAATAATAATAATAATAATAATAATAATAATAATAATAATAATAATAATAATAATAATAATAATAATAATAATAATAATAATAATAATAATAATAATAATAATAATAATAATAATAATAATAATAATAATAATAATAATTATTATTATTATTAATAATAATAATAATAATAATAATAATAATATGTAATAATGATGATAATAATAACTCTGACAATGCTCTACTGATCCTTACGTCGGGTATTACAGTATCGCTGATTTTCTTGCGTAATGTTGGTATTTTCCGCGGTAGCACGCTGTGGACGTTGGCAACGCCCCAGCCACGCGTTCCGTTCGCACTCATTCTGCACTACCCTACATTGTACAGAGAGGGAGGTTATGTATTACGTAGTGAACGTTAACCACGCACTCAGGTACACGAATAGAACCGATACAACTTTTCTTTTAAAAAATGATCAGATTCACGATTCACTTTTAGCTGAAATAACACGAATATAGCATAGTTATGTTACTATTTAGTTCATGGGATGGGCATTCACCACCAACCATTCACAGACCATGATTTTCTCTAACATATTGTCGAAATAACGTTAGCAACTGTCGCAGTTGATTCGCAACTGTTTCTGTAAGCTAAACCAACAAGGAAAACATTGTTAAAGAATGTAGAAGGCAGTTATTTTATAAAATATTTGTGTTATTTTCATTTTATTTATATTGTTATTGAAACTTTCATTCCGTATACGACTTGTAAGTTCCAATATTATTCACATATGACACATCAAGCTCACTGGTGGTATTGCATGTGAAGATGTAAACATGTACAGTCAGAACGTAGAGTATTAGTACACCACTAAACTCTTAATAAAAATCATATTTTGAAGAATATTTAAAGTGTACAGCTAAATTTATTGGAATAACAGATACTTGATTCAATAAAATTCTATTTATTATAAGAAAACATAAATACGGAACCAACTTATATAAAGTTAGTGTTAATTTCCTAACCATAAAAGGTAACCATACACCAAAGGAAAGGATACTAGAAGCAGAGATTATATCACATGCTACCTTTTCTTTCTGAGTAGTCTTACATTTAGTCTCACAGCAAATGACCTGCAAACACCAGACTTGACATTAAGCACAGTGTATTGCGGAGGTAAAATAAAAGAGCTGTTGAAGAGAGAAAACTAAAAATTAAACTAAACAATTATCTCAAAACTAGCTCCGAGATAACGCAGATAGTAGGGAGAACAGAGTATCATTGCTATGGTAGGAGTCACAGACCTAGATCTGGCCCACCTAAAATCTTCACGGCTAGAGATGACAGTAGTATACTTCGCTGCATTAAAAATAAGTAAATAAGTGCGTTTCAGTTTCAACAAGCATCGCAAGATCCTCGTCCAGGTGAGACGTAAGAAGTTCTCACAGAAGAGAATTCGCTCGTTAGTGCCGTGAAACGACCGTAGACATTTCGAAAAAGGTCGTATGGACAAATGAGAGCCTGTTCGAAGTGTTTGGTTTGAGCCTCAACCTCAAAGTGGAGGGAAAATATGGAACTGGAGCCAAAAAGTATAATTCTAATGAACCATGGCGGAAGACCATCCTTGTTTGGGACTGCGTAAGTGCATCAGGTGATGCAACCTCCATATTATCACAGAAGTACATGGACATTCTTAAGCAAGAGTTGGGTACCGTTTGTAGAAAATTGCCTTTCAAGAACACTCGATATTTACGTAGGGTAATGATCTGGCTTCGTATCTCTCCCAGTTGGCAACCATTCATCCTAACGATAACATGAGGAATATGCTGCAGTAACGCATAAAAATAACTATTTCAAGGGGGGGGGGGAGGGAGAAAGTAAAGTAAAAGCGGCACTTGTTGAAGAATGGAACCAAATACTAAATAAAAAGCTTGTCCATTCTCTATTAAGAAGATCAGGTTATGTTTAAAGCTAAAGGTGTGTGTGTGTGTGTGTGTGTGTGTGTGTGTGTGTGTGTGTGTGTGTGTGTGTGTGTGTGTGTGCGCGCGCGCGCGTCTAGTGTTTAACGTCCGCTTTTACTACATACGGCACCGCAGGCGGTGACACTGATGATACATGAGATGAAGATGGAGCACCGGTGGAATGAGATGGCGGGGGAAACCGGAGGTTCCGGAGAAAACCCGCCCCAGCGCCGTGTTGTCCACCACCAATCTCACTTTGTGGTCGCCTGAGATCGAACCCGGGCCGCCTTGGTGAGAGCCAAGCGGTCTAACCACTGAGCCACGGCGCGGCCGTTAAAGCTAAAGGATACACTACGAAATAGGGAATGTCAATGCTATTATAATGTACAAATGAGCTTTACCTTTACAGCACTTACATTTTGTTTTATATTACTTTTATTTTGATACAAAATATTAAATCTTATTGAAGTTGACATTTGCTCAAATAATACATTATGCTATGTACGTTGAACATTTAGTTGTTCTGACTGTAATTCCAGACGGTAGAATGTTTTGTGCAGAGTATGCAAATACAATTACGGATTATCTTGATACATGTACTGAAGGGAGTATAAATATTGTCAACGATCGCATTCTTAGTGGCGCGCAGAATTGGACGGTCGCCAAGAGAGACAGAGCGTCGTGATACTTATCAAACGATCGACTGCTTTCTAGAACAATGACTAGAGGCATAAAAACTCGGTGTCAGTTGTTAATTGAGTTGCTAGTGATGTAGTTGTATGTTTTGAACATTTGAAGTGTACCGCAGTGAATTGTTTTGTTTGTTTACGTGCAGTCGAGAACGAGACGACCTTGAAGACTGCTGTTGTGTACGTCGCGTCTTTTTACTGCTGCAAGGAGTGTACAAAGTTACTGTTTACTCCAATAAAGATCATTTTAAATTTCTCCAAACAAGACTTTCAATTCTACGAACCCATAAAGTCAGAATATTAATTATAATCGCTTCGTAGTTGTTAAAAGTGACTATTTCCAAACTGCGACAGCAACCTGGGCCCGCCTCGGTAGCGTGGTAGCGTGTCTGCCCCACGTTCAAGAGGTCCCGAGTGGCGAGTTACTTGGATAAGGTTTATTCCCTGGGTTTTCCCTTATCCTTCAAGACGAATGTCGGGTAACTGTAAGCTCCATGGATCCTGGACTCATTAGAGCATCATTTCACCCAATCCATTCACCGTCCGATATTGGCCGCGCCGTGGCTCAGTGGTTAGGCCGCTTGGCTCTCACCAAGGCGGTCCGGGTTCGATCCCAGGCGACCACAAAGTGAGATTTTCTCCGGGACCTCCGGTTTCCCCATCAACTCATTCCACCGATGCTCCATCTTCATCTCATGTATCATCAGTGTCACCGCCTGCGGTGCCGTATGTAGTAAACGCGGGCGTTAAACACCACACCGTCCGATATGACTTAACGTTGGACGTAAATTACAAAAAAAACTGAGGCTAAATCCATTGTAGAGGATAACACAATACTGATGACGCAGTATGTATATTTGTAGGGATGATACCTCGATATTGACGATACTTGTATAGTATCGACAGTGTAGGATACTTCCGAAAATTCGCTCGGTACTTTTTCGATACTTCGATGGTGGTTCTGCAATTTTTATTTTATTTTAAAATCATAAAATATTATTGCCGCAAGTAGAACATTACAAATTCCGAGAAATTGCCAGGAATTTGGTAGCTGTACAGTAACATTATACAAGAAAATAATCGTGTGTCAACTGTCAGTTAACAGTTCCCAACAAGAAATCACTACATGTCTCCTGTCACCTCCTCTTTTTAGTACACTGCATTACTGGAAAACAAATGAACCGCTAAATATTTGTGTATTTCACGTTCAACTGTTTTCTCTGAAAGACTATTTAGTACAGCAGGACTCATATGTGACAGAAAAAGAAGTAGACTTGACCACGAAACAGTGAAAATACTAGTAGTTTTCAACAAAGACTTATAAAAGTGAATTGTTTTGATTTTAAATATGTAACGTAGAGTTTAAAAATAAGAACAGTGATGGTTTTAAGTTTTGTCTCATTAAATGTGTGCACCTAATTAATTACACAGTTGAAACTGAAGTAGACACGACGGTATCGATCCACGTCTAATATTTTTGTTAAGTAAATGCTCATCTCGTGCTACAAATGGCCTATGCTGACACCAACAGACGTCGATCAATATCCTTCTGTTGCGCCACGTATGCTGCGCATCAAGTACCGGAGGAGGGAGACTGCAAAACCTATTTGCAAATTAATGCCACACATCTGCAATTTGTTTTACTTTATCACTTGCAGTAAGTAGTTGCATTACATCCAACAGTTGCTAAACAGATTTCAGCACAAACATACGTTTTAAACCTCCCTGAATGAAAGTAACCATTTTCTTTTGTATATAAGGGTGTGGACGCGTGTGTGTACAACATAACCTAAATGTAAAAGCGAAAAGTCGTTAAATACCAAACTCGGTACACAGATTCAGCATTCTCATACGAGGCGATATGAACATTTTCAAGTAAATCCTTTCACCTTAACTGTTTCCTTTATTTTTCATTTTCTTAATGAAATGAAATGAATGACTTATCTTCAATTTTCTGTGAATGTTCTCAGAAACGCTGTTCATTTTGGTATAACTGGTAAATTTTAAGAGACTACAATAAATGCAGAACACAATTTATATCAAAATGTAGTGTGATCCATATAAATCTGAACCATTTCAATAGGCCACAACTTTTGTACCAATAATAGGACACACGTGTAACTTTGGGAGAGTATAATACACAATTGGGAGATTACATTACACTATTTACATCTCAGAGAAAATGTTGCAAGTGTCCTCCACCAGCATCTATACATGTTTGTACTCGTCTCACCATATTCTCTCAAGTTTTACAGAGAGTATCCTCGCCAATGTTACTTATTTCGGTTCGAATGGATTCCTTGAGAACATCAATTGTCTGTGATCTATTCTTGTACACTGTATATTTTAGATATCCTCACAGTAAAAAATCCGGCGTGGTTAGGTCAGAGGATCTGGGGGACCACAGACCTTTTGAGATTATTCGATTACACTGGGCAACAAAAAAATCATTTTGGAATGTTTCGAGCACTTCATGAAGCAATTCCTACTAATTTTGGGTTGAGAAAAACAAATATGACAATGATAAATTTTATCAGCTCTAGTTTCTATGATATACACAAGGTGGAAGTATTACATGTTAACAGATTGAGAGAAAAGGATACATTTTAATTACATACATGCTAACAACAATGAAAGTGCATTTGATTTTTTTAACTGGCAATTACATGCTAAGAGTTCTAAATTGCTGGATAAATACTTCGCAGATAGTCGTGTCTGAGGTGGCCTATTGACTTCGTCGTCTTTTAGCTTGCCTCTTGTGATGGAGTTCCGCAGAATCCCTATACAAAGACCAAGCATTACTTCATTCCAACGGCCCTGATATCTTTGTTCCATAACAGAAATGTCCTGATGGAATCTCTCCCCATGTTCATCACTAACAGCTCCACAACTAGGAGGGAAAAAGTCTAGGTGGGAGTGGAGAAAATGGATCTTAAGGGACACGTTGTAGGAGCAGTCACCAAATGCTTGTAGTTTTCATCTCTTTTGTTACCTAAAAATCCATGAACAACACCCTTGAAGCCTTCCCAAGCTTCCTTTTCTTTCACCTCCAAAATTTGGTCAAATGCAGGATCCTCTCTTATTTGTGGTCCGATAAAAACGCCTTCCTTAACCTTTGCACCACTTAATTTCCAAAATTTCTCTCTGGTTGTTTTTTTATTTGACAGGTGTGCCAACTCTCCCAAAAACATTCCCACAAATTTAAAATCTTCACTCTAAAAAGTTAAATGCCACTTTATCTTCAAAACAAGAATGGAAATACATGTAAATTCATTATTTTTAAGACCGAAACATTTTCATTGTCGCCCAGTGTTATCAAAGAAACTGTTTACAAGTTCCATTAGATGTATGGCACGTTGCTCAAATAACCTTCTCTCAATTCGATATCATCGAGCTGCTCCAGAAATGTATTGAAGATACTCATATAAACTTCAATGCCTACAGTCGTATCAAAGAAAATGGGACCAACGAACCATAGATGCTGGTGGAGGACACTTCCAACATTTTCTCTGAGATGTAAATAGTGTAATGTAATCTCCCAATTGTGTATTATATTCTCCCAAAGTTACACGTGTGTCCTATTATTGGTTCAAAAGTCATAGTCTATTGAAATGGTTCAGGTTTATATGGATCGCATTATATTTTAAAGCGTAAACCATTTCCGACATATTCTTTATTATTGCTTTGAATTTGCAAATACGTACACTCTTCTCAAATGGCAAGTAACTATTTGTTTTTTCCCTCGTGGCATTTCAAAGCCATCACAAGTAAAGTCATGTGAGTCCGACGTATGATATGACTTCGCAACATAATTGTTATTTTTAATTAGTAATACAGTATATTTCCTCACGTCATACTCCGTTCTCTTCTAAAACTATTTTAATGCGACGTTTCGAAGGCGCTGCAACGTTCCTCTTCAGGGATCTAATGTATGACGAAGCCATGTGCTGGTAAGAGGGGAAGGTAAACATCCAGACAGACGAGAGTAACTTATTTTTTAATGACTAGACTTGCAATGTTCGTACAGCGAACGGTTAGATTCAGTGAACAAGTACTATAATACGAGGGAGGGGGTGTGTGTTACGTTATGTAAACAAGAGTACGCCCAAGGATAGTCAGGTGGAAATAAAAAGTTGAACACAATTATAATTTTACTTTACAAGTTTGGTAGCTATTGAATGTTTTGATGGCATTTCGCTATCGCCAGATTCTTAACGAATATTGCAATCACAATCTACGAGGGTCCTTTGATAGTCTGGTAAGAAACCAAGAATATTTTATTTTTTTCGTTAACATCTTTCGTTATTTCTCGACATAGTCTCCATTGATTGTTATACACATGCTCCAGTGTTGTTCAGTTTTTTTTTCATCTCGTCGGAAAGCGATTGCTGATGTGTGCGATTGTGCATTATCCTGGAGAAACAACACTTTCTGTGTTTCAATCTCGGTCTCTTTTCAGCCAACTCATGTTGCAAACGATTCAATAGTGAAGCATAATAGGCTCCAGTTATGATTCTGCCTTTTTTCCAAGTAGTTTGAGGATTATTCCTTGAGAAACCCCCCCTCCAAAAAAAAAAAAAAAAACAGTGGCCATTACTTACCAGCTGACAAAATGGTCCTTGCCTTCTCTGGTACTTTCACCAGCCTTTGTCCATTGTTTTGACTGTTGTTTTGATGGTGTGTAATGAATGATCCAAATTTCATCCACGGTCACAAAACGGTGCAAAAATTCTTGTGTACTGCGATTAAACATCGCCAGGTACTAGGCAGACGTGTTCTTCCGGATGTGCTTTTGGTCGACTGTGAGCAATCGCGGCACCCATCTTGCACACAGCTTTTTCATTGCCAATTTTTTATGCAGGTTATTGTACACTCACTCAGTTAAGATGTCTACTTCCTCAGCAATCTCACGAGTTTTGATTCGGTGGTCTTGTATAATCAGATCGTAGATTTTTTCAAGGCTATCCTGTCTGGTGACCTCAATTGGGCGACCAGAGCGCGATTCATCTTCGGTACTTCTACGGCTACATTTAAATTCATTGATCCAAAAGTAGATGGTCTTAAATGTTGGTACAGAGTCCGCGTGAACTTCTTCCAATTCAGTTTTGTCTTGTGCGGCAGTCCAGCCCTTCATATAATAATGTTTAACAACAGTACAAAACTCTTTTTTTTTTCTTTCCATTTTCAGTCACAGCTGTCACTCTGACCAGTTTAGATGGCTGTCAACAATGAACTGTATATTGTTGCGCATTCAAATATTCTGTACAATCTTTTGAATAGTCAAGCTTACACTCACAGAGTTGCAACAAAAAGTTTCCATCCCTTTATGGAAATTTACCAGACTTATCAAACGACCCTCGTATAGACACATAGAATCTACCGATCAAAGCACCGACTGCCCTGGGTTCTGTTTGTGTAGTGAAGTGACTGCCAACACATTGTGACGTAATGCTCAGTACGGTTTACACAGAATCTTGGATCTTTCAAGGCTATGAATAACATTTGGGTTAAATTGGCACCTTGGAAAACAAATTGCGGCTGCTTTTAATGATGGATTAGTCTGAAAAAGTTTCCTTACACACGCCAGTGAGGCGACGGACCCCTGAAGAGGAATGTTGCAACGCCTTCGAAACGTAGCACTTTATCTCATTCATAAGACGTAGCTTGAACCATAAAACACTAAAATTATAACAGAGCGCGAAATTGGTTACTTGAATTCACTTTAAAATTGTGTTAGCAGTAATAGCTGGAAATAGTAATATGAAGTACACAGTGTGAAATACGCTACAACATGATGCAGAATGTACGGCCTTTTATTAGAGGGGATTGCACAACCAAAACTAAAAAGAGGAATGTTGCTAACATTTTTAAAACCAACCCGAATATTTAAGTTAACTGACGGACATTAATCATTTCCACGCACTAGCCGTATATAGGCTAAGCTTCTGGATAGATAGTCAACCTAAAAAATTCAATGTCACAGCTGGGATTTGAACCAGGATCTCCTGGTTTCCGTCCAGTCGCTCTTACTCATTGAGCTACCATGGCCAACGTGCCGTCATGACATTAAATTCTCCAATTGACCCATATATTTTCCCGGTAAACCCTAGGGGCTCTTGTATTCGAGATACACCGCTTAATTTAATTTCCATCAATTAACTAAAATAATAAGAGTTAAATGATGAAGCCTGGGACTCAAGTACTTACAATAGTAAGTCGTCACAAACGGGGTATCGCGAATACGAGAGCCCCTGGTAGTTTACCGGGGAAATATATGAGTCAAATGGAGAATTTAATGTCATGACGGCAAGTTGGCCAAGGTAGCTCAATGGGAAAGAGCGACTGGACAGAAACCAGGAGATCCGTGGTTCAAATCCCGGCCGTGGCATTAAATTTTTTAGATTGACTCTATCCAACCGGAATATTTTATGTCCTGCAAAAGAGTCCACTTTAACACACTTCCAATCATAATGTAAATAGAAAACCAACATTTGTATATACTACCCGCCTAACTGTTGGTCCCTCTCTCACTTCCCAACGTTTACGCTGCCATCCTGACATGCTTCTATCGCTCTAATCCAGAGATACACAGAAATTTCTTGTAACTAACAATTTCTCCAGCAATAAAGGGCTTGGCTATTTTTATGGTGCTCCACACTTAACAACTCTATGGATCGATAGCCTTTGTTCTCTCTGTCACTGATTTTAATCTCCTAATGCAGCGTGAGATGTGAAAGGAAAGGCGGTGGCTTGTGGTCGGGATTTACTTCCACTACGCAATTTCCCACATCAAAGTGTGAGAAACTCAGTGTGCTTCAAAAACAAAACACAAAGTAAATCTCAAATGCATCCATCAGATTTTATTGTTGCGTAGTTTCGTAGTGCTGTCTTTTCGTTTCAAACGTTGAATTCTCTCCGATATTCATGCATTTATACAGCTTTTCTATTCCATACTACCATTATCGTTTGTTTTCTCGTTCCTAGCAACCTTAATAGGTTGATCTGAATACAAAGTTTCCAACTTTTCATTTAATATCTGAAACTACACTACTAGGAACCAATGAATTCATTCTCAACATCCTTTAGAGCGTACATCTATTCCTTTTCTGTACACGTATATTCGTCAACGACAATCGTAATAAACTCGAACATTGCCAACATAACATAGTTACGTTTCCACGGCTTCAAGCTCATGGATTCGTTGATATTCTCTCTGACATCGATAATTCCTAAATACCTCCAAGGAAACGTACGACAATTGGACAAGTGCAACTTTTGGCTAAGTGCTGTAGGGCAAAATCATGTAACCACTGCTAATGTGGGTAATTCATGTCAATCTTATTTGTATACAATTCTCTACGGTACCAAATAGAACACTGCGGCCCTGGAATGTAATTTGGAAGCAAGTAAACTATACATTCTGGTTACAGAATAGCGTTTGAATGAACGGCAACCAAATTTGGGTTGTTTACAATTTGTGTTTCTGTAAATAATGATTATAAAATTAATAAGTTATCGTTTGCTTAAAGCTGTACAAAAATGAAATCCTATTCCTTAATTGAACATTTCATAACACATGCACTTTCCTCCTGTGGTATTTATTGTTCAAACCATGCTTTTGTATAAATTTTTATTTATTTTGTCTTTATAATGTATTCAGACCTTTAACTAATTGTTCAAGTGTATTAAGTACTAATTTTTAAATAACTTCAAAGGAACGTAAGTCTAGTACAACCTAAGCCTAAAAAATGAAGGTACGAATCGTCAAATTACGGACAACTTCGGGTAGAGCATTCGTGCCACCAGTGTAATGATAAATCTATATATTCGGTTCAAAAAATATCAGATAAAATACTGTGTGTCACAAACGATTAAAATATAATTAAATGTTCGCGAAAGTTATCAATCTTGGCTGGCCTCGGGTGCTAACGTTTTTTGTTTCAATCCACATTAAAATTTGTTTTAATTTCTTACACCATACAATAATGAAAATCTGTATCACGTCTGTCTGCATATTTTGAGTAACTAAGAGCGGCCAGGGGAAACCCTTTGAAAGGCCATCGACTAACCTCATGTGCTACTCAGTCTGAGGGCCGAAGATACACCTAACATATGGTACCAACTGCACAATTTTGATTACTGTAGGTACACTAGCAGCATTTTTAAAAGCACTGTCAGTTTTTCCTTCAAGATCATTAGGAAGAGTGTTAAATATTTTAATGATTTCATAATACACACCAAGAAAGTTTAACGCTAGGATGTTATACTTTTATTTCACTATTTGTTATAGATGAACTCGATTGCATACAACGAAGTTTAGGATAGAGAGTATATACGTGTAAGGATCTTCTAAACGGTTTTTTGCAAGAGCGTCTGCTATGGAAGTTGGAAAGAATTCTTATAACCTTCTTTATTATGTTTGATCAAGTGAGGGGTCTCCAGTTCTCAAATTATTATATAAATAAAAATAAAGCTTTAATATATCACGTATTAAACTGTAACATAATTTTTCATAATGCGTACAAAAGTATAACCCCACAAAAATCCCTAACCTAAAAATTGTAGGTATTAAATAATTTTAAGATGTGAAACTCTTATAAGATTTAAAATTAAAAACAATTTGAGCAGAGAAAGTCTTTTTTGAACACATTTGTAGGAAACGTTTAACTGAGGAAATGTGTCATTGTTGCTATTTCAGAACTGCTGGCAGTGTTCGAAGTGTGACGCACATCCTATTGCTGGCTAAATATTGAAACAATGCTACCACTGCCACTAAACACTCACTGTATCATGTTTAAACATGCTTCTTGCTTAGGGCGGGCAGATATTGTCGCCTCCAAATATATTATGAGGTAAATACAGAAGGCACTTTATCTGTTATAGTAGATAAAATGTGCATAATTTTTACTTGAGACAATGCAAACACAATGCAGTCTACGAGAGGCGCAGCTCAAACTCACACTAAGATTTTTCTTTTTTTCAAAATTAACATTCTTCAACGTTAATTTATTTCAGATGATGAATGAAATGATGTTCAAATGAGTACAGGGTACAATCAGCTTAGAGTTACCACACATTTATCTTTCAGTATAAGGGAAAACCTTATCATTCTGACCGAGATTAGAACTCGGGACTTCTTGAACATAACACAGACACGATAGCATTTACGATATAAATGCGAGCATAAAGCGATTATTAACAAATCCTAAAGGCAATAAAAAGCTTAGAGTCTTTAATTAAATATTAAAATCTCCTCCATTTTAAACTTGCCCTTTACATGAGGAACTCCCATTTTCTCAAAATAGCTCTAGTGATTTTATTAAAATACGATGTGTTCATGACAACTGAATACTGGAATAACCTGAGAAGTACTATTCCATATCTCCGAAATGGTTAATTATAAGAGAAAAAGTATTTTACATTAATCATACGTGTTTCTACATTTCTTGTGTAGTAAGACTTTGTCCATCTCTTACAGTTAACATTTACGCAAAAGTTATTTAGAATGTAGAAGATTTTTGAAGACATTCCCAGTAAATTAAAGATAATCATTTTATCTGCCATGAAAATAGTTCAAACTTAAGGTATTCCAGTCAAAGTCGTTACAACTGACTTTGAGAAAATGTAAATGTTTAAACATGTTTCTATGTAAGGGGAGATTTGGGTGAAAGTTTTCGTGTCGCATCCTTGAAAGATGCTAAACTGACATACCAAATTTGGTATTTATAGAACGTTTCCTTTGCATTATGCTAACACACATAATCACACCTTAGAACACCTTTAAATAAAATATAAATAGCATAAATGCCTGAATTTGAGGATTTTATAAAGTTTAAAACAGGTAATAAACATTTTATGAGTTCTGACGTGTACTACTGCCCTCTAGTGATTTCTTGAATACTATTCAAGAACGTATGTAAGTGAACACAATATCGCATCTCTAGCTGCATTATATATACAGTAATAATTTATAAAAGAACTAAATTAAATAGTAACATCATAAATATGAGTACTTACTGAGAACATATCCTATAGCAGATTTTGATCAAAGAAGCGAAAACAAACAAAAGCCGGCCAAATGTTTTAGGAATCAAGTTAGCCAAGAAAATAAACGAAATGCTCTACGTTTCTATTATAAAACTATTCCTACATTTTATTTACCATTTACTTCATTTTGATGGTATTAAATAAATGCCCAATAGTAGCAGAGTTTCAATAACAAATATTTTATATATGAACTTAGAGCCTTAGCTGGACATTATCTTACGTACGTATCACCAGTTTTATGTAATAGTAACCTAATTACAAGGTCTTTTGGTCACTTATGCATTTTTGTTGTAATTTTACGTCCTCCAACGTTGTCATATCAGACGATGAATGGAATGGGTGAAATGACGCTCAAATGAGCCCAGAGTCCATAGAGCTTAGAGTTACCCAACATTCATCTTTCAGGATAAGGGAAAACCCTGGAAAAAACCTTACCCAGGTAACTCACTAACTGACTGAGATTCGAACTCGGGACCTCTTGAACGTGAGGCAGACTCGCTACCACCACGCTACCGAGGCGGGCATCACCCTACCTACCTGTACATATAAAACTATTTCCTTCTTAAACTGGCATCAGAGAATTTTATTGCGGAGTGCTATATCATTTAAGGTCCTTCAATTTTGTCATATGGAACGATAAATGAAATGATATTTAAATGAGCCCATGGTCCATATGATGATAATTTATATTAAGGGCACTGAACTACTTGGTCATCAGCCCCAAATCATGGCAACAGCCAGAGATAAATTTAGCTATAAATTAAAAAATCAGAACAAAATGACAATAAAATAGATATGCACACCTAGGGGGAAAAAACAACGAAAAACTATTAATAAAAAGCCGTTTTCAATATTAAATTCTATAACGTGCATGACAAAACAAACTACCTGCCCAGCGGTGGTCGAATCGATTTGTCCCCTTGCAGGTTTATCCTGCCTTTTTTCACTATCGTTCTGACAGTGAGGACATGCTCTACATCCTCTATGGAGAAGGATTGCTTTCTAACTGAAAATTTCGGTACGACAGCGGAAACTGCGATCGGCGAAGATGATAGTCGCCGATATGAGTCCTCTCCAGATGATTCCTCAGAAAAAGGTCGCGGACTTTTATGCTGGGTTATTTTCTTGGCACTAGTCTTATTATTCTCCTTCAGGAAATCGGTTCTTAAATTTAAAAAGTTTGATTTTTTTAAAAAAATTTGGTACAATTTTGTTACCTCAAAACAAATATAATAACAAATTTCTAATTTTTCTAAAAAGATATAATTTCCAATAATAAACAATCTAGCATTTATCAATTTAATTGTTTAGATTACGATCAGGTTTACATTGGAAGGACCAAACCAAAGTTTTAACACAATTAGGTATAAACAGACTGACAAATTCGTCGTGTCTTTTAACCATGAAATAAATCTAGAAGTGAAATTATTAAAGCAATTAAATGGTACGATAGATTTAATGGTCTGGGAAAAAATATTTATTTAAAAACAACAGAATGCATAATGAGTTTTGAAATACTGCCAATCGTTTGTTTCATTTTCAGGATTTGGTAATAAAGACAACAATACGACACCTAGCGGCAGTAGGCATGACAACGAGGGGGGGGGCAGTAACTGAATATGTAAATGATTTCTTTGTGAAACTAGTTTCTTGAATTCTCTGGAAATGTCATCAATTTTCTTAAAAGATAAGTGAAGTTTGCGACAAATAATGATATTTTATGTAGTAAGTTATTGAAATTACGTATTTTATTTATTTTTAAAAAATTGTATTTCATGTATCATTTTAAATTTTAACTCGTAAAAGATTAAACAAGAACACGCTAATTACACGCCGAAAGCTGGAAATGTAAAAAGAATCCCAAATAAATGAAGGACACTGACACTTGACAGAGGAAAAACGAGGTAGGTAATGTCTATTTGAAGGAGGCAAAGGCCGGTATGACGCTAAATAAAAAAGCACTTCTTTACAGAAATAAAACATATATTTTTATTGTTGTTTCTGTTTAATATTTCTATCGAGAACATTTGCAGGCCTAATATCGTATACTAATTCACTAACCTACCATACTAATTCAGACATAAAGCAGTGCGGGCGGGGGAGTGTGTGGTTGCCGCACAGGAAGTTAGCGAGTTGCCATGGCGGCCGCCGACTAGCCGACAGCAGTAATTTGCATGCATAAGGACCCTCCGACAGAGGTGAGAGGTTACACAAGGCCACTGGCTCTTTCTTATTTATATTCCCTTACAAGGGACTAAAGTAATCCTCAGCACACATTGTTGCTCACAATGAATATTTCATTCAACATTCTATTTGAAGTGTTAATGCATGAAATTAACCTAACTACATAATAGAAAAACAGAACAGTACTGCTATTCTAACGATAATACAGAAGGAAACCTTGCATAGCTAATATTTGGTGCTATATTTAACGAGTACCAAACATCTTAAATAGTATAAACACTACATATAATTTGTTTTGGCAACAATGAAACTATATCAATAAAGCTATTGCAGGCCTTCTCTATACATTTTTAGAAAAGGTACAAGCGATTAAGGTGACCATAGGTTGTTAAATAAATCTTTTATTTTTACTGTGCAGCAAGTTATTTCATTTATTTATATATATTTTCTTCAATCCATATGCATTACTTTTATATCTGTTGTACAAAGCATTCTTACAAATGCTTATGCTTTACTACTTAATGTTAATCAAGACAACCGATTGCAGAACTGGTACGAGGCTTAGGGCAGATCAAACGGATAGCTACGAGGGGGTGTGGTGAAGTTTTAACTATCGCCCGGTAGTTTTTATGCTAGAGCGATGAAAATTGTTCAGTGTCATCATTGATCCCTCAGAACATAATGTTGGTAGTTTCAGTGATTTGAATATTTTGGTTTGTTTTTACAGTGAATGCCAGAAGTGACTGAGGTGTAAGATAGAGAAAATTGAGGCTCGTAGTGTGATCAAGTTCCTGCATTTGAAGGACAAAACTGCCCGGGAAATCCATGATGAGATGACGGCTGTTTATGTGAATGATTGTCCATCGTATGACACTATTGTGAGGTGGAAAAGGAATTTTCAAACTGGTCACATGTCCCTGACAGATGAGCCAAGAGTTGGTAGACCGTCAGCTGTCACAGTGAAGAAAGTGGAGTGTTTAATACTGGAAGACAGGCGAGCAACCATCCAAATGATCATGAATGAGACACATCTTAGTTATAGTAGTGTGTGGACGAACTGCGCATGTCTAAGGTGTCTGCACGGTGGGTTCCACGTTTGGTAACCCTTTTCCAAAAGCAAACACTGCGTGACCTTTCAAGACAGATGTTGATGCTGTTGGAACAGGATGAAGATGATTTTTTTTTATCGTCTGGTATCCATGGATGAATTCTGGATCTATCAGTTGATACCGAAATTAAGAATTGCAATGTATAAAGAATCATGATGGATTTCAAAGGAATGTTGGTTCTTTGTTACAACACGTGCAGGTGTAGTTGAGCCAAATAGCAGTTTGGGGTGAATAGACGTTTTAACAAAAGAAACGTAAGAAACATTGTCCTTAGCAGATTTCTAAGGGATAGCACTTGACTTGCTGAATGAGGTATTCTTCGGACCCTTCTTAATGGCATGACAAAATAGCCACAAAGGGAATCTTTGGTTGAATGAAGAGGGCTTCCAGAAAGTGAAACTGACACACACCCCACGTGCAGCTGTGGACATCAGTCCGAGGCGTGAGGGTGTTCAAGTGGGGACTTTCAGATTCCGTTTTCTTTGCAGAAAAGAAAATTGCAACTTAAAACAACCGGATTAAAAATGTAAAGTACTTAACAATTTAAATATTAATGCAGAATAAAAAGTTATGATACAAACACTTGATATTACTTGTATATCTACTTTAATCAGATGTTCATTTGTTGTGTGTTACAATTTGTCTATTTCTTGTGGTTCATCAGTTGTAGAGAAGTCATTTAGAGTAGAAACTTCACCGTCTACTCCCCAAATTTCATTTATCATATATTTATTTTAATAGAAATACTTTCAGCCATTCTTAATAAACGTAAACTAACGAACATAATTTCAAGTAAATGGTAGTCTAGACTTCCTTGAAAAACTTCATATCACATCTTTGGAACATATGAAGTTTGATACTAAGTAATTGTTAGGTAAAGTAAAACTGAATTTAAAATTTACACAGATCCGTGTGTCAGCTTTGAGGTTAAGATGATATGATTGCTTTTCATTACAGCCACGTGAAGCGACCATGACTCTCCCTCTCTCTCTACAAACCTTCATTTATTCACATCCCTCCTACATCATTATTCACCCTCACACAATCGACAACATACATCCCTCGATAGTGTAACGCAATTCCGGGGGGTGCTGCGACTCCTAACTTTTCATTTGCTACCGTAATATTGTTATAGAAACTTCCCCTCCCCCCTCACATTTCTCTCCCCCCATGTACCGGCATTCGACATTAACAAACGCAGTTTTATGTGTAAGCCTACTTTCAAATAAATCAAATACAGCCATTGTCTGCACTTGTGCTCGTATTACGGGGAATTGCTTGCTCTGCACTGCTCTGTATTTCCTTTTTCCGTGTCCTGAAGCCAAGTCTGTGCTGTGCAGAGGTATAATTATTGACTAGTAGGATTAATAACTTTATAAAGAAATCATACATGCATAAACAATATCCATATGTTAAAATCAAAACAAGAAATCCGATGACTTTCTCTACTCTTGTACAAACACTTATTGCTCTATCTACTTCAAGATAAACATTATCTTATTGGGAATACAGTCGATTTTAAGTGATAGTCAAATGTTTTGGTCGTGATGTGATGTATACATGCCTTTCTCTACTCTTGTACAAACACTTACTGCTCTATCTACTTCAAGATAAACATTATCTTATTGGGAATACAGTAGACTTTAAGTGATAGTCAAATGTTTTGGTCGTGATGTGATGTATACATGACTTTCTCTACTCTTGTACAAACACTTATTGCTCTATCTACTTCAAGATAAACATTATCTTATTGGCAATACAGTAGACTTTAAGTGATAGTCAAATGTTTTGTGAGGTCTTTGTATGTGCAAGAGATAAAAAATGAATAATGACTTGATATTTGAGAGAAGTGAAAGTATTGGAAAACTGAAACAAATAACAGGCAATATCTCGGAAATTGTTTACTGTACATAAACTGTATGTTTTGACAAGATGTACACTTTTGTCTCTTACAGTTTAACAATTATACAAAAGTTATCTATAATGTAGAGTACTTCTGAGGACATTCCTGGAAAATTCCACACATTCATTTGTTATGAAAATAGCTTAATCATATGACATTTTAATTCAGGTCGTTAGAACCCACCTCGGTAGCGTGGTGGTAGCATGTCTGTCTCGCGTTCAACATGTCCCGAGTTCGAATCTCGGTCAGGGTGAGTTACCTGGATAAGGTTTTTTTCGGGGGTTTCCCTTATCCTGATAGACTAATGTGGGGTAACTCTAAGCTCCATGGACCCCGGACTCATTTGAGCATCATTTCATCCATCGTCCGATATGATTTAACGTTAAAGGATGTAAATTACAAAAAAAAAAAAAAAAAAAAAAAAAAAAAAAAAAAAAAAAAAAAAAAAGTGATTAGGGCCGCTTTTGAGAAAATCAAAATTTCGATCTTTTTTCCATGTAAAAGGAAGGACGGTATTTCCTTGAAAATCTTTGTCATATATTTGGAAGATGCTGAATAGCAAGTTTAATGTTGAACCGACCGAAAGCACACGTAAAAAGAAAAAGAAAATATGCAATTGCGATAAAATCTCCATATCGAGCTAATATGTAGAAGAGAAAGTAAAAATAATCCAAGTTATATCATATAACCGGTCTATAAACAATGACGACTGTTTAAACAGCAAAGTTCAAAGTACATAATTTTATTCTACTCGCGGGATTTCTGAAACTTATTTCGCGACCATTCCTACTTTAAAAATATAATGTTGCTATAAACTCTTGTCATACATTGAGGTACGAGTGCTCAGAAAGAAGGGATTACGTGCACATTTAAATATGTAAATTATTTACACATTTGCTAATGATGATATGGTGCAGATGAGTTTTGAATATGTTGTAATGGTCACTAAGCAACGATTCTTGTTTATAGTTTGTGATTGTTTTGAAGCATTCAAGCAGAAATGGCTGATAATTTAGTTCTTAGTATATGAATACTTCTCTATGTGAAAAAAAAAGATTACATGTTCATGCAACAATGAAACAATCTTGTTGGCCAGAGTTGATAATATAAAGGTTTCATTAATTGGTAAGTAAGTTAAGAAGAATTGGTAAGTTCAGAATGCAAGCCTTGTTCATTCTTTTTTCAGCCGACATTTTGTTGTGTGTATTCTAAAGCCAAATGCAAGGTTTTTGGTTCTTTGAAGAAACGTTCATGGAATACACATCAAACTTTCCAGAACTAAAATTCGTAAGTAGGTAATTAGCAGTTAAGAGGTTAGGATCGGTTGCTCGCATAGAGGAGAAAACCGGAAATGTGGCTCGGCGATAACATTTTCTATCACAAATTAATATACTGTTGCAATAATAGTTTTATGGTTCTCATATTTGGATATTGGTATCTATGTGTATTACGTAAATATTCCAACATTTTCTTTCAGTGAAGTTGTACTTATAAAATTGTGTTAGTAAGGCGGATATGACGTCATGAGATACTAGCTACTAGATAACCAATTGTGCATCATTTATACCGTCACAACAATCCTGAACTCAGTTCGATATAATACATTTAAACAATGTGCCCCATATACTTACAATAAGCTGCAGAAAAGCTTCACTGTGGTCTGATACGCTTCTCAAAGAAATATGAGTTAAACACGGCTGCCAACTTCTCGCCCACTTTAGCACTTAACGCACACATTCCATGTTCCAGCTCATAACTATATTCAACACTTCGTCCCCAAAACAAAAACACCATCTGCAGTCATTTCCTATCGAGCGATGAACATTTCGTAAACCTGGATTACTTATTTTTTTCTACAGTTAGCGTTCCTTAACCTGGGAAATGAAATGATACTCAAATGAGGCCGGAGTACATAGAAAACAAGTGAAACCGCTATTTCTAATTCCAGGACAAGCGAACACTTTATCCAGGTAACTCACCCTAACCTCTTGAATGCAAGCTACCCTCACATAAAGGACTGGGCTTTTATAACCATGCGACCTTTTAAAGCATGACGTATAGCGATTTAAATGTCTGCCTTCGCATACAACTGAAACGAAAATGTTAAAATAAACAAAACATTCAAGAGATGGCCTCACAAATACTACAAGTTATTTGCACAAAAAGACAAAAAGCCGATCTGTGTACATGAAGTCCTCTGACGATGTTTTTTAAACTCTTTTCCCAGGTTTTCACTTGCAGATTTACTTGACAGTATAAATAACTGGAATGTTGCACACGCAGGATAAAAAATGATGAGATTCATTGTTTACTTTTCCCACCATGCACATAACTAGTAAAATAGCCGATTTAACAAATTTCAAATAATTTAAATGGAATTCAAAAAGATTTCTTCGTCATAAATATGACATAACATTTATTTTCATCGCCCTGTGTACCTAACTTCACAAAATAATCATTTGCATATAGTTCCTCGAAGGTAGCGATTTAAAATCGACAATTAAAGTTTGTGGAATTTAAACCATTCTTGTAAAGAACTGCTTTATAGCGCCAATAATTTACGAAATATCCGCTTTGGGTTGGATTTTATTAATATTTAAATTTTTCAAGTAATTACCGCGATGTAATAAAAAAAAATTGAAGGCAGCATATACGTTACTGCATTTGATATTCTATCGATTATCGATTATTTTCGACCCGACTTTTCCGTATCGTTATATTCTATAATGGGACTGTTTATCGGTTAAGAGGTTATGTAACAACAATGGTTTGTAGAAGCTATAAACACACTATTGAGCAGTCAAAAGGCGAGAGACCGCTGTGCTGCGGTTCGAACCAAACGCTGCAGTGCACGTCCATATTTAATGAGTTCTTGTTCAAACACTGTATGCTCCATTAGTGCGCTAAACGAGCTGACACCTGTATCGTTTGTCATATCGGATGTTGCGAATGATTCCTGCCCTCGGCGAACACCTCTATACATAAAAACGTCGGTTACTTCTTAACTTCTAAAAGAGGGGCCTAAACATTATGGCTCACATATAACTTTTACAAGAAATAAAGCGTATCCTAATGAGAATATTCACTGAAGAGCTATAAACATTCAGATGTTATAGGGAAATGCATTTCATTAAAATCCGTACACAACTTATACGAAAAATTATCATTTATCATTGTTGTATACTGACCAGGCTTTTGTACACTTGACTATTATAGCAGGATGTAAAATATTACCTAATTGAAAGTATTTACATTCAATACTGACCGATGCAAGTCACAGCCTAATCTCTTGGTATATCCGATTCGCAATTGTTTGGTGATTGTCGCAGCTGATTCGCAATTTTTTTTAAAGAGAGCAAACACAACCTACACTCATGTAACATTTAATGCGGCCTTTTAGTTTGGCAACAGCTGCTCATCGGCAATGTTTACTCTTTTGGGTTGGCACTGCTTCTGGTTATTACCTATGCAAACTTTAGCCACACATGATTAGTGTGGAAGAACAATTAATTTCCATCAATTAACCTAATAACAGTGGTTTAACTATGAAGCCTGGGACTTAAGTACTTACAGCATAGTAAGTCACCACAAAAAGTGTGTGTCATTGTTTATGAGAACTCCTAGTGGTTTACCGGAAAATGCGAGTTAGTGGGAGAGTTTAATGACATGTTGGCCATGGTAGCTCAATGGTTAACAGCATCCGTGGAGATCCGTGGTTCAAATCCCGGCTATGGCAATTCCATTTTTCATTCTAACTCTACCTTTCACTTATCACTTTTTTTTTTGTTTACAAAATTACAACTTCTTCCACATGATTAGTTTCGCAGTACATACATTGCATCTTCAGTTGTTTTTTCCCTCCCAACTGTTTATTTTAAGGTGATGAACTGTTCGCTATCGTACTGCCATCTACTGGAAGCAAACCAAATTTATTGACAGAATCAACTGTCGGTATTTCAAAATTCATCTCACGATTTCTATTTTTTTTTTTTTTGTTTGCAATAAATATTTTCTACCAAACCATTAAATCCATCGGTTCATTTAATTACGTTAATAATTTAATTTCTCGATTTATTTCATGGTTAAATGTCACAACTGATTTATCAATCTGTTTATACCCAATATTTCTTAAATGTTCCTTCATTCTGGTTTGGTCCTTCCAATGTAATCCCGGTCAGAATCTATACAATAAATTGATAGATACCAGTTTATTTAATGTCGGAAATTTTATCTTTTTTAGAATAATTTACTAAATGTTTAATAGTATATTTATTTTGGGAACCAATATTATACCAAATTCTTTAAACATGTTTTCCAAATTTTTATTAGCTTTAAGATAGTTATTTTTTTAAATTACAATAATCTTTTATTTAAGGGTACAAACATCATTTACATCATTTGCGAAACTAGTCCTTTTGGAAGAATTTATATATATTTTTTTAAAAGATAAGTGAAGTTGGTGAGAGATTATGATATTTTATTGCAATATCTGAAGTGTTGGTATTTGAAAGAGCCAGGGCTGTAGTAGGAAGGCTTTCCCTATGGCGTCAGCTTTATGTGTAGCACCAGAGTCGAGTATTGATTTCTGATGCTTAAAGTTGACACTCGCTCAACTCACTTCTTCATGACAAACACTTCATTCCTTTATGGACCGAGACTTCACAACATAGTTTTCAGTCCAAAACAGCAACGGTTTTACAGAAAACTCCATTTGTGTGATTTTTCAAGAAAATCCGTCGATCGTGTGCGCCTGTGTGTCCGTTTGTGGACAGCTATATAACACGAATTTAAAAAAGAAAAAGTCCCCATCCTAAATTACCTTAGCACGAAACAATTTTCGAAACTTCTGACTTGTTTAAAAATGGCGTCAACTATTTTGTTGAAATTACCATCTGTTTAAGATATTTTCGTGACAAATGCAATGCATATCTTGAAAGTTCTCCTTATTTAGGATGACTTTTGTATAACTGGTAAACCGTAAGAGATAGAAGGTGTTCTATTAAAACACAAACACACAATTTATGTTCCAATATGTGTTTTTCGTAGAGAAGTTTGTTATTCGTTTGAATGTTCCAATACCATACTTTTCTCAAATAGGAAGTCGTAATTCCTTTCTTGTATACTTGTTCATACAAAGAATGAACATGGAAACCAAATCAAAACATTTGACTATCGCTTAAATGTATTATATATATTTGACCATTACCCTAGTTCCTGTTCTACATCAGGCACTGAAATCATTAGAATTTCAAATAACTGTGTATTGTTACAGTGCATTGTTGTTTGGTAAACACAAGCAACAAACAAACTGTTTACTATCGCTGGCAAGCTTGTACATTTCCCCAGGGCATCCTAGTATTTCATTTCTGCCAACCTATCTGGCGCTACAGTTACAACTTTAGAAAACAGTGCAATCACAACGGTGCACACGTTTTGGTTTGATTTCAAACGTTAACCTATGAACAGGGATCGGCTTCGGGCTCAGGCTCGAAAGTTTCCATTATGAAAGAATTGTGTACATAGCAGCCAATTGTTCAGTATAAAACAATGGTTTCCCAACATGTATATTAACGTGACAATATAGTTTCAACATTTACCAAAGATAAATGACAATCAAACATTGACCTGAAAAACTGATAACCCCCAAAAAAATTTATACTCAAGAGCTTGTGCGACGTTTTGCTTAATTTATATAATGAAATGGAACTTCTAGTATAACGAGGTCAACTTCATTTGCTACAGTACATTTTATAAAAATAGTAACAGTTCAAATACATAAAAGTATTCGACTGTCATAAGGAAACAGGACCACAATGGGCACTAATTAGTTAACACTTTTAAAAATATTCTTTTAAATTATTGCCAGAGACAACTTTGGAGTAACATTATTAAACCCAACAATAATTTCACAACATACGTCAGTACGGAAATGTACTGTTTTGATATGCTGAGCTAGGTTTTAAACGTCTTGCAAGGTGAACTAGTATATGATACATGACTTACGTAATGCTGCCAATGTTCTAATATTATAAAAAGAAAAAGCAAGACCTTTTGACTGACATGGGGCGTAAAACACTTCTAATTTCATTTCATAAATGAATAAAATATTAAAAAGAATTTGCAAGTCTTTGTACAAACGAATGGGAGTTATAAAAGAACAAGAAAGTCTTGATTTTTTGTTCGAAATGCTATAGAGTAGAAACTATTAGGTGTTATTCCATAGAATATCCATGTAAATAAGACAAATCCCGTCAATATATATGTAGACAGTCACGAATTAGCAACAAATGCACGGCGAAACAAAAGGGGATCGATTCTTTTTATAAAGTTACGATATTTCAATAACCCTATGTTAGAAAATGTTGGTTTATTGATATTCCCTTTGTATTTATGTTGTAATCAAGTTCTTTATCACGAAATTCGGAGCAATCGCACAAGAGAGATAACATTAGAAATCAATGAACACATATTTTGTTTAATTAATAACTGAGAATATGTTTTTTCTGGATGGTCATAGATTAGTGACCTGGTACTGTGGAATCTTTATACTCACAAATATTCTTGTACACCTGTATTGTGTTTTATGATATTAAATAATTATGGGACAAAGTACATTTAACGTTTCACCTACTGTAATTGCGTAACAAGATGTCCATCGAGGATTGTTTCACCACCAAAGCTATTCAGCGGACTGTCGCGGAAAGGTTGAGGTTACACGTTATTTCACATCTTTTCGTGACAGTATCACGAGATTTGTCACGCTTATTACTAGCCGCTCTGTAGGAAATTACAATTTAAGGAGTAAAAAACAGCTTGCTAGTCACTGGATAGTAATAGTATAAAGAACATGGAGAAGTAAATCGCTATCAAAAGCCTCCCCGTTATATGTCAGGCACCTAACTACTGAAAGATAATCGCCAGTGACCGCATTTTCATTGCTTTCTGTAAACTATACGTGGTTCATAACACGTTGAATGAAATTAAACAGTTAGTGTGTAATTTCCTTCTGCATTTTTGATAGTTTTATGTGGCAGAACATTGTTTACAGGTTATAAGTCATTTTTAACAAAAATACGGCCCTAATAAATCACACAGAGTGTTCCTGTTTCTCTCCCTTGAAGGAGAAATTCCCGAAAACTACGTCCAATTCTTTCAAAACCAAATGTCTGAAGTAAAGAGTAAAGAAATGTGAATGAATCTGCAGAGGAATGCAGCAGTGGTAGTATGTGCCTAGAGGAATGCAGTGCAATAAGAAGGGAAGGGTTCCAATGCAATCAATATCAAGTCTTGGAGGGGAGATACACAAGGGGGATTCTGCAAAGGAAGTCATACACTATGGAAATTGCAAACAATTCCCCCTTTAACATATGCTACACCCTTGCACCATTTAATCCACAAACTCGTGATCCTCACTAGATATTTAAGATTCCAAAAGACTCTCGTTCATCTGTTTTGTGATGTTGTGTGGCTTCAATTGACCTTAATTCAACGGCCGCACGACATTTCGTTACCACCAGTGTCTCTGTCTTCGACATTATTTAACACAACAGGAATATGGCAGTATTTTACCAAATTATCTACTTCTTGTTAATCCAGATAAACTTATTAAGCATTCGCATATTTCTTGATGAGTATAAGGAAGTTAAAAGTCAGGTCGGATTGTTACGTGTGACCACGGGAGAAATAGCGACTAACAAATACCTCATAAAGTATGTTGCAATCAAATGACTTTCTTTGCTCTTCTACAAACTATTCTTACAAACGCTCTATTATTTTATCTACTTCATGTTAATCAATATAAATGTATGTGGAAATGCTTTCATTATGTTTCCTTGCAACTACATTTGTGTTAACGAACACAGTAGGCCTTTAAGAGCTGGTGGCTTTGACATTCCAATCTCTTTCTATATCCAAAGCCTAACAAATTACTTCTTATTTGAGAAAACTACACAGTGTTCACTTTATCTGTGATCTTACAGCGCAAAATTTGACGTCATCAATAGAATCGCTGATGGAGTGAGTTTATATACAATTCCCCTAGATGCGTGCGATCGTATTTGATGTGCTTACAGCAGTTTTCAGGCCTCCCTCTACCGCCAGGTAAATATACTATTTGAGAGCTGCGTCCTGCCCCCGTAATATAAAGGTACGTAATTTCGCCTGGCGCGTAGATACGATAGCTGTTTTTTTTTTAAAAAAAACTATATACCGCAATGCAATTTACTGCAAAGCTAACTATGCAGTCATAAAAGTAGGCCATGAAGAATATACGAATTCACAATGAACATCTGTTTCTCTTTTATAGTACACATACGAGAGCGGGTCAAAAAATAATGCCTCCTATTTTGTTTTCCTTAAATAAGTAAGTCATGTAAAAACTATGAATTTGGCGCAATTCCTCAAATCTTCTTCTCCAATCCTCTGCAGTAGTAACTTCCTAAGCACTGCATCCTCTTGCAAAATGGCTGACATCGACATTCGCATTAGACAGCGTTCTGTGATTGAATTTTTGACTGCGAAAGGTGAAATGCCAATTCGCATTCACGAAAGGCTAAAAAATGTGTATGGTGATGCAACGGTGGATGTCAGCACTGTTAGACGATGGGTTCGTCGCTGTAACGAAGCTGAAGGACAAACACCATTGGCAGATGAAACGCGAAGCGGCAGTGACTCCATGCAACATTCAGCGAGTCGATGACATCATTCGTGGTGATCGCCGGGTAACAACAGGTGAATTGTGTCGCATTACCTCCCTCAGTAACGGCAGTGTGATGACGATTATTCAACAACTGGGTTACTCAAAAGTTTGTTCACGTTGGGTACCAAGAATGTTAACCGTCCAAAACAAAGAAACAAGCAAAACAATAGCCTCCGAACACTTGCAGCGCTTCAATTTGGAGGGAGAGAAGTTTCTGGAGGAAATTGTTACTGGAGACGAAACGTGGGTTCATTTTTTTTTTTTAACGTGAATCAAAGAGGCAGTCAATGGAATGGCATCACACAACGTCACCGAAGAAAAAAGAATTCAAATTTAGCGGTCGGCAGGAAAAGTTATGGCGACAGTGTTTTGGGATGCAGAGGGTGTGCTTATGATTGACTTTTTGGAGCAGGGATGAACAATAAACTCTGTCCAATACGTCAGAACTCTCAAAAAGCTGAAAGCACGTCTTCGCCGAGTTCGTCCAACAAAAACTATGGCGGATGTTCTTCTTTTGCATGACAATGCAGGACCACACACCAGCCATTACACCACTGCAGAAATTGAGAAATTGGGATGACAAGTCTTACAGCTCTGACCTGGCACCATCAGACTTCCATCTGTTCGGGCCACTAAAGGAAGCTCATCGTGGGATTCATTTTGAAGATGAGGAGGCTGTGAAAACGTCCGTACGTCAATGGCTTAGGAGGCAAGACCGTGTGTTTTACCACACTGGAATACATGTCCTAGTTAAAAGGTGGACCAAAACTGTGGAAAAGGACGGAGATTATATTGAATAGTGACAAATTAATCGTCAATGTTGTAATTTTCAAGCTATGTAAATTGGAGGCCTTACTTTTTGACCCGCACTTGTATATTGCATATTGTAAACCTGTCACATAAAATAAAAATATTTCAATTTGATCTCAATTCTTTTCCATCATCCACAGTTTCCTCATAATGTAACTTCATTACAAACCAGAAAATTAGTAGAACATGTTCTAGAAATATATATACAGGATAGCCTAAAAATAGCGTATGACGCATGGGTTAAAAGGATACTCAGCCTCGTTTCGGAATCACATCTACTTACTTTTAACCCTCGTATCATAAATATAATTTCCCCAAAATATAACTTTTCGGTAAAAATTATAAATTTAGACCGCAGCAAAGAGAAAGTCCATTTGAATGCAACATTGCTTAATTTCTGAGTTCTTTGTATAATTATTTCTTTGCGATTTCTATTGTTTCATTCAACTGTTTGGGTTATAAAGTCTCTTTTAAGTAAAACAACAAGAATTACCCTAACGAAGATATAGTCAAAGTTTAAAAAAAAGTCTAAGCTTTACTAGTTAGTTATTGCACGCTTTGTTCAACTGATAAGACCTAAACGATTGTTTTTACTTAATAATGGACAATTACTACAGACTACGTCACAATCCTCGTATAATTCGTCAAATATCGACCAATCGCTGATCTCTAATTATACACCTTGCACAATTATCGCTTAGCAATTACCACATGTTCAGTGAAGACAAGCGCTAGATTCAAACAGTAATACGGCGGCTGGAAGATTTGGCCAGGCGACAAGAAACGAAATAAATCTTTTAATTTAACAAGCAAAGTCAAAGAATACCGAAATGAATAAGAAATATCTTTGGATAGTGACGTACGTGTGGAATAGTCAATTTAAATGATTGCAACTTTATTGTAGTTTAAAATAAATGAAGTTAGTTGTTTGAAAATAGAGGTTATGTTACTTTTAATCAATGAGCGCCACCAGTGTTAACTTATGCACGGCCTGTGAGACCTGTTCATCTTGTATGTGATAATGTAGGTGGTCTAGGTGATTTAGAGAATCAAATAACTTGTTTTATTGCTTTTAACAATTTGTTTTATTCGTGAAATAGTCTCTACAAATGTAGCTCATAGCTTTAAACTTCCTAGATAAATTTTCAAACCAGTCGTGACATTGCCTATGGACATTTAGCGAATACTCACATTCCACATATGAGAACATTGGCTTATGAACATTCGCGTGACCATGTTACGTATGGACGTAAGAATTGGAAGCCATATCCAACAGAATGCAAACTTGACGAGTTTTCATTTGGTGCAGATTTTACATTTGTTTCGTTGCTTTTCTGTGACAAGTCTGACCACTGTACTGACTGTACAAGGTCTGTTTAAAAATTACCGGAACATTCGTAATGTCGCGCCAGTGGAGTCTTGGATCGAAATGCGGTTGGGATCCCTGCAAATTAATGTGTAACTGCTGGAAGTTTCATTATTGTATGTCTGTTAGTTATTGTTCGGTACTGTAGAACGAGATGATAGAGTTAGAGATGGAACGCGTCTGCATTAAATTTTCCGTGTGTGTGTGTGTGTGTGTGTGTGTGTGTGTGTGTGTGTGTGTGTGTGTGTGTGTGTGTGTGTGTGTGTGTGTGTGTGTGTGTGTGTGTGTGTGTGTGTGTGTGTGTGGTGTGTGTGTGTGTGTGTGTTTTTTTTTTACAGAAACAGCACAAATGTAGCTGTGGTGCCTAGAATTCGTGAAATAAGACGACGGAGGAAAACTTATCCACCAAGAATAGAAATTATTGCGAAGTACGACGACCTAAACTTCAAAAGCAGATACAGGTTTAGTAAAGCGAACGTCAGAAATGATTCGTCCTAACCTGTACGTCAGGGACGATAACCGAGGTCTGACACTCAAATCCTAACACTTCGGTATTATGCAAGAGGAGGATATCAAGACAACACTGCTGACCTGTAAGCACTAACACTGTAAGCCGCATTATCAGCAAACTCGTTATAAATTTCCTTCCATGCCTCCTCCTTTCTCATATTTGTATTCGTCGACACGGATTTATTTTGTATAATGTTCATTCTTTTTTGGACCAGAGAAAACATTGGTCTTCCTCTGACCAATTGATAGCACGCTTCTTCATATTATCCATATTCACAGCAGACCAAACTTTGTTATTGAATGTCAAACAGTAACAGCAACCCTAAGAGTAAGAAACAGCTGTGAAACAATCACAGAGATTTATAAACTTGTAGGTACACTGTCGTTTGTTTAGCACTCTATGAGACTTGTGCATGCGCAGAAGAACCTTTCTACATCGTGTAACGTTTTATTCATTGCTGGTCCACGGCTTTACTTGGTCAAAAGGTTAGACCGCTTTTGGTCCGGACCAAGTTAGTCGGAAGATAGTCTGGACCAAAGTGATTACTATAATACGACCCGCGACTATCACGGAGAATACAGATGTAACCCCGCCTTAAAGTCTCCCTCATACAGGTTTCAACTGTAAATGGGCTTGGAATACAATTGGACATGTTCATGTTCACTACAAGTGAACCTACTGAACGCAAATCAATCTAATCTAATCAAATCAATAGTATTACAACCAAGATACATGTCGCATGTGTTTCTGCACCTTGGTCAGAGCAATGCCACGGTTTGCATTGTTTGTACTTGACTTACCGAAGTTCACATTAGACAACCTGTGGCAGACACTTGGTAGGAAATTATAGCTGGATGATTCACCTCATGCTGGACGTGTAACAGGCAACTAAACTCTTGCTTTCCTTCACCTTTTCCAACACAAGGAGGCCATGATTCAACACAAGATTATTTTAATCACTGTGGAATGCAGTTTCACAATCTATCCATGCTCTGTTCGAATCCAGGTGAGGTCCAAACTATACGATAACGCTTTTAGCTACAACATTATGATACAGTTTATATCATTTGTAGCCTTAGTGACTTACGTCATGTATCAATTATCTACTGCATGTGCTCGCGTGTTTTAGCTCTCACAGGTGTTTCACAACATTTCAGGGCAATCTGTATGCAGTTGTGAGTGGAGACAGCAAAAATTAACTTTAGTATACTTTTAAAAACGCGATATATTTTTAAATTTAAATTTCACCCATTCTTCAATTAGCACTTTTGGTTTAACAAATATAGCAGTATGTTTTCCTCAGTCAAATGCCGGATTATTTACATTCCTTTTCTATAAATTCCTTTCCCAAATATCATTTCACTTCATGTATCACTAGTAGCCATCCCTGTGGTATATATGTAGTAAAAAAGGCATTACACACGACTTAAAAATGATGTACCCTGCGTACCCGAAACGTCAAGTGTAGAGTAAATATTACGTGCATTATCGCACCGGGAGAATTACTGTATGCGCTTTGTTTCTGACACGGTTACACTGATTTAACGTTGACGCAATAAAAAGTTTATGATTCCTAACCTCAAAGTGCTTGATTTGGAAACGCCTTTCTACTCTACAATTTTCTGCAACTTGTTATCTCCCTCATAACCAGTAAATTAAAAACATCGCTAACACGTGACGCTGGATTACGAAGGTTGACATGAGTGGATTTCCAACAAAAAGAAGCAAAACTAATGACAGCATGAAGAAAAAGGACTTAATGGAGACAAGAGAAGAACGATTATTAGAGAGGAATATGGTTTCTTATGTGCAGTGACAGACATTTATAAATGTCTTGGTATTTCATGCTTGTAATATGTTACAGCTTGTTAAACAACGCAGATACTTCCTGGGCAGTTCAAGGACAAAAGCTAACGTAACAAAACATTACAAATACAAAATATATAACACAATAAACGAAATTATATGGAGAAAGAGTGCAAACATCGTCTTCATTGGAATGTGTGGCCGGCGTAACACGAATTTTCTCGGATCAAGAAGAATGCCAGTGAAGTCTGATATTTGAAACTTCTTAGACGAACGCACCAATTTACATTTTTATTCCACAAGTTAAGTTCAAAACTTTGTTTAAGTTATATTTGTAATACATATTTCTACATAGTATAGGTTAGAAACCCTGAATACGATTGTTTTTCATTTAGAATTCGAGCTTCAACTTTTTTCTCCATACATTCAGTTTTTTTTTATTTATTTTTTTAAGAAAATGTTCCACACGACTAAACATAAGCAATTAAATCTGTCATATGTTTCTTTTTCACGGAATTTGAGTTATTACTTTTTAAAGTTGTTACAAACTATACATTTCAAATGACAGAATTTAAATACTATTTTCTTTTGAACTAGTAAACCAAATTATATTATACACTTCTCTATTAAAATTATGTAAATGAAAGAATTTAATACATCATAAGCTAATAAGATATAATAAAAAATTAAAACATCTAATGTTAATAAAAACTTATCAAATACATTTTCAGAGATGCATTCCCTAAAATTCAAGAGCATAAGTTTCTCATGCAAATAATAATAAACATACATCGACGCCATCAAATATGAAATCTCTCAGATATTTTAGCAGCATTTCTGTTGAACATGGCCATCTTGAAACCATGTGGGTCAACTGCAACATATAGAGTTGTACGAATTATCACGTAAGCAAATTGGCAGGCTGAGGAGAGCCCGAGCTGTACCTACCCTTGTTTGGGCTCAACCACGTTAAGTCATAAGTTATCATGCTGTAGGAATTTCTAAACTCGACAACACAACACACAACCATGTGGGCGATGTTGAAAGTTTCAATTTTGAACCTTTTTCACTATATTATGTAGCATTATTTAACGGTATATTTAAACCTTTACCAAATTGTAACACACTAAATTACTGTCTACTTTGTGATCATATGACGGTGTTTACATTCGAACGCCTACACTGTAACAGACTCAACTGCTGATGACGTAATACCGCTTATTTGTACTCTGTATTCGTTCTTGAAACAGGTTGTACACACATCATTTTAAATGCAAGAACTATATACATTTATACAAATATAATAATTTGTAGGATAAAAACTTCACTTATCTTATAAGAAATGGTTAGGATCGCGATTTCCTGAACATTTTATTCACATCTTCAACCAGAGCCTTCAACAATCTCGTTGTCAACGCTACAGTCGCTAGATGTCACAATGTTTTTGTCAGTACTAACAAAATCTGAAACTGAAACAAATTTACTTGCCATTTTCAATTTTTTTTTAAAGTGTTTGGTATAATTTTAGTTCCTCAAATATAGTATTAAAATTTTTGCTGCATTTCTCTAAAAAAGATAAAATTCCCGATAATAAAAAAAAAATCTTGTATTTATCAGTTTGTTTCGATTGTGATAAAGTTTATATTAGAAAGACACAACGTAATTTAGAAAACAGAACGAAAGAACATTTTCGTAACATTAAGTATAAACAAATTGACAGATCGGTCGTAGCAGATCATTTTTGGTCATTTAACCATGAAATAAATCCAGAAGTTAAATTACACTGGGCAACAAAAAATAATTTTTTGAATGTTTCGGACATTTGATGAGGCAATTCCTACTAATTTTGGGTTGAGAAAAACAAATATGACAACGAAACATTTTTATTAGCTGTAGTTTCTATGATATACACAAGGTGGAAGTACTACATATTAACAGATTGAGAGAAAAGGATACATTCTAATTACATACATGCTAACAACAATGAAAGTGCATTTGATTTTTTTAACTGGCAATTACATGCTAAGAGTTCTAAATTGTTGGAAAAATACTTCGCAGATAGTCGTGTCTGAAGAGAATCATGACTTCGTCGTCTTTTAGCTTGCCTCTTGTGACGGAGTTCCACAGAATCCCTATACAAAGATCAACAGTAATCCGCAAGCATTACTTCACTCCAACGGCCCTGATATCTTTGTTCCATAACAGAAATGTCCTGATGGAATCTCTCTCCATGTTCATCACTAACAGCTCCACAACTAGGAGGGAAAACGTCTAGGTGGGAGTGGAGAAAATGGATCTTAAGGGACATGTTGCAGGAGCACTGTCACCAAATGCTTGTAGTTGTCATCTCTTTTGTTGTCTAAAAATCCATGAACAACATCCTTGAAGGCTTCCCAAGCTTCCTTTTCTTTCCCCTACAAAATTTGGTCAAATGCAGGATCCTTTACAAGTTCTCTTATTTGTGGTCCGACAAAAATGCCTTCCTTAACTTTTGCATCACTTAATTTCCAAAATTTCCCTCTGATTGTGTTTTGTTATTTGAAAGGTGTGCAAACTCCCAAAAAATTCCCCCAAATTTAAAATCTTCACTCTAAAAAATGAAATATCACTTTATCTTCAAAACAAGAGCTAATCTATCATTTTTATGGTTATTGAATTCAACAGATGGAAATACATGTAAATTCACAATTTTTAAGCCCGAAACATTTTCATTGTTGCCCAGTGTTATTAAAACAATTAAATGGTCCGATAGATTTAATGGTTTGGGGAAAGATATTTATTTAAAAAATAATCATCGCGTAATGACTTTTGAAATACTGGCAGTTGATTCTGTTTTTAAATTTATTTCATTTTCATATTTTGGTAGTACTGACAAAAATGTAGTGATATCTAGTGATTGTAACGTTCTCAACGAGATTGTTGAGGGCTCTAGCTGAAGATGTGAATAAAATGTTCACGAAATCGCGATCCTAATCAATTTATAAGAAAACTTTCATCATTTCTGATAAGTGAAATTTTTATGATACAAATTATTATATTTGTATCAATTTGTTTGCTACATTGTTAATAACTTCATGTTTTACGTATTTACAATATGAATTATTTTTATGGACGAACAGGATAATGATATAATTTGAAACACTTCGAGTAGTAAGTTTTACCTTTTGTGTGTCCCAGGTGGTCGTAGTGGTAGTGGTGGTGATGATGGCAGTTGACCGGTGATGTTTCTTGTGTGAACGTTTCTTCTGCAGGACCTCGGAGCTCGTCTCCTCCTCGCCAAGAGGCTCTAGACTCTGCAGAACCAGGCGTAGCTCGTTCCGCTTCGTCTTGGCCGCCTTCCTTTGCTGCTGTTTGTTCACCATGGGTTCTCCAGTAGTGACTAACGACGTCGGCCTGGGGATCCCGGAGGCCTTGGAAGGCGACTCGTGCTGAGTGGTCGCCATTCAGACGTTTCCATTGTCGTCGAGCCCTACCATTGTTCCTACTGATTATTGTGAAGCCCCTTGCTGTACACACTCATTATTGGCTTCTTCACGGCCCACATGGTGTCGAGGGTGGGTATAATCGATAGCAACATCCTTCTGCAGCTCCTCACGATACATAGGTCACCTTGCTTTTATTTATCGCCGCCGCCGCCGCCGCAGACCACAGCCTTGTGGCGTGTATCACTTGCAGCAGGAAAACTACAAGTAAACAGCGTCGATATTCAGCAAACAAATGACGGTCACGATTTACCAGCTATCCAAAACTCATTCATATATTCCCAGAAAATTCATATAGATCTCTTAACATATGGTATTTTAATCAGTTATTCCAGTATTTTTAAAGACTTTATGCTGAACTTGTAAGTTCAACCGACTTTGAGTTATACTATCCACAAACGCTAAGAATCTTTTTCGAAAAATCTCTATTTATTTGAGGGGACTCAAAAGTATGTTTCCAGTGAAATTCTGGTAGGGATAAGAGAAAGTCAAAACGTTATTTCATCTTTCGAGATAAAAAGCCTACATAGTAAGGTCTATTTATTGGGCTTAAAGTTCCTGGTGATGTGTATTGCGCATGTGCAGTAAATAACAACGCCTTCATATCAGTGTTGCCTATATAAACCAACATTACATTGTTGTAGGATTGCCAGATGCTCCTTTTTTCACAGAATCCTTCGTTTTTTCTCCCAAATGTTGTTCCCCTGTTTCTTATTTACCCGGAGTACGCAATTCTTCGTTTTTATTTGCCTACTGCGAATTATTGAATTATATATAATGACTTAAATATTCTCATAACGTTTATGTAATCTCTGGAAAATGACACTTTTGTTTTGTTTCATTTCGCCTATGTTAGCAACAGAAGTGCCTTCTAAATCAACGTAGGTCATGTAGCAGCAGAGCAGTACGTTTCTGCCAGCAATAATAAGCGAATTTAATGTTGTCGTTCAGTTGTTTTGTTCCACTTCCGTTACCGCACTACTCTATATTGTTGCAAACGAAATCATTAATGAATTGTCTATGCCACTACAGAAAAAGGTTATTGCAGACCTGAACAGCTTTTATAGTGATATGCTTCAGTACCTACAAGAAAGACATGATGTGACAAATGACGATCCCTATGCATCCCTTACAGCATTTTCTTTACATGAAGGGATTGAGTTCGAGGATTTTGAAAAAGCCATAGAAGTGTTCCATCTCAGAGAACATATTTCCATTGATGTCCTGTACGTGTTCAGCAGTCATCGAGATTATCTCTGCAGCAATGTGAACAAAGATGATGATTATGCAGCAAACTGGCTTACATTCCTTTCGTCAGTATCCCGGCATGACAATTCTGTGCCAAATATTTCCAAAGTGGTAGGATTTTTATTTAGCATCCCTGGTTCAAATGCTTTTATATAGCGAATCCTTTCATTCATGAAAAGTAAGTGGACTGACACAAGAAACAGGCGTTTAACAGATTTTATCAAGGCAGAGCTCCAGGTGACTGAACTATGAGAATACATCCTGTTCAGAATTTTATAATTCTGCAAAATGCCAAGAATTCAGTGAAATAAAAATATAGCCTGTCAAATTAAAGAGCACTTGGAAGGTTAATAATGTGCATAATTTAATGTTTATGTATTCAGCATGTGTTTGCTAATTTATCTTTCTTAGTTTAAAAAATGAGTGACTCCTTTTTTTCCCTTGGAATTCTGGCAACCCTACATTGTTGACAGTATGTTCTGGCTATACAACACTTCTGCTCAATTCCAGTTTTAAATTGCTAACGTGTTTGGTACAAGCTACTAACAAATAAATGAAGGAATTTAGTAAATTTAAACATTTTTTGAATAGCGTACAAACTTCTTACTACCCAAAGGATTTTAAGAAAGAAATATACCTTATACTTTTATTTCAAACCATGAAAATAAGACTTACATTCCACAGATTGCTGGATAGAGAAAAGTTGTCTTTGGAACTTCCGTTTAGTTGGTAGACGTTTGTACAAATACGGTGAGAACAGGAAGTTTGTCCTGATTACATTGTTGACAAACAGCGATCTCCTATGGCAGAAAAAGTTGGATAACTACGAAACATTTGAACCGGTTTAGTATCTACTGTAGTGCATTCCACCCAAAAGGTTCTGAGCATCAATCAGAAGCGAAATTTTCCATACAGACCAAAAATAACTAACGATTTTGCTTACATTTTTCCAAAAATTTGAAATATTTACATGAAAAACGAAATTTATTACTTTAAGTTTCTTGAAATAGCTAGTAAAGCCTTCTTCTTTGAAACGAATTTCGTATAATTGGTAAATCTTAAAGAGGGACAGAAAAATACTACATATTGCTGTAGATCCGTTTAAAAAACGTACAATATATTTCAAGTAACTCTTCTGGTATTCCAGAATATCCTATTTATTGGTTTTAGTTAATATTTCCCTATTTTTAAAGTTCCTCTACATTCAATTGTTTTTCACGATGTTATGGAAAGCATATAAAATGTAAAGGCCAGCATTTAGCGACAAGTTCTTGTAAACATTTGACTATCGCCATTTCCTTGGCAACGAAACTTTATGCATTAACTAGAAATACACAGAAGAGTAAACATTTGCAACAATAATTCGTAGATCAACAACACGAATGTAAAGAGGTCCCGAGTTCGAATCTCGGTCAATGTGAGTTACCTGGATAAGGTTTTTTCCGGGGGTTTCCCTTATCCTTCAAGACGAATGTCGGGTAACTCTAAGCTCCATGGACCCTGGGCTCATTTGAGCATCATTTCACCCAATTCATTCACCGTCCGAAATAACTTAACGTCGGGGCGGACGTAAATTAAAAAAAAACACACACACACGCGAATGTAATACTGGCGTTAATATATAACTTCACAGAGCATAAAACTTTCACTATTTCAGTGATATGTGGAATGTGTTTATCTTTTCAGAGCGAATAGGTGTGAGAAGTGGGAGCGCTAAATAAACCTGCGTGATGTTTCTTTACCAGGTTGATGTTTGAGTAAAACAGTTATTTACTTCTTTTTTTCTACATTTGCATCGGAAATTCCACCAATATACCAGTATGAGACAGTATAATCTAATTAATGCTATCCAATTTCAGATTTCTGTTCTTCAAAGACAATTAAAGCTGTTTATACACAAGTTTGCCTGATACTATTTAAGTTTAATATATTAAGGAAGAAAATACCTGGAATTTCAGTGACTGTTCAAGCATTTAAGGGTTTAGAATCGAATTAAGAAAGCAATTTGGAAACGGGATATACTCAAATAAGTACAATTAATTTTTGTCATTCAATAAACTTCCCGATGGCCTGGTTAACAAAGCGATATTCATTAGCTTTCAAGAACATCTTTTCAGCACAAACTAACCTTTATACAGACAGTTTTTTTTTTTTTTTTCCAATTTTGATTAAAATACCATGAGTTTAAGACTTTTTCGTGACAAATGAAATGCCTATCTTGAATTTTCTGGGAATAGTATCGGAAGTGCTTTGTAGCTTTAAACGCAGCCCGGAACAGGATGAAAAGTAAATAGAGAATGGTTTTAGTTGTAATTACTTAAAAACCTAATTCCGCCAATGTTAAATTAACTAACTTAAGGTGCACTTTACTACAGATGTCAACTTGAAATGTTTACGGTTGTTTCAAGCAATGTTTTTAAGTATGTAGATTTAATTTTTGATACAAAATCTATTTACGTAGATATGAGAATTTTTTTCTGCAATGCTCGCCTCGGTAGTGTAGATGGTAGCGTGTCTGCCTCACGTTCAAGAGGTCCCGAGTTCGAATCTCGGTCAGGGTGAGTTACCTGGATAAGTTTTATACGGGGTTTTCCCTTTTCTGAAAGAGGAATGTCGGGTAACTAAGCTCTATGGACCCTGGACTCATTTGAGCATATTTCATTCATGACATGAATATTTCATGGTTTTTTTTTTTTCATATTTCATTCGTCCGACATGATTTAACGTTGAATGACGTAAATTACGGGAAAAAATCAGTAAAAACGATTTCTTTCTTTAATTTACTATACAAATATGCATTTTTTTAAAAAGAATGCATTTCACTGCTCCACACACAAGTAGATCCAAAACCCTGTTACAGTGTGCTTTATATGTGTTGAAAAATTGAGATATTTATCTTTAATAGGCTTTTAGAAAAGTGTACCTTTGTAGCATATAATGTATGTTACAGGAATCTAAAAATAAAGAAAACAAAGAAAAGTTCAAATATTTACTACTCTTTTCCCTCACACAGACAGTGGCCATTTTGGCAGTTGTGGTACCAATCGCTGCAGCGTAATTTCCACTATAAAATGACCCAAATTTCATATTTTTATCCCAATTGGTTAAAAAATTATGATTTTTTTCCTGAAGTGATAAAAATGAGGGTACGGTGTACCAGAATTTAAAATATATATAGTAAAAATATTTGTAATGGGTTCCATGTTCAGAAAATGTCAAATAATAATATAACCCTAAAACGAGACCATGTTATTTTTAACACAATTGGCGTTTTAATCTCCCCTTACAGTCTTTTAATTTAATATGTCGTAAGTCAATATAGTTCTTTTGAAAATTTACTGTTTTTCTGGTATTTTGTGTAACAAATGATATTTCAAGTTTGGTTGACGCATGTGGCTATAGATGGAACCAACCGCAGAAGGTTAATGAAACAGCCACCGGATGCTGCACAAACATTCCTGAACAGAATATGTCACCGTTTACGGCCAGATCTGGATTTAACTCAACTAGTAATACAAATAGTTGCATACAATTTCTTGTGCAATATAAACTTTATAAATTGTGGTAAATAAATCATAACATATTCCGTAACTGACGCGTTAGCATTTCCCGTTTTTCATTTGTTTATTATTCTATAATACTATTACACAATCTGAACAAATTATTATATTAGTGTGAAAACTATCTTGATTAAGAAAAGGAAATTACTTCCCAGCTTTAGAATTAGATACGAAACACAGCAGTTTCGCAGTTTTATTTATTTTATTTATATTGTCATTAAACAAAATGGGTCCTATTATTACTTAATCTCTCACAAAGTCCTTAATACAACTAAAACTCAATCAATTTTTCAAAAGTATTTGCGAAATATTAAAATTAGCATTGAGAAAGGAAAATTTACAAAAAACAAACTGATTTCATAGTAATTACATGTGACGTAATCCAAAAACGTTTTAAAAGCAACATTTTTACGGTTATTTAGTTGCAATAATAATTTAATGTATTTCATAGAAAAGAGGACGGCTGGGTTACCAATTTTCTCAACAATTTACAGGACAAATAAAATTAAAATTATTTAATAAGGGGTTCAAAATGCTCTCCATTTACAATCACACCGTGATTAAGTGGAAATGTGGACATTTTCAGTCCCTGATAGTTATTCTCATTCTTAGCTCTTCCAGGCCTCGTAAAACTTCAAATATCCCCATAAACATTAATCAAATTGAGAATCTGTTCCCACTTTGTACGGGGTTCATGCTACTAAAACGATCATTTCTTTCAGTATACTTACATGACCTTCTCTACTCTTGTACAAATACTTATCGCTCTACATCAAGATACACACCTTAGTGTAGTTATACGAGAATATAGAAGACTAAGTGATAGTCATATGTTTTGTGATGTGTTTGTATGTCCAAAAGATAAAAAATGAATAACGACTTGACATTTGAGGAAAGTATTAGCTAATTTAAACAAATAACAAAGAATATATCTGAAATTGTTCACTCCATTTTCTTTTAAAATTCCTTTTTTGGATTCAGGATACTTATCTTGTATTTCTACTAAATCGGCTACGGACCTTTGGCTTGCAATGCAATACTCCCCTATTTATTTCACGTACGTAAAAATGTGAACAATTTTCAGAAGGGTGTGTTTTGCCCTTTTCCGTAATTTTGATTAGCAGAAAACACCTTTAAAACTGCTGGAAATGAAGAAGTATTTCGTGTGTTGGGCACAGGCAACATATTGAATAATAAAACGTTCTGTATTGGAACATTAGCCACAATTTCTTATGCCCAGCTGATTGAAAACCTGGCAAAAACATGGCGACCAGCCGGTCGGGTGTGCGTTCCTTTAGCCTCACTGTGCCATAAACACAAGAGCGCCACCAATCCAACGTCCCGGGTGTTTTACAACTCAAGGAAATAGTACAGTACTTGAATAAGGTACAATTAACTAGTGCATTTTCACACAGAACTTGTCACGAGTTTTAAACTAAGAACTTTTAATATAAAGAACCGTGTAATATAAGTTATACATAAGAATATACAACTGAAATTACATAGTGTCGTGTCTCGTAATGTCAGTGACGTTTGTAAGGCTCCTTTTTGAGTGTTTACAGCTCTTTGTTGAGTTCATTACATACAAATACGAGAATCGATGTTTATTTTAAAGTCTATATTTGTAACAATGTGCCTGCAATATTGCTAAACATATATAATTCATTCAGATCTGTATCAAAAGCACTATTGTTTAATAATCGCACAACTGAGCACATTCACAAAAAGCTTATCTCAACAGTTTTTACTCTGTTTATACTACCTTTCAAAAGAACTTCAAACTTTAAAGAGTTATAGATACACAATAGTTCTGTTCGGCAGAAATAAAAAATGAAAATCTCTGTGTTGGGGAACATGGAGGATTGGTTTTCATTTGTTTCCTTTTACATACCATAGGCACTATTTTGTTAAACAAAACACTAATGGATAACTGCAGTTTACGAGTTATACTTTTATCAGTAAATGTTCGATAATGACGTTGCAATGGTGCAATTACTACAAACTCATTTTCAATTTGGCTATCAATCAACCAGTTGTTACTTTCCAACAACATAGTCCCCAGAAGTGTTCAATATTACAAGGTATTAATAAGTTGTTGGAGAAACAAAACTCCCAAATTTTTGTAACAAATCCCACCGCCTGGCTGAAATAAATAAGTTATTGAATACCTTATAACCTAAAAAATTGCATCATATTTTTACGTTTTGTTTACCAATTGTATTCCACGTAAAACGTGTTTTGAGACACTGTGTGTGTGCGTGCGTGCGTGTGTGTGTGTGTGTGTGTGTGTGTGTGTGTGTGTGTGTGTGTGTGTGTGTGTGTGTGTGTGTCAGCATAACCATAATTTGAATATTTTCCAAGAAACAGAACATTTTGAAGGAAAGATCTGCATGGTAAAGTTTTCGTTATTTATTTTTTAAAAAAATGACTAAGCAGTTGATTTAAAGTATCACGTGTTTAAAATATTTGCATGCCAAATAAAACGTACATCTTGGAATTTCTGAGAATTCAGTCTTTCTTCATTCAGAATGACTTATGCGTAACTGATAAACCGTACGTGAAAGAAAAAGAAAATATATCTTTAATGCATAGAATTTATATAAAATGACATTTTTGTGTCTAAACAATTTCCGAGACATTTGTTTGTTTATGTTTGGATTTTCAAATATTTACATTTTTTTTCACGCGGAATATAGCTGTTCATTTTTTTTTTTTTTTTTTCCGTGGTATGGCAAACAGAACTAAATTCTAGATCCTTCGCCTAGACAACCAGTTTTAAAACATTTGACTATCAATTAAACTCTTCCCTTTCAACTATAACAAGACAATGTTTATATTGAAGTAAATACAGCAATAAGTGCTTGTACAAGAGTAGAGAAAATCAAGTGAGTATAAGTAGGTGTTGAACTTCTCAGCCCATTATTAAGAGAAACCCCTGGTATGTATAAATTTGGACAGAATGCTGGCGGTATAACGTGCACTTAACCTCACTGCACACCACACACATCACTTGTATTCAATTCACACGGATGCAGATATGGACCAGCAATCAATACATCACAAGATACACCTACACTTTCCTGCTTGTTGCCCCTGCTTTGTGCTGGAATAGACTGGAGCCAGGGGAAGATCCCCTACCGTAGCGACAAGGGCGCCGCCGCGGGGAACTCCACAACTAACAGTCTACTCGCTATCCCGAATAATGCGTCTCAGAAGATTGCACTGGATATGCATGTTTTGAGGGCCCTGACGGTGCAACTTTTCTTAACACTTATTGCTCTATCTACTTCAAGATAAACATTATCTTATTGGGAATACACTAGACTTTAAGTGATAGTCAAATGTTTTGGTCGTTATGTGATGTATACATGACTTTCTCTACTCTTGTACAAACACTTATTGCTCTATCTACATCAAGATAAACATCTTATTGGGAATACAGTAGACTTTAAGTGATAGTCAATTGCTTTGTCATGTCTTTGTATATCCAAGGGATAAAAAAATGAACGACTTCATATTTGAGAAAAGTATAAATGTTGGAAAATCTAAAGATATAACAGGGGGTATCTCGGAAATGGTGAATTGTACAAAAAATGTATTTGATAGAAACTGATAGATGTTCATCTGTTGTAAGGCTTTGTTTAACTCATGCAGTTTACCAGTTACACAAAAGTCGTCCAGAATGAGAAATTCTGAGGAAATTACCAGAAAATTTAACTAGTACTTCACTTGTTCTCAAAATATAGTTTTATTAGGCGTGGGCCCTCGATACTTGCATGGTATCACATCAAACGATACTTCAGAAAATTTGCTCGATAATTTTTCGAAACTTCTGTGGTGATTCTGCAATTATTTTATTTTAAAATCACAGAATATTATTGTCGCAAGCAGAACATTACAAATCCCGAGAAATTGTCAGGAATGTGGTAGCTGTACAGTAACATTATACAAGAAAATAATCGTGTGTCAACTGTCAGTTAACAGTTGCCAACAAGAAATCACTACATATCTCCTATCACCTCCTCTTTCTAGTTCACTGCATTACTGGAAAACAATTGCCGCTAAATATTTGTGTATTCCACCTTCAACTGTTTTCTCTGAAAGACTATTTAGTACAACAGGACTCATATGTGACAGAAAAAGAGGTAGACTTGACCACGAAACAGTGAAAATGCTAGTAGTTTTGAACAAAAACTTACTAAAGTGGACTGTTTTGCTTTTAAATATCTAATGCAGAGTTTAAAAATAAGAACACTGATGGTTCTAAGTTTTGTCTCATTAAATATGTACACCTAATTATTTTTACTAGCATTGCACAGTTCTACCAACATTCTATTTTGAATTGCAACTAGAAGTAGAAATTTCGGTAACCAATATCAAGGAAAACTGGTATCGACCCATGCCTCCTTAAAACATAATCTATATCAGTAAACAATACATGACCTACATTGATGTGACCAGACGCGGTAGTAAATCGATGACGGATCGATTATTATCGAAGTATTGAGTATCGTCTATCGATATCGTGTATCGAGAAAAACTAGCATCTACACTTTCCTACTTAAGGATATTGCAATTTAGACAAATCCGTAGCGACATTTTTGAGGAAATCGGTTTTTGAAGAAATGATCTATAAGATAGGGGACTGTTTATTAATACTTCGTGTACAGGCTGTGTAGTAATAACGATTTGGTTCTTTTTAATTTTGTTTTCCTTGTTTTCAGCCCTTTTACGCTTCGGTGGCTCTTTCTATTGTTTTACACACATGTACAAGACAAACAAACACTAGAACTCGCGACCCTCTACGTGAGAGAAAGTCCTAGAAATTAAACTAATACTATGACAATAAAATATATTCGAATTATGTGTGAACAGGCAATGAGTTTCTTGTTCAGTCTACATATTCTGCATAGCTGGTACTTTTGAGTAAATGTCATCGAGAAAATTTACAGAATACACAATCGTGCAAAACTGTAATTCAGTCATTAAAAGTTTAAAAAGCGGTTAGTCCTCCATTAATTAGAACAGTAGGCAGGGGTGCCAACTTTAATCGCCTGCGTCTTACACAAGAACACTTCACTTTCAGCTGGCACAACCGCTTAATGAGAATGTAACATCTTATTTGGTTATGAAATGAACGTCAGTATAAATAACTTGTTACGAACGTTCCCTTCCTCATCCGTTGGAGGCCGCGAGGAAAGTCTTCCAGGAAATGTCACGTCATATACTGTCGTCTTGGTGACATTTTACTTCAAGTACCCTACAGTCGTGAAGCCATATATGTAAGTGCTGAACCAACGTCCTGATGCGATACAGTTGAAACATCTTTAACTATCATTAAACGTACGTCAGAACATGAACATACTTACGTTCATACGCCATACCAGGCATACACAAGTATTTTAGCTTTGATCGACTTTTCCCATTAATTATGTTTATTTTTCTAAGATACCTAGGAGTAGACCCAATATACAGAAAAACAGTAATATTAAAGGGGAAACAGTCAGTACAAGAGCATGTGTGAACAAAATATGGAAAGAAAAGAGCAAATTATATGACTATATAGCATTTGCAGTGTTATATCCAACAGAGACATGGAGGTTAGATGCAATATACAGAAATTTGTAAAATTATCTTTGGGTCACCAAGAAATTTACGTAGTACACGCACAGCTAGGGAGATTGGAAGTAAAAGGGCAGTTAAATACTGCTTCAGAATAAACATATTAGAGAAAAATGGTGTATTAAAATAATATATACAGGAGAAAATGGATGCATAGCATGCTAATAACAAAGAAATGCAATGGGAGAAACGTGGAGAGGAAAAAGCAATAAAAGAAAGTGTTGAAAGAAATTAGAATTACAGTCGAGGATATTGAAAAACAAAGAATTCTAAGCAGTTTTAATGACAAATTGATATTTAAAAATACAATGAAGTAGTGAAAAATACATCGAGGCGTGTGACAAAGAAGTTAGAATGGGGTTATGTAGTGACAAGGATAGATGCAATGAATTTAAGTAGGAAAGAATTGAACTAAATGTAAATAATTGTGTTATTGCTGGCAGTATATCCTGATCTCAAGATCAGAAAACAGAAAAAAATGTTTAAGAAAAACATAAGGTTAAAATAGTTAACAGAAATGCGGAGAAAATACAGAAAAATGACAATGTGAAAATAGCTAGTTATTCATGGGACCTGCGAGAAGCTGAAGTTTGTTTAGCGAGTGTAAAACTTTCAACGCCCGAGGCATGTAAAACCTCGCTAGACCATACCTAATTTTATCCGTTATCTAAGAAACAATCGATTTAAATGATGAATTATAAATATATTAAAAATGTTTACAAAATATTTAGAATTGATGTTTTTGCTAGATGTAAGATGATGTGGGAGGCTTTGAATAGCGAAGAAGCGTGTGGTGATGCAAATGGTAAACTGCATGTCAAAGTGAGTGATTCAAGCGACGAAAGTTTTATACCTGAAGAAATTCGAGAAGCTCGAATTACTAATCTTGGTTAGCTTCTACAAGTCACCTGCAATTTATGACAAAGCATATTTATGTTTTAAGAAATGGTTGCAGTTCCAAAAGTGTTACAAATATTCGCGAGGAAGCGATTTTCAGATTTAAAAAAATTGAACATCGGACGAGTTAATCGATAGTCAAAGAGATTATAATATAATTTCTTTGGCACTATATTAGAGTAGGCGTGTGTTTTTGTCTCGCAAATGTTAACTTTATTCTTCTTCTTGACCTGCTATATTGACTCTGGTAGAGATAATTCGAATCTCTGCAGAGATCATTCCTGTCTAACAGTGAAAGACCTACTTTTCAGTAACAAAAGTATCGCTAATGCTTTTTTTGTGGTGGTGGATAAAAAGGTTAGAGATATAAGAATAGACTTTCCTATTATATTTAACATGTTAAATATAAGAGGTAGACATAGAAATAAGCAACTTCAAGAGAGAGCAATAAATTATCCAAATTTTATAGAAATTAATAAATCATTCATTTGCGCTCGAAGACGAATGTTTTCCGCTTAATATTAACTCTCATTTTTCCCATATCTGTAACTTAAATAATGAGAAAAAGTACATTATTATAATTGTAGTTTTGCACAGAAAGAAACATGGACGTCATATACTTTCCGGATAAGATTTAACAGTTCGCAGTTGGAATGGTTTTAATCAATTTAAAAGCCAGCGTAAGTTACGACCAGTCTCAAAGTGGAATTACAAACACTTCTCTTTGGTCCAGTAATCCTTTACAGTGCCTGCCTTCCTTCCTCTCTTTTGTCCTCTGCACTAAAGACGGAATTAATATTGAAGGGTGCGTCATCTGGTGCGAAACTTGAGGTCAATGCAGCTCTACTTCTCATGACCTTCACTAGCCGCGCTTCTGTCGCACTACCCGCGACAACTTTGAATTTCCTCTATCTTGTTTACAAACTGTCAACCAACCAATGGAAGCGAGTATACTACATATTCTTCAGAAGATCAAAATACAAGTACAAACTATTGAGTACTAAGTATAGTTCAATTATAAAACTAAGTTAATTTGTAACTGGACAACAAACAAAACACTATCGAGTGTTGTTAAACACAACTTAGAATGGAGAACGTGAGAAATATCCAGAACTTTAACATCCAGTGTACCAGTGTCAAGTATTTACATTTCGTGAGGTTAGAATAGAGACTAGCTCAGATTAGAGCGATGTCATTTGTTGTTATTTATCTTTATATCGAATAAATATATACTTTTAACGGTGGAAAACATGATAACTTTTTTGCATGTATGTACATGGGCGCAGAGTGATTTGTTTTTACCTGTTTTATTCACTTGGTAAACAATCTGTAGAAGAGCGCCTCTTAAAGCCCAATATTCAATTTCAGAGGCAAGATTATATACACAATATAACTTGAAAGTCACGTAGTCTTAAAGTCTTGTAGTCTTAAACATATGAATAACTAAACACGTTCATATATTCCACCATAATCAAATAGAGGCTGCTACATTGTCCCTAATTTAGGTGTAATCAAAGGAGACATTGCAGCACATTTTTAAAAGTGCAACAATAAGGAATCTATAATCAATCTAACACGGAAACATAAATCCATCAAATACAAGTTTGTGTTTTACAACAATGGGACATGAACGTATTCAACAAACAAAAATCTACACTTTATACGAGCCATTTGGAATTATTTATGTTTTCGAAAATAGCTACAATTTTCTTCAATCTCATTTTTCTAAAATTTGTAAACCCTAAGAAATAGCAGAAATGTTACTGCTGAAACATAATTACATAATTTATGTCAAATAACTCAGATATGCTTTGCAGTGTTAAGATTTACGAGATATTCTTTTTAATAGCTTGAGTTTTCAAGTACTTGTACATTTTACAAGTGGTAAGTCGCTATTCGTTTCAAAGCATCACATAGAGTTAGCTTTTAAAAAATTGATTATCGCTTCTTCCTATCTATGACGAACTGTGTATTGAAAATTCATCTCCGTTAATAAGAGGTAAATATGTTTTGATTTGTAGAAGAGTGAATAGAGAATTCGATGTGAGATTGACTCATACGATGTTCAGTTGTTTCTTGGCATGTCATGGAATGAAAATCCAGCCAATGTACAATTGCGCATATAAAATATAACCTTTACTGAGAATATACAAAAATAAACCACAATAACTACAAATATATATTTCATGTTTTGTCGCCTTCTACTGTCACAAAAGAGGGGACACTCTGTAGAAGCACTACACGACTGCTGTTGTTTTGTTTAATGAACTGTGTCGTACATAATGACTGCAGAGTTTTCGACCTTTACAATAAATGTCACTTCGACGGTGAATGTTATATGGCAAAGCAAGTTAATGAAAAGTCAGCTATCATCGCCGATAAGTAAATCTGAAACTGTTTACATTTGTGAAGCTAAAGTTTGTAAGTTAGGAATACATTCTATCTCATTTCACAGTCAAATGCTAGAAGTATACAATATTGTTTATTAGTAAAGAATGATGTAAATAAAACTAAAATTAACCCATGTTTCTAAAACTACTTTAATATTTTAAAAGGAAAAATTAACCTAAAATATATCAATTCTTCATACTACTCGGCATTGAAAATGACCTTTTCTCCCTTATTTGGTTGGATGAACAACTTCAACTGTTTCTACAAAATGTTTGGTTGCTATGGAAAGTTTGATTGCTGGCTTCTTTAATCATTTTCTCCAAAATTTGCACAACTGTTGTAATGAAATGGCATTCTATCCATTTAATAAAAATGATCTGACCGTAATTAAATCGAAAACTACATTATTTGTTCAAACTTTTCGATTGTCATTTTTAACTCTTTAATATTAGCAGGCCTAGAAACTTTTTAAATACTCCCATAAAAAGTAATCAAGTGGAGAAATATCTGTTCCCATAGCAACCAAACATTTTAGTGCGAGGATCATGTAAATAAATAATACAAATATTAAAAAATAAGTTATTTAAAGTATTTGAGAACGTCACATTTTGTACAACAATCCTTTCCTTTCAAAATATTAAATCTTATATATGTGAAGATTAAAAACAAGCTAGGTATAGTCTTAATGGCATTATGAAAGACGTATATACATGGAATCGATTTACATCGAGGAGGCATACGCAGGTATCTTGTGGAGGTATGCTGCCCGCAAACTTACAGGCAAAGAGGGTTGCCGCAGCATTAAGGCGTAATATCTCACACCGAGTTCCCAACGTTTGTCTTTGATTACACAATTAATCTTCGGTAGAACACACGACATATAGTGGTAGGCGTTATAATTTAGAAAGCTGTAGCTTCAAGTTCGACTCTTGACTAAGATGCGAACATCTTCGTTTCATTTGAATTCAACCGCAGATTTAGTGAAAGTCCTCTAACTTCTATAGTTGGAAAATTACAGTAGACAATTCTTTTCTTTTTCTGTTGGTAACTGCATAAGTCAACGAAATGTCTCGTTGGAAATTTTAACCTCATATTAATCTTGTAAACTATTTGGCATCAATAAGATTAAACGAACGTTAACAATTAGACAATTTAGACAATTAATAGTAAAACTAGAACTTCTAGTCAGAGGCGTAACGTACGCAATACGGGCCCGCCTGCAAATATTAAAATCCGGGCCCCATAAAATATAATGCATAACCGATCAGTAACTAACTGACATAACTTCAATTACAGTTATATTATTGGATGTCAGAGTTGAAGTCACATTCACAATACGCTCAAGGACCTGTTTCCATATGTTCTTACTTTTCTTTAGTTCTGAATTCATACCCGAGTCAACTGTTTTCCTTACACCACGAATTGTGAACGACGCAAGCGTTCAAATGTGCAGAGCTAGTTTCGTGTCGCAATATACTTTTGGTTAGGCACCTCCTTCCCTCCAAGCAGCCAGCAAGGTTTACAGTAAACAGAGTCATTTTTACATGAATAACACAATCATTATCTCCAAATTCTTTGTCCTGCCAAAGTGAACTTTTCCTAATATTTAGCGGAGAAGGACCTGTTTTCCTGCTTAACATCTCTGGGGAATGGGTCCGTTGGCTGACAAGGAACATTTTAGTTTCATTATCTACATCTAATTGACAATCTGCACGATCATTGAATAGTCTGCTCGCTCGTGCTGGCTGGCTGTATACAGCCAGAAGGTTTTTGCTGCGTGCCCACCCATTAAGGGTTTTACCGCAGGTAGGATTTTTGAAAGATGTAGGATGAAGGTGATGTAGGTTTTTGATTGGGAGTTAATTTTGAGGTTACCAAAGTACCTTCGGGTTGAAGGGGAGGATGCAGTACTTAGCACCCATTTTTTTGTTTTAAATATTTTGTATTTTAGTTGGGGAGAAATTTAGATGCCAAACAGCTTGGAAGAATTATGAGGAGCTCAGCTTTAGCTGCTGATAGGATTAGCTCCTGTGTTATCTAGGGTGCCCGCATGCCATACGGGGGACCCGATGCAGTCTAGATCGGCGTCTAGTGGGGTCATAATTTCCCAATGATCTAACAGGGCGCTTCTGTGTGATGGTAAACTTGTGTATAATTTTGAAGCCCGGAGCCTAATTTCATCCTCCACGTATGGAAGACCCGATGCTTCGTGGATTGAATAGTCTGTGATAGGCTTAATTATATTTATGGCGTTTGATATTTCGTTTTCACTTTCACAATAATTATTGTTGACTTCAGAAATGCACTTACTTGTGACGCTGCAAACTTCTGTAACTGTTGAGCTAGTACTACTAGGAGGAGAAAAAACATCATTTATTTTCACTGATTTGTTTGTTTTTCTAATTCACACTATTTGTGCACCACTTAGATGCTCCTACTTAACTTTAAAAGGTTTCATTTTACTGAAAAACTACACAGTTAAATAGAAAAAGTTAAACTTTTAATCAGTAAATTTTTGAAAATATCACACCACCTTTTACGATGCACCTAGTTCCCGTGAAGAAAGCTCGACGAAAACTGAGTTGGCTGTTGATTGACCTGCCAGTTATTCACATCTTAATGTATAATTGACATTGTTATCCAATGAGAAGTGTGACAAAAGTTAAATATTTAGAAAAAAATGTGCATATATCAGGAACTCTACACATCAATAAAGAATAACTTTCTGCCTAATGTGATATTTTGGTATTCATTTTCATTGTTGTAACTATGCGTCGTTTGTTTGTGATGACAGACCATTGTAGTGAAGGATAAGCATTGTTAACACACACAGCTGTGCTAAACTCAACTAAACGTTGACCGATTCTAGGAAACCGTTTGGAATGATCTGACCATTAACTTTCCATGCAGACTGACATTAAACTTTACTATTTATCTTATTATATATATTTCAGAATTTATATATGTATTCAAATTTTTATATTCATTAATGAGAATAATATGCTTTTTCTCTTTTTCTGCGCGCCCCTAAAATTCCGGGCCCGCTCACATTGCAGGACCTACAGGCCCTAATATTACGCCCCTGCTTCTAGTACTTCACGACTGTGTTAAAAGTAGAACATTCTTTCACGCCAATAATGCCTACTTTGGTTTCCTGCGGATGTGACAATCGTCTCATTCAAGAAGGCCTTGAGTTAAATAATACTTGTATAACATGGCGGGTCAATATGAACTATACAGAGCCTGTCGACATTTTACAAGCAGCAGAGAGAGAGAGAGAGAGAGAGAGAGAGAGAGAGAGAGAGAGAGAGAGAGAGAGAGAGAGAGAGAGAGAGAGAGTAAAATTGGAATTGTTACCCAAAAAGTCAAGAAACCAATACGACAAATTCCTGGTCTGGTAAAGAACACAAAATAATTATACTGAAAATGTGTTGTTACCATTCTTTTAAGAAAAAGCTAAAATATGGACAAACTACTCAATGATAAAGTTATATGTTAATGTAAATAACAACCACGACATACTACCAACTTGTAGGATGTATGAAAATAACCAGCCTCCCTTATGTAGAATGTTGAGATTTTCTAAAGGTTATGTTGTCAACGCCGATTCCAAGCAAGACAAATGAATATCACGGCCATGAAATAGATAAAACAACACCTACTATATATTTATATATAACATAAGTATTCAGATTAGAGCGATGTCACTACATCTTACATGTTTATATCCAATAAACATGTCCTTTTAATAGTGAAAAACCTAATAACTGTGCTGCGAACGTAGGTGGCCACGGAGTGATTTGTTATGTCTATTTTATCCTGGTAAACAAACTGTAGAATCAAATTCTAGCGGATGTATTCTACAAGTGTGCGAGTATTTTGAGCCAGATTCTTCATCTTGAAGCTCTGTAGTCAGTTATTTTGTTTGTGTGACGACAGCGCCGTGTTCCCGCATCTGTCAACCAGATATTTAAGACGAGCTGTCTGCTTTAACAAGATGTACGACGGTAAAGCTCAAGTGCTGCTGAAAACAGACTGTCATCTCCACTCTGTGGGCTTACCAAGAGGAACAAACTGGCCTAACGTATCGTCCAAGTGCCACCATGTTTCTATCTTTAACATAACCCGTTTGCAATTACTGGCAAGACAAATATGAATTTGTTTTCGATCCAATGATTACGGTACACCTATCATCATCTAAACTTACCATAACAAGCCACAAATCTCCTACTGCACTTATACGTGTTTAACCCATCTTGCATCCATTTCGCACGCTAAGAGGCATCTGGCGAACGCTACGCTTCGTGCTCAAAATAACAAAACTCAATTTTTTGCGATTAAAGAATGTTATAGCACTATAATGTTAATTCTGTATTATAAAAACAGCTTGAATGTTTTATTAAAAGCAGGTAAAGCAAAATGGAACTATATTATCGAGGAATACGGGAATATTAAAACCCACCAGCCAATGCGGCTAATTTCCACGACATTTACTTTATTTTAATAGCAAATGGATTAAAGCTTGGGAAATGTGCCATGGCGGGTGTTAAAAATAACAACTATGATAATATTTTTTTCCTACGAGAGCAAAAAGCACGAAGATTGTGCCAGGTGAAGAGAGAGAATGCACGTAAATACGAGAGTAACCTCCGTTTGAAAATAAAACTTACACCAGTTGAGATATAAACATTTTATTAATATATATTTCTTTCCACATATTCTCCAACAAATTCAAGCATTTGTATACATTTTAATAGTCTTTGTAATACCCTCTGCATTAAACTCTGCCGCCTGTGAACATAGCCAGGCCGTCACGGCGTGACGAGCCTCTCTGCTGAGATGCAAGCCACTTTTTTCATGTATGGAAACAGATGAAAATCACTGGGAGCCAAGTTCGGGCTGTAGGGGGCATTGTCTTCCCGTAGGGGAGGAGATCCGTCCCCTTCAGCTGCCGTGGTGCGAGCGCTGCGGACCCTTAGCACTCGTGGTACCTCTGACGTTAGTAGAGGAACCTCGGGCAGAACTGCCGAGCCCCTCCCTGAATGGGAGTTGTTCGGATTGGGTTGGTCTCGAGGGGGAGCAGTGGTTCCCGACACCCGTGGGAGATCGGGTACGTCTCCGGACGAGGTTGAGGGAAGCCATCAATATTCCCGGGTACTAGCCTGCATAGCTAGTAGAAGGTGTGCTAGATCACCAGGCGGCCCTACCGACGTCATATCGGTAGCCTTCCCCTTTGGGGTTGGCGTGCGTAAGTGGCGTATCCACTTCCATCCCGTCTTGAGTCCACAGGACCAGATGGGGAGGCGGGGTTGTTAGTATCTAGGTCTTGCAATGGAAAGCCCCACGTAGGCGCTGGGCGCCCTTTCGGGACAGCTGGGTAACTCCCTGGTCATTAGAGGGGAGGTCAGTCTTCACTTTATGTGGATTGCCCTGGTATATACCCTCGAACTTATATATACATATATTCTCCAACAAATTCAAGAACTTGTCATACCCTTTAATAGTCGCCCGCCTCGGTAGCGTAGATGGTAGCATTTCTGCTTCACGTTCAAGAGGTCCCGAGCTCGAATCTCGGTCAGGGTGAGTTACCTAGATAAGGTTTTTCCGGGGTTTCCCTTATCCTTCGAGACGAATTTCGGGTAAATCTAAGCTCCATGGACCCTGGACTCATTGAGCATTTCACCCAATTCATTCACCGTCCGATATAACTTAACGTTGGGGCGGACGTAAATTAAAAAACAAAAAGAACCCCTTTAATAGTCTTTGAAATACCCTCTGCATTAAACTCTGTGAACATAGCCAGGCCGTCACGGCGTGATGAACCTCTTTGCTGAGATGCAAGCCACTTTCTCATGTACGCAAAGAGATGAAAATCACTGGGAGCCAAGTCTGGACTGTAGGGGGCATTGTCGAAAATGTCAACTAGCCAAAAGTTCATTTGTTCTTGGAGTTGTCAGCTAGAAAGGTATTGAGCACTGTACACGCCGATGTGTAGATGAAGGCGCTACCCCCACAAACCCCCACAAAACACCGGTTACTTTCTGGACCGCCCTCGTACTATGAGATCTTTAACAGCATCTTATATGTCGCTTTATACAGGTGCCCAATTATGGAACTCTAAAGCCGGTAGCCAACCAACAATTGAACTGACAATAATACTTAGTAACAATATTTTACTTTATTGCAATGTTTTCACTGGTACGGTTAGGTGTATTGGATTCAACTTTAAATTGGAATTCTATGGGCTAAAAAATGAACATTTGAGATGGTTTGTATCATATCTAAATGAAAGAAAACAGAGCGTTGAAGTAGCCGTCAGATATATTGGTTATGAAAAACAAACTTCGAACTGGAAAGTAGTAAATCATGGAGTACCCCAAGATTCCGTGTTAGGGCCTATATAAATGACCGATGACACTAGTGTCCTGGTGACCAGTAACAATTTAAACGAGTGTATAATTAAAATGAATTATATTTTGAACTGTATGTCATGCTGGTTTAAAGCAAATAAATTACACTAGTCGACAAAGTTTTCTTCACAAGAAATCTGATTAGTGAATCTACTGTATTTTTCATCCTGAATTCAGATACGTAGTCAGAATTTTTCCATCAGGCACAGTTTTTTTGTGACAGCTACTTTTTACAATAGGATTTTAGCATTTTGTTTGACCTGTTATAGGAACCTTTACCTCATATGTTGCGATTTTATCCAAGCTGTATATAAGGAAATGATATCTAATATTATGCTGAAGAACAATAAAGCAAGGCTCTGCAGGTTCATTCATGTTTGCACATGTTTTGAATAAAATATTTCATGTGTTAGATTGCTGACTGGGTTGAAAAATGGCTCATATCGTATGCCACTTGCAATTCCTATGATTTGGAGAGAACCGAATGATCATTTAAGTGATCATTGTTTCTGTTTGACAAATATAAATGGAATCACATCTAAAACAAAACATACAGTTAAGTATCTGAATTTGCAGTCTGCAATAAGACCTGAACAGTCAATTGTACCAGTATACGCAGATACAACCTTAGGTGATAACTCTGATTCTGACCTAACTGAAACTAAAAATACTTGAGATGAAAATAATTCTACATATGAAGCCAATGCCTGTTCATCAGAACCATACTCTCCCAAACAGAAAGACTTTAGTGACTTGATTTGGGATTTAAATCTGTCTAAACAGCAAGCTGAAGGTTAAGCTTCCAGAAGTAAGAATATGTAGTTATTGTGGCTACCATAGTGATTTCAAGGACTGCATGTCTGAAGAAAATGGTATTGTCTTGTAGTGATATATGTACAGTTATGGAAACTCTTGGGCTTCAACACAGGCCAGAAGAGTGGTGACTATTCATAGATTCTTCTAGTTAGTTTGAAGTTTGTGCTGCTACATATTGGCAATGAACTTCCATCAATACCTGTAGCGCATGCCACTGAAATGAAACAGCCATATCAAAATATGAAACTAGTTCTAAATAAAATACAATATGCAAAATGTCAATGGAATATCTGTGGTGATTAAAAGGTCATTGCTTTATTGCTTAGTTTGCAACTTGGATTCACCAAAGCTTGCTTCTTTTTTTTTTTTCTGGTGCCTCTGGGATAGCAGAGTTAGGGAGTCTCACTATGTTAAAAAATCATGGCCTAAACATAAATATATTCTCTTTGGCCAGAAAAATGTTTCGTATGTCCCTTTAGTGAATCCTGAAAACATATTACTACCTCAATTGCATATTAAGTTAAGAGTAATGAAAAATGTTGTCAAAGCTATGGATAAACATGAATTCTTGTACCTGAAATCCAAATTTCCCAATATCAGTGAAGAAGGAATTTTTATAGGACCACAAATCTGGTCATTAATGGTTGTTGAGCATTTCGAAGGACTATTAAATACACTGGAGAAAGCAGCCTGGCAGTCTTTCAAAAGTTAATGTTTCAATTTTCTTGGAAACCATAAAGCAGAGAACTATCGTGACATAGTGACTAATCTTCTGCATTCTTATAAAGCTATGGGATGCAACATGTCTTTAAACATTCACTACTTAGACTCTAACTAGACTTCTTCCATGAAAATCTTGGAGCTCTCAGTGATGATCACAGTGAGCGTTTTCATTAGCAAATTTCTACTATGGAAAAGAGGTAGGTACCAAGGCAAATGGAGTTCCAATATGCTGGCTGACTACTGTTGGACCAAGAATAGTAGAGACGTTCCAGATGCAAAATATGCCAGAAAATCACTATCTACCACTTTCCAGGTAAGTCAGAATGAGTAGCTACAATTTTGAGTGACATAGCTAGTTACAAATTTTTTTAGAATATCATAAAAATTCAAATAAATAACACATCAAACTCCTGCCCAATGGGGAAAAACTAAACTTATATTTGAATTCAGCATGAAAAACACCTCTAGAAAATGTTATTTTAATTCTTGTGAAAGAAAAAGGTTAATAATTTGTTGACTAGTGTTATCTGTGAATCTAGACAAAACAAAAGTGGTCAAATGTATAACCTGTCGTACATCACATACTCAAATAGAAATCAGGATTAATGATGTTATTAGAACAAATTGTAAGCATAAAATTTCTGGGCCTACAAGTGGACAGATGTTTAGATTGGAAAGCTCACATAAATTATATCTTACCTAAACTCAGCTCTGCCTGTTATGCTATCCGAGAGCTGGTTAATGTGAGTTCTATTGACACACTTAAATTAGTATATTATGCATACTTTAACTCTATTATGGAATATGGAATATTATTTTAGGGCAACTCAGTAGAAAGTAAAAAAATATATTTCTTATGCAACAGAAGGTTATAAGAACCACAACAGATGCTCCTGTAAAGATCTTTTTACAAGATTGAAGATATTAATGCGTCCTTGCATGTATATATTCTCGATCCTAAAATTCTTTGTATGCAATCGTGCCTTATTTGCAACAAATAATGTAATTCACAGAATAAACACTAGACAAAAGTATAATATCCATTATCCCAGTGCTAAACTTTCTTGCCTCCAGAAAGGTGTGTATTATGAAACTATCAAAATATTTGGCACACTTCCTAATGTTCTTAAAGAAAAAATTGATAATTTTGGTGCTTTTAAAAATGCTGTTAAGAGAGTACCTTTGCTCAAAATCTTTTTATTCTGTGCAAGATTATCTGAATGACAAATTATCCTGATAATGCTTCTGTAGCTCTGTAAGTAGTATCTAACTGTTCCAATGACAAATCACTACTAATAAATCTTTGATGCATGTTGAAAGTTTATTTTTAATCTATATGTATTTAATAAATAACAAGAATGGCATCCATTGCAAAAAGGTTGAGATGTACTGGCATAAGCCAAGTGAGAGCTGGTTTGAAAAGTGTTTCATTTTGTATCATATATAATTATCCCTGCTTTGTTTTCCATATTGTTGTTCATATTGCCTGTGTACTATAACATGTGTCTTATGTTAACTTTTGTACATATATATGCTATTAAACTTTATACCTCTGGACATGTTCAATGTTCACAGCCTTTTCTGGCTACAAGTGAACCTACTGAATGCAAATCAATCTAATCTAATCTACTCTGAATATTGAGAAAGCATAATCATTTCTTCAACACATGTAGACTCTGTTGCATTTAAAACAAATTTGCAAGTATAATCCATTTTAAAATTAGACTGACGTTAGGGAAATTAAGTGTAACCAACTACTAGCACGTGATTTACTGCTCGTGGTACAGATGTCCTGGTGTTACAAAAGAATCTAACCAGGGAGCTCGGATGGGAAGGTAAATTCTCGTAAAATTTGGTGGTCCGACGCCTGATTTCATCCTCCACATAGCAGAGGGATGAAGCCTTATGAAGTAGCCTCACAAGGAACCGTCTTTATAAGAATAGATGACCCGAAGTCATCAATTCTGTACTCCTTGAAGTAGCAGCAGGTTGGAGCCTGCAGATATGCCCCAGACCTCACAGAAAAACACACAGCACAGTGGTGTCATTGAAGGTGAACCTCCTCCTCAGAGGAGGGGCCTTCGACGTTTTGCCATTTCGGGACATTGTCCCTTACTGGCATGGTGGTGGTTTTTAATGATATGACGGTGGGTGGATGGTGGTGGATATATCTTAATGGTTGTTTGGTTTGTTGGTAGGGGTTGAAATGTAATGAATATCCCCAGGCCTCACACGCGTACAGCATTAGAGAGAGCATGTCGGCATACCGGACCGTAGCACCGGGTATAACAAAGCTGAGGCCCGACAAATCCCTAACTCAAACCGTTCAGCTTCACTCCCAAGTATTTTCTGAAATTCGTACAACCTATAGGTCGCCTAGAACAGATAAACGTGAGTAGAATGGGGGAAAGCGAGTTTGGCTTGACTTCTCGCCAGGTTAATGGACAATCGCTAACATAAAATGCACAGAAAATAGAAATTTCTACTTACCGGATCTGCGACCGATGTCCTCGAGAACCTCTTCCTGCTGTCAGGAGACCTCCATCCCTCAGGAACATCTTCCGCTGGGGCACACCTGCAAATCAAATCACGAAAGTCAAAACTTGCACGATGTAAATGCTTCTTTATAGTTTGTTCATGAGAATGTCAGGATTATCATTGGCAAAAGAGGTCAGACTTGATTTAGTAAAGAGTAAGTAAAGAATTGTCGTAATTAAAACTGGAAAGTTGGGACCTAAGTCATCCTCAACAGCAGCATAATGTTCTCCAATTCTGGAACTCTTTCTACATTACTCGAGCAATTAATTATTATTATTATTATTATTATTATTATTATTATTATTATTATTATTATTATTTCTGGATTTATACGAAACACCAGCTATGATGGATGACAGCTGGACCAGAGAATACAGAAACAAGGGACATGTGACAAGATTATCAGTACACAGCTTTCACCATAAGATATCAATTATCAAAAACTTTCACGAACCGAATGTGGATTGTAAACGTGTCTTATGTAGTCAACAATGCAAAAAATATCATGATACAATGTAAAAAAATAACAAAATCTATAAGACTATAGCAAGGTCTAAAATACTTGAATATCAATGTTCAATCTGAGCACACTTTATTATTATTATTATTATTATTATTATTATTATTATTATTATTATTATTATTATTATTATTATTATTATTATTATTATTATTATTGCTAGTATCCGCAGTAATCCTTCGGATACAATAACATGGTTCACGTTGGGTTCGCGACCCACAGCTTACAAATTAGTGAATTAGGTTGTTATTCAGCTGTTCCGATTGTATAAAGATATCGGTAGTTCTTATTTTAACCAAAACTTTCATTAATAAAAAGCATTTTATAGTTGATCATTTAACGTGAACTTTATAATGTGGCAAGTAACCGCGAAATTATCCAACTGCTAACGTTAGGAAAGGAAAGCTGACGTCAAATTAAGTAGAGAGTTCTATAAATTCAGTTCGCTGTAACTAGATGTTCAGATGTTTCGTGTTACTGTTGGCAGCTGTTTTCGACATTTTGTTCTAGTCACTGAAAATGAAGTACAACATATGCACCTCTCCTTACAGCGAATAATTACGTCAAACATTTTAAATTAAAAATATTTACTAAGTGAATTTATAGCAAATACTTAAAGAACAAAAATTAGTTCTATATAAATTACCATTTGCTTACAAAAAGTACAATTCCAAACACTACACGCATTTCATCTCTGCATTGTCGTATGAAAAACATACAACGCCATCTGTAGTTGATATTATTTACTCTTTCGTATTAAAGTATCCAGCTACTTTTGTTTGATATTATTTTTCAAACAAAACAACAAAACAAAACAAAACCACACATAATCGTTCACAATTAAGGTTTCCTACATATAGAAGGCTAGTTTAATGACACGGAGCTTCGAGCAGTAGTGTGGATGATGCCACCTGGCGGGGCTAGCACGAAGTTGCCGTTCCGTTGCGTGCTGATGGCGTCAAGCATCTGAGCTGTTTGCTGGTGAACGCCACGTTTTCGCATTTCCACATTATCTTAGCATTAATAATGGACGACGTAGCATTAATTGCATTAGTGCGAAATAATGAGGTGCTATATAATATTAGACATCCCTACTACCACAATCGGGCCACGAAACATGGCATCTGGGAGGAAATAGGCAAAGCCATGAACGTACCAGGTAAGCCATTTTAGTTCGGTACAGAATGTTTCATTAATACATCTCGTTTGGTATTTAGCGTCTCTGCAGCCATCTTATAATGCATACTGTCTTCCGAAATGTCAGAAAGCGGTGTTTAAAACAATTTTAATAATGCAAAGTTATTCTAAACGATTGTCGGGGTTACAAAAATTCGTAACTTACAGTGCAACTGACGTAGCAACATGAATCTTATTTTATTTTATTTTCAGTTCAGTATAGTGTTAAATACACAAAAGAACCACGTCATATGAATTTATACAGTTTAAGAACACAGCTATACAGGTTGTGTGATATGAATAGAATACTAACTTGCTTTAATAAATCCATACACACTAACAATAATAATAATAATAATAACAATAATACTTTATCACCACCTTATGTTTTACAAGCATTGTTGAAAACAGGCAAGTCGTCAATTATATACAATTAAAGTTGCTGGATACATATACAGATATTAGAAGAAACTAAAACTTGGGTGATGTTATTCTAAATGTATAACGTCTTGTACACCTAATACAATGTCTAGGTTTTAGTCATAAGTATTGTAAAATAAGAAACTAGCACTCAAACGATAAATTCTGAAGTTGTAGTCCTAGTTTAGAAATTCATCAAGTGAATAAAAGACATTATTAATTAAATATGATTTCAAGAAAAATTTGAATTTTGTTAAGTTACTAGACACTTTAACTTCTGCTGGGAGTTTGTTATATAGCTTGGCTCCCATGTAACTAGGCAACTTGTCACCCAGGTGGAGTCTATACATCATAGTAGCGAAATTATTCTTGTTTCTTGTGTTGTGGTCATGAATATCCGAATTTGTTTGCAATGGGATGTATTTTATCATATATAAAATTGTTTTGTAGATGTACAGGCTTGTCAGCGTCATTATTTTTTTGCTGACGAAAGGCTTCCCTACATGATTCTTTAGTTTTTAAATTAGATTTGTATCTAATTGCTCTTTTCTGTAAAGTAAAAATTTTGTGTAAATTTAATTTCGAGGTATTGCCCCAGATCTCCAGATCATATGAGATGTGTGACTGAATGAGGGAGAAATAAATCATTCTAATAGTTGCTTCTGGGACATAGTTCTTTAGACACTTTAAAAGAAATAAATTTTTACTTAGTTTTAATGCTAATTGGTCAATTTTTTGTCCAGTGTGACCCCAAGTAGTTGTACATTGTCGACACTATTTATCAAGTTGTTGTCATATTTAATTGTATAGGCGCATTGAGTGTCTTCGAGCCAAATCTTGTTTTATTGTGTATTATAACTCATTTGTTTACACACATTACAAATGCCCGATATGTGTGCGTTTTGTCACTCTAGACCAGGCTCTGCCATATTTGACGTGTCCTATAACACGTACTTGTTTTAATGGATGAATCAGTAAAACAAATCAAATGGAATGCACGCTGTGCCTATAGAGTTCGCACGGTGCCGGCGTGCCTGGTCGTTGCTGGCAAGTGCTACCTCGCGCAGTAGCGTACGTTACCATTAAATAATTAAGGACATGTTAGTAGTGAAGGAACAATCCAGAAACTGTATAATACGTGGTTTAATATCTCTGTAATACTTGTTATATTGTGACTTTGTGGGTTCGTAAAATTAAAAGACCGAGTTGCAGAAATTAAAAATCTCCTTTATTTCCGTAGAAATACACTGTTCAATTCTCACGTCACAACATTACGTTACATACACCATCAGTGTACCAAGGTCGATCACAATAACAAACAGTGACAGCAGATTACATCTTTAGCTCTCGTTACAACAATACAGCATTCACAACACTTCGGGCCCAAATGACCTTGTTGTCGACGGGCCCTAAAACCCCACACACTCACTCACTTCACAACACTTTCACAACTGACTCTTTGCCATGCCATGTGGTGCTGCCTGGCTGTATAAAGCCAGAAGGTTTTTGCTGCGTGCCCACCCGTTAAGGGTTTTACCGCAGGTAAGGTAGATATCGGGATATTGTAGGGTGAAATGTAGGTTTTTAGAATGGTGAATTTTTATGAGGTTACTAGTATGTACCTGGGGGTTGAAGGACAGGATGCAACACCTTGCACCCTGGTGTTTTTATTTGTGTAAATTTTTGGGTAAATAATTTTGATGCCAAACAGCTTGGAAGGATTATGTGGAGCTCAGCTTTAGCTGCTGTTCGGATTAGCTCCTTGGTTATCTCGGATGCCCGCAAGCCATGTGGAGTAACCGGTGCTGACTAGAGCGACGTCTAGTGGGGTCATAATCTCCCAGGGATCTGACAAGGGCGCTTCTGTGGTTGGGTAAACTTGCGTACAATTTTGATGCCCGGCGCCTCATTTCATCCTCCACGTATGGGAGACTCGAGGCCTCGTGAAGCAACCTGGTAGGAAAATAACGTCCCACAGAATATATAGACATAAGTCCTCTATTCTGTGCACGTTGGAGCCATGCTACCACGCTCTCTGCGGCCATGCCCCAGATCTCGCAGGCATAAAGCATAACCGGGATTACCAGCGCTCGGAAAAGGTACGAGGGCTATCCAGAAAGTAGATTACGTTTTCGTCTGTTTCCGCTAGGGGCGGTGCTAGCGCGGCCATCTTGGGGTCAGAGCGTTGCGCAGCTCAGTCGGCATCTAGCCGTGCTAGTGAGAGGTTCGTGCTGTGCTCCGTTCAGATACTGTGACGGTTTGAAATGTCTGCGTTAATTGAAAATCCCGCGAGCTGCGAGGTGCGTGCACTAATAAGGTTTCTGACTGCAAAAAACTGTAAACCGATAGAAATCTATCGGCAGCTTTGTGAAGTGTATGGGGACAACATTATCACTGAAGGTGGAGTGCGTCAGTGGGTCATCAGATTTAAAAATGGCCGAACCAATGTTCACGACGAAGATCGAAGTGGGAGACCCAGCATAGTGACTGCCGAACTTGTCGAAAAAGTCGATGCTAAAGTCCGTGAAAATCGAAGGTTCACAATAACGGAACTTTCTTTGAGTTTTCCACAAATTTCGCGAAGTTTGTTGCACGAAATCATCAGCGAAAAGCTTGGTTACCACAAGTTTTGTGCAAGATGGATTCCAAAAATCTTGACAGAGGACCACAAAAATCAGCGAATGGCTGCAGCGTTGAACTTTTTGGACGTTTACCATAAGGATGGTGACTCTTTACTCGATCGCATCGTTACTGGTGACGAAACATGGGTAAAACACGTGAACTGTGAAACGAAATTGCAATCAATGCAGTGGGGGCACACAAGTTCTCCCCAAAAACCCAAGAAATGCATGCAAACAATGTCGGCAAGGAAGATGATGGCGACTGTTTTTTGGGACAGAAAAGGTGTGATTTTGGTGGACTTCCTGGAAAGAGGCACTACAATAAACTCTCAAAGGTATTGCCAAACTCTCCAAAAACTCAGAAGAGCCATTCAAAACAAGCGCAGAGGAATGTTGAGCTCTAAGATCTTGTTGATTCACGACAACGCCCGGCCCCACACGGCAAATGTCACTCGTGAAGTTCTTGAATCTTTTAAGTGGGAGTTGTTTCCTCATCCGCCGTACAGTCCCGACCTGGCACCGAGCTACTTCCACCTATTCCCAGCAATGAAGAAGTGGCTGGCTATGCAGCGTTTTGATGACGACGCACAGCTGCAAGAAGAGGTAACGAAGTGGTTGAAGGCGCAGGGGCCGAATTTTTCGACGAAGGAATTTCCAAGCTCGTACATCGCTACGATAAATGCCTTAATTTGAATGGTGACTATGTCGAAAAGTAGTATTTGAGTGTGGCTTTCATCTGTATATAATAAAATTTGTTTCCTATACTTTGTTTACTTTTTATTCCAAAAAGTAATCTACTTTCTGGATAGCCCTCGTATAACTTCATGCGGACTGGCATCGAGGTTGACCCCAGCATTGGATACAGGGAAGCAATTGCTCCCTGTACCTTGGCCGCTCGGTCCCTGATGTGTTGGCGAAAAGTTAGATCCCTGTCCAAGTTACACCTAGGTACTGATTAACGGACATCCGCCAACGCCTACACCACTGCTGTGTGAGACGGAGATGTCTTTGTAAGGGGTTGAAGGCTCTGAGGATGTGTTTGTCTTTGCAGAACAGAAGCACGTCGTCAGCGTATTGTACTGACTCTTTGTGAGCCGTCACCTCCTTAAATATCTATTTCGTAAATCGAGACTCTTCCAGAAGAATAAAGAAACCCAATAATCAAGATATTACCAGAAATGTGCATTTATCTCAGTTTGTTTCGGTAAGTCTTTTATCTCAAGCGCTGTGTTTATCTGCTTATGTAGGCTCGTTATCTACGTGAAACCTATCCGTTCATTTGTGTGCCAAGCCGCCTTATCGCGATCGAGTTCGCGACAATATTATATATCAGACAACCCAATACCAGTAAGATCATTATAGCCTTCAATCCTGTACAACCAAATGATGGCATATAAAATCAATATTTTTAATTATAAGAATGAAACACTACTTTGTGTAAAGTAGCACAATTTTGATCCTGATACAATTGAAACATACGAAATAACAAAGTAATATTTACTATATAGTGATAATATTACACAGAATACTTCATATTAAACAAATATACACGTTCAGTTTTCGGTAGACACTCTTGCCTTCTGATATATCTTTTGGTTTTCACAATATTCGTCACGTTTGGAGACAATGAAACACAACTCTGGACCCTTGATGCTTACTACAAGTTATGATCATTGATGTTGGCTCTCTGAGGGGATTTAATGCGTTCCATAGCTGAAAATGATTCACATACATAGGCCGAACCAAACATTGCAATTATTGCCTGTGTAATCGAGGGAATCTTGATTTAGGAATTCTCATGTATGAGGCGTGTCCCTAAAATAAGGTCTCCAATTTAATTTAATATAAAAAACACGTTTATTGTCAATGAATGTTACATTGATGGAAAGGCGGAACTTACAGCTATTTTTCAACGTAATCAACATTACGATCGATGAACTTTTGCATCCGCTGTGGCAGTTTTTGTATATCCTTGTCATAGCACTCTCCCGACAAGTTGCGCAGGTAGCGCTCAACCTCGTCGGTCTGGAAATGTGTTCCACCCAGGTGTGACTTCAACTCAGGAAACAGATGATAATCACTAGCTGCTAAGTCTGGACTGTAGGGGGGATGGGTGAGGATGTCCCATCCGAACTGGGCCAGGAGATCGCCCGTCGGTGAGCATTTAGGGGACCTACCTCGCACACACCTTGCCATAATGCAAATGTTCGGTCAAAATCTTGTCAATCGTAGTCTTACTGACTTCAGCGATAGTTATTGTTATTGCCAGAGGTTCTCCCATTAGTCCTGCACCCTGCACCCGTAGGACCTAGGACCTGAGCCTCTTTAAACCAGGGAGTTACCGAGCTGTCCCAAAAGGGCGCCTGGCACCTCCGTGGGGCTTTCCAAAGGGCAAGACCTAGGGACTAACAAGCCCCCCCCCCAAATCTGGTCATGTGGACTCAAGACGGGATGGAAGTGGATACGCCACTTACGCGCGCCAACTCCAAAATGGGAAAGCTACCGATATGACGTCGGTAGGGCCGCCTGGCGATCTAGCACCCCTACTAGCTGGCTAGTATGGGGGAATATTAATGGCTTCCCTCAAACCCGTCCGGAGACATAATCTCCCACTGCCCCCTCGAGTCCAACCCAATTCGAACAACTCCCTATCAGGGAGAGGCTCGAATGTTCGGCCCGAGCTTCCTCTAGTAACGTCAGAGGTATCACGAGTGCTAGGGGTCCGCAGCGCCCGCACCATGGCAGCTGAAGGGGACGGATCCCCTCACCTACGGGGAGACTTCAGGGATAAGTTCGCACAGCTCGTCAACTGTCACACGCCGATCTTTAAGCATTTCTTGCTCCACTTTTGCAATTGTTTCGGCTCAAACCGAAGGCTGACCAGAACGCTGTTCGACATGGACGTCTGTACGTCCGTCTTTGAACTCTCTGACCCACTTTCGTACGTTTTAGACATCCATGCACTGTGTCCCATAGACTCCGCATAACTGCAGGCAACTCGCACTTGGCGGCGGAAGTGATAGGAAGCTCCATCGCAAACGGCTGCCCAGCCAAGACTAATGTTTGTAACGGATTCGTTTTGATGGGAATTTGAAGGGGTGAAACCAAGCTACACGCCAATGTTGCCGGATCTCGCGTAATAGTGTTCCTCACGGCTCCAGCGTCTTGGAGACCTTATTTTACGGACACACCTCGAAGAAATCTAGCAAATTTCTTCAGTTTCTGTAACTGTCAGCTACTTCAGTGTCACATTATTAACTGTCAGATAAGGTTGTTTGCAGACGATTGTATCATTTATAATAAAATTCGGAATACAGTGCATGAAACCGCTCTTCAGGATGATTTAAATGAAATCTGTAATTGGGCTGCGGCTAACAAAATGTCAATTAATGCCAAGAAAAGTAAGTCCATTGTTTTTAGTAGAACTAAGGGCAAAATTATTGTTAACTATCACATGGGAGGGGTGCAAATTCCACAGGTAGACAGCTGCAAATACTTGGGAGTGTACCTGGCAAGTAATACTGGATGGGACGAACAAGTAAATTCCACATCTAGGAATGCGTGGAAGGCATTACATTTCGTAATGAGAATATTGAAAAAGGGGAGCGCTAGATCCAGGGAAATTGCCTACAAGGCCTTAGTGCGGCCGGTTATGGAATATGGAGTAGCATGCTGGGACCCGTATAGAGCTAACCAAATCGATCCATTAGAAAAAATACAGAAGAGGGCAATAAAATTCATACAAAGAGGCAAGTATTTTGGGCCTATAAAAGGAGATGAGACTAAATGGGAGGAATTAAGAATTAGGCGTAAAAAACATAGGTTGGTAGCATTATTCAAAGCTAATGCTGGTGTAAAGGCATGGGTGGACGTTAGTGTAAGGTTAGATAATCCGGATTATTATGGACGAAACGATCATAGGTATAAGATTAAGGGTAGAAGATACAGAACCGACGTAGGAAAATTTTCTTTTGTTAATAGAACCATTGAAGAATGGAATGAATTGCCTGTAGCAGTCTTTCAGGGCTGTCCCATGGTATATAGTTTAACTTTTGAATTATAATGGCATATAATATGTAAATAGAGAAGCAATTAGATATGTTTTAAGTGATTAAAGTAAAATAATATCATGTTTGTATTGTTTACTGTGTTATTGTAAATCTAGTATTTGTAATTTGATCTGTATTCTTAACTCTGCCACCGGGTAGTAACAATTGCAGTCAATAAATAAATAAATACATACATTTCAAGGTGATTATTGTTGTGCCTTTTATTTGCACCAGATATAGCATTTGTTCCACAACTTCCAAATGTTCATTTGCTCCACGAATAAAAATACATAACTGAGTCATACTTGATAAGTCAGTGCTCTCATCATTGGCAACAGAGAATACAACAAAGTCTCTTGCTTTTTCAATAAGTTGTGCGTAAGTTCTGTTCGCCAGATCTTGAATTCTGCGTGAAATAGTATGAGGTGACAGATTGACACTCTCGAATTAGTGAACACTGACAGGGGTGAATTTACTTGCAGCTATAAGCATACGTCGTTTAATAAGTGGACCATCAGAAAAACTACTACAAGATCTGGCAATTTCTAGAGCTATTTCGTAACTCACATAAACTGAGGTTTCTGCCATTCCGCCATCCCCTTCTTTCTGTTCCTCTTCCGGCAAGGTGATATTTTCTCTGAGCTTTTGTATCTCTGCAGTGCGTTCTTTTTACAGGGCCGAATAATTACACTGGGCAACAAAAAATAATTTTTGAATGTTTTGAGCACTTCATGAGGCAATTCATACTAATTTTGGGTTGAGAAAAACAAATATGACAATGAAAAATTGTTATTAGCTCTAGTTTCTATGATATACACAAGGTGGAAGTATTACATATTAACGGATTGAGAGAAAAGGATACATTTTAATTACATACATGCTAACAACAATTAAAGTGCATTTGATATTTTTAACTGGTAATTACATGCTAAGAGTTCTAAATTTCTGGAAAAATACTTCGCAGATAGTCGTGTCTGAAGAGAATCATGACTTCGTCGTCTTTTAGCTTGCCTCTTGTGATGGAGTTCCGCAGAATCCCTATACAAAGACCAAACATTACTTCACTCCAACGGCCCTGATATCTTTGTTCCATAACAGAAATGTCCTGATGGAATCTCTCCCCATGTTCATCACTAACAGCTCCACAACTAAGAGGGAAAACGTCTAGGTGGGAGTGGAGAAAATGGATCTTAAGGGACATGTTGCATCCAAGGTTACGGTATTTTTGTAGGAGCACTGTCACCAAATGCTTGTAGCTGTCATCTCTTTTGTTGCCTAAAAATCCATGAACAACACCCTTGAAGGCTTCCCAACCTTCCTTTTCTTTCCCCTCCAAAACTTGGTCAAATGCAGGATCCTTTACAAGTTCTCTTATTTGTGGTCCAACAAAAATGCCTTCCTTAACTTTTGCATCACTTAATTTCCAAAATTTCTCTCAGATTGTGTTTTGTTATTTTACAGATGTGCCAACTCCCAAAAAAATCCCCCAAATTTAAAATCTTCACTCTAAAAAAATGAAATGTCACTTTATCTAACATTTTTATGCTGATTATTGAATTCAGCAGATGGAAATACATGTAAATTCACTATTGTTAAGCCCGAAGCGTTTTCATTGTTGCCCATTGTTATTAGCTGAAGATTAAATCGTTTCGGCAGTGGCAATTTTTTCTGACAAATTAAAGAAATACCACCACCGCTACATTCCATGAAGAAGAATTCAGTTTCGCATTCGGCGTGGATACCCTTCGCTTTAACGAGCGCCCTTCCATATCAAAGTGACACTGCTACTGAAGACAAACCGTGCGAAGCATGCACTGAGGCAACACGGTGCTTGTAGCCCAGCACATGCAGCGCGGCAAGCGCCCACACACGAGTCAACATGGCACCGGTGCCTTCATTACATACGTCATACTGCGATTTGAGGAACTTTAGTTCCCTGCTACATTTCGTAGTTGATTTCTTAGGACAAAGGAGATAAACGTTCCTAATCCTGCTTTTCCTTTTGTACAAACAACCTGTCCGTACCATCTGCGAATACAGCTATCGGAAGGACGCTCCTTCCCGTAATTTTGTCCGAAAATGGCGCTGGAATTTGGCAATGCATCGGTCTCGATATGCAAGATGTAACAGTCAGTATGCTGACGACGTGCTGCTATTCTCAACAAATAGACACCCACGCAGAACCTTCAACCCCATCCAGCGTTGCCTAATCCTCCTCCAGGAATGGTGTACGCTTTGGCGATTGTCCATTAATACGGAGAAAAGCCAAGCGATATTGTTCACCAAGCGCCGCTTTCCCGCCAATTTCCCCAAATTTACCTACTTTGGGCAAGGGATCAGGTGGGAGAATTCAATCAAGTACTTGGGAGTCAAGCTGGACAAGGGCCTAACTTTTCGGGAACACATCCAGGAGCAAACTCATCGGTCGTGTGGTGCAGTGGCATCACTATACCCTGTGCTTAGGTCTGCGATGTCTGTTCCCCTAAAGTTGCGCCTCTTTATGGCTCTGGTCCTCTGTCATGCTCTATGCGTGCGAAGTCTGGGGTATGGCCGCAGGCTCACATCTAGTTCTGCTCCAACGTGCACAGAATAAATGTCTCCGGATTATTTATTCTGTTTGCACAAAGTTCCCCGTGAGACTACTTCACGAGGCTTCATCCCTCCGATATGTGGAGGAAGGAAGAAGTTAGACGCCGGGCGACAAAATTCTTCGAGAGTTTGCCTCATCACCATAGCGCCCTAGTCAGATCCCTTGGGGATTATGTACCTCGTGAGCGTCGCTTAAAGCGATACCGTTACCCCGCATGTCTTGCGGTCATTACCGGTAACCACATGATCTCCATTCCAACCTAAATTAAATTTCAGCTAATCCAAAATTGTTATTATGGAATATTCAAAATTATACATACCTTCTTCCTAGTTTATTAACTAACCCACCAGCGGTGCTCGCTGTCCGTAGCACCCGGTTCATCATTCCCTGAGGAGCAAAAAGCTACCTCCCTTCACTACACACACTTAAAACACACCCGTCATTCTGCAACTTCCACATCCCACCACTACGTGGTTAAGCTCTTCCCAGAGCAGGTACACGATTTGACCACCCTTCGGGCTGTTCCAAACAGCCCGCCAGCATCGAGTTGAGTTGAGATGTAACAGTAGTTTTGAGTTATATTTAGAAAAGGTATGAAAAGTTTATAAATTTATAAAAATATATGTATTTTGTGATTGGCCGTAGTATGACGTAATGTATGACGTAATGTTGTGACGTTGAATTAAATCAGCCAATCACAAAATTAAGATAGGAGTAAAGATAGTTACGAACCATCAATAATCCGAGTATGGAGATATTTTGTAATGGTGAGTGTGATGGATAGTGGAGCAGGATCAAGAACTTTTATGTAATAGTTGGAACTGTTTAACAATAACAAAGTAAGAATTTATCGATATGTTGCAAGTGACTGGGAAAGGAATTTCAAGTAAAATGTAATCTAAATAATACAATTAAATTGTTACAAAATTTGACTTCTCCGAAACTTTATTCCGAACCACGCCTGAAATCGAGATTCTCATGACTTATTTAATCAAACACAATCATCAAGAAACAACGAATTAACCCTGTTATATCTGGCTTCGAAAAGTCAACGTGCATCCCATCTCAAACATAGAAATCCCGCACCAAATTGCGCCCGAACGTTTGGCTGATTAAGATGGAGAGAAAAATTAACTACGAATAGTCCCAAATTCCTGTTCCAAAGAGTACCAAAAGCTTTCTCCTTGCCGCTAACTGCCATTTTGTTACAACACTGCTATTACTGCCATCTGGTGATAATCAGTGACGGTTCGTGCCGAAAAATAACAGCGTGCTGCGGGAAAATGTCCATGTAACTCACCTAGTTTCGAAAAATGAAGTCCATGCGCCGATGTTCCTTCATGGTATAAACAGAATTTCTATTTCCTTTCGCTTTTTGCTCAATTTTTAAATCGGATATTGGTTGTCCTAACATTTTTATACTAACCCTTTCTTCTCATTATTAATTGGTTAAATTTTTCGTAATATTAAATTACTCATACACTGAATAAAGCGAATTTATAACCCGTTTCACATTCTCACTCAAAATAAAGAAACTGATATCAGCCACTAAATACGAGGGTGGGTCAAAAAGTAATGTATCCTATTTTTTTCTCTTTTAATTGCCAAGAAAATTGAATCCAATTTACATAGCTTGAAAACTACAACATTGACGATTAATTTGTCACTATTCAATATAATCTCCGTCCTTTTCCACAGTTTTGGTCCATCTTTTAACTAGGACATGTATTCCAGTGTGGTAAAACACACGGTCTTGCTTCCTAAGCCATTGACGCACGGACGTTTTCACAGCCTCCTCATCTTCAAAATGAATCCCACGATGAGCTTCCTTTAGTGGCCCGAACAGATGGAAGTCTGATGGTGCCAGGTCAGGGCTGTAAGACTTGCCATCCCAATTTCTCAATTTCTACAGTGGTGTAACGGCTGGTGTGTGGTCTTGCATTGTCATGCAAAAGAAGAACATCCGCCATAGTTTGTTGGGCGAACTCGGCGAAGACGTGCTTTCCGCTTTTTGAGATTTCTGATGTATGGGACAGAATTCACTGTGCACACCTGCTCCAAAATATCAATCATAACCACACTCTCTGCATCCCAAAACACTGTCGCCATAACTTTTCCTGCCGACCACTGAGTTTTGAATTTTTTTTTCTTCGGTGACGTTGTGTGATGCCATTCCATTGACTGCCTCCTTGATTCAGGTTCAAAAAAATGAACCCACGTTTCGTCTCCAGTAACAATTTTTTCCAGAAACTTCTCTCCCTAGAAATTAAATCGCTGCAAGTGTTCGGAAGCTATTGTTTTCCTTGTTTCTTTGTTTTGGGCGGTTCACATTCTTGGTACCCAACGTGAACAAACTTTTGAGTAACCCAGTTGTTGAATAATCGTCATCACACTGCCTTTACTGAGGGAGGTAATACGACACAATTCATCTGTTGTTACCCGACGATCACCACGAATGATGTCATCGACTCGCTGAATGTTGCATGGAGTCACTGCCGCTTCGCTGTTCATCTGCCAATGATGTTTGCCCTTCAGCTTCGTTACAGCGACTAACCCATCGTCTAACAGGGCTGACATCCACCGTTGCATCACCATACACATTTTTGGCCTTTCGTGAATGCGAATTGGCGTTTCACCTTCCGCAGTCAAAAATTCAATCACAGAACGCTGTCTAATGCGAATGTCGATGTCAACAATTTTGCAAGAGGATACAGTGCTGCCACCTGTTGACTTAGGAAGTTACTACTGCAGGGGATTGGAGAAGAAGGTTTGGGCAATTGCGCCAAATTCAAAGTTTTCACATAACTTACTTATTTAAGGAAAAAATTAGGAGGCATTACTTTTCGACCCACCCTCGTACTTCCGGTGGACTAATGGTGGACCATCAATTTTCTTATTCATTAGTCGGGGTTGGAGATAGTCCGGGGATCAAACTTGTTGGTCCAGCTCTGAGGGGTAGATTAAAGGTGGACTATCTTTGCATCATGGACGACAATGAAGTGATGTATGTAGAGTGGAATTCGTGAAATAAGACGACGGAGGAAAACTTATCTACCAAGAATAGAAATTATTGCGAAGTACGACGACCTAAACTTCAAAAGCAGATACAGGTTTAGTAAAGCGAACGTCAGAAATGGTTCGTCCTAACCTGTACGTCAGGGACGATAACCGAGGCCTGACACTCAAATCCTAACAGCACTTCGGTATTATGTAAGAGGAGGATATCAAGACAACACTGCTAACCTGCATCAGAAAGTCAAATTACACTGGGCAACAATGAAAATATTTCGGACTTAAAAATAGTGAATTTACATGTATTTTCATCTGCTGAATTAAAAAATCACCATCAAATGATAAGATTAGCTCTTGGTTTGAAGATAAAGAAGCATTTTATTTTTTAGAGTGACGATTTTAAATTTAGGGGAATTTTTTTGGGAGTTGGCACACCTGTCAAAATACCGTAGATAACTACAAGCATTTGGTAACAGTGCTCATGCAAAAATACCGTAACCTTGGACGCCACATATCCCTTAAGATCCACTCCACTCCACTTCTCCACTCCCACCTAGACATTTTCCCTCCTAGTTGTGGAGCTGTTAGTGTTGAACATGGGGAGAGATTCCATCAGGACATTTCTGTTATGGAACAAAGATATCAAGGCCGTTGGAATGAAGTAATGTTTGCGGATTACTGTTGGTCTTTGTATAGGGATTCTGCGGAACTCCATCACAAGAGGCAAGCTAAAAGACAACGAAGTCATGATTCTCTTCAGACACAACTATCTGCGAAGTATTTTTCCAGCAATTTAGAACCCTTAGCATGTAATTACCAGTTTAAAAAATCAAATGCGCTTTCATTATTGTTAGCATGTATGTAATTAAAATGTATCCTTTTCTCTCAATCCGTTAATATGTAATATTTCCACCTTGTGTATATCATAGAAACTAGAGCTAATAAAATTTTTTCATTGTCATATTTGTTTTTCTCAACCCAAAATTAGTAGGAAGTGCCTCATGAAGTGCTCGAAACATTAAAAAATTATTTTTTGTTGCCCAGTGTTACTCGTTATAGATTTCCCTCCATGCCTCCTCAATTCTCATATTTGCATTCGTCGACACGGATTTATTTTCTATAATGTTCATTCTTTTTTGGACTAGAGAGAACATTGGTCTTCCTCTGACCAATTGATAACACGCTTCTTCATATTATCCATAATCACAGCACAGCAAACTTTGTTACCGAACCTGAAACAGCAGCAGCAGCAACCATAAGAAACAGCTGTGAAACTACCACAGAGATTTATAAACTTATAATGCTTGTTTTACATAAGGTTGCCCCATCTCTTAACGGTCACGCGACCTAGTCCCCTCTCATGGCTTCTGTTGTGGTATAGACTGTTTCGCGGTAAAAATTAGTTCGTTATTTAACATGGTGATATATCTTTATATGTTGGAAGAGAATTGTCAAATTTATATTTTCGTAACTATTTGAATTAAATATATTACGCAACAGAGTTGATTTATCTGAAATGCATGTAAATTCTTAAACGAAGTACAGAGGAGGTTCCTTTGCTCTCAAGCACATGGCACGATAGCACGTGATTTAGCGGTAGTGATGACATGTTTGTTTATATGACTTTTATCACTGACCTTGTTTTGAACTGGATTACTCATATATCACCATTCGAAGGTGTGTTGTGCCGAGTGCGAGAGCTAAATTATTTTATTGATCGTTTATTGCGCGTGTACTTATATATATATATATATATATATATATATAATGGCAGAGTCTACCGCCAGTTTTTCGCTGAAGCATCGCAAGGGTAAACCTTTACATAGCGGCGAAAAAAGAATTGTGGTGCATGTGTTTAATGCACTCACAGAGAAGAATCCGTCTTTGTCAGTGAGAGAAGTCAAACAGCTGTGCTCTGAACTTACAGATGTGAGTGTCAGGTCCGTAGGAACATCGCGGTGTGAAATTGAGACAACAGGAAAACTTACCACTCCAGGGGCGATACTGCTGTGTGGCGAAGATGTTATTTATGGACAATCAGACTGTACCAGGATACAAGTCGCAAAATATACTTCCTTGGCGAGACTTAGGTGAATGAAGGACACACGACAAGTATGGCGTGACACGACTTTTAAGACTGAAAGACAAACATTTTTTCAAGGTATGTGTACAGGTTTAAAAAATCCCAGTGGAAAGGCCGAAGGCCTTTCATTATAAACTTGTATCTTTGCATGCCTTCATATTCTTATTTGTATGATTTAACTATCTTCGTGGCAATTATTATGACGTTTACTGCAGGTTTAAATGTGACGGGAAGGCACCGCCTATGGCCTATGGCGCGAAAGCATTAGCCAGTTAGGGTGAGGGGGAAGGATGGATACACGTCAGCGGGGCAAGGTTAAATGAAAGAGATTAGGTACACTGTGGTTTGTTTAGCGCTCTAGGCCTCGCGCATGTGCAGAAGAATCTTTCTACGCCGGTAACATTTGCTCCGTGCTGGTCCAGGTCTTTACTTGTTCCGAGCCTTTTTATCGTCTATGAATACCAAAAAGTTAGACCGCCTTTGGTCGGGACCAAGTTGGAGGGAAGATAGTCTAGACCAAAGTGATAGCTACGAATACGGCCATATTCTCCCTACTGACACTCAACTGTTTTGTGTTTCAGGATGTGTTTGCAGGGAGCGCTGGAAGCAACTCCGTGACAAATATAGGAAGGCATTAGCTCTTCGCAATACATGGATTCAGCAAGGAGTTACCAAGCAAAAAGCCCCAAAGTTTGCTAAGGAACTGAACTTTCTAGATGCTTACCTGAATGAGGGTAACCCTCCTTGTACTTCATCCATCCCTTCTCCAGATGTATCCCAAGATGCTGCGATGGGCTATATAAAGCCCGAGGTTATGGAGGATCAAGCCGACAATACTTCTGAGATGGGCTATATAAAGTCCGAGGTTATAGAGGATAAAGCCGACAATACCTCAGAGAAGTCTCCTTCAGCTTCTCCTATCCTCGAATACACCGGGGGCGATCCCTTGGTCAACTTTTTCTTAAACATGGCAGAAACTGTGAAAACGTTCCCTGTTCGTGACCAGATCGATGTAAAGGCAAAGGTATTCCAGATTGTTAACTGTGTAGAAATGAGAATTGCCAACGAACAAAGTGTACCAGATTCTGACAATGATACAATACCAGATGCATACTGTCTGTATGCCTCACCTAGACATTCGTACGAAAATAGTAACTAAGTATTTATTATAAACAGATAATTGTTGTTATGTTGTAAATCTATGAAGCTGTTTTGAAGACTTTTATATTTACTGAATAAACCAGTCCATTATCATGTCAGGCGTTTTTGCTCACCTTTTACACCATCCTTGGATTTACAAAAATATTTCAAAACCAAAATTACGCAAATCGGTTCAGCCGTTCTCGAGTTTCACTAACAAACGTCAATTTGTATATAGATTACCATAAAACTGCCAATAGTTCAGTCATATCGCTGTCAAAGTCACTTCGTCAAGAGACAATTCAACGTTGTCACTGTCTTCATCGTCCGAGTATTGCAAATTTATGATGATAGACTCCAAAATCTCGTCACGTGCTATTTCTTAACAAATATTTGTCTTCTTATAGTTTTTCTGCATGTCTCACACAGTTTTCCTAGTCTTGTTGCGTTATCTTGACATTTTCTTCGTGAATAAGTACGAGTTCAACGTCGCACACTTTAAAACTACGACGGCTGTTCAATAAAGAATGATCACATTTTTTTTTTTTTGACAACGCACCTTTACTCATCCTCATAATTTTGATGGTCCTTCTCAAAATAGTCTCCCCTGAATGCGATGTACTTGTCCCAGCGTTTCTGCCAGTCTTCAAAGACATGCAGGAAAGCTTTTTTTGAGAGATCCTTCAAAATCGCCTCCGCAGCCTTCACCACTGCTTCTGATGATGAATAATGCCTCCCACTAAGGCATTTCTTTAAGTTAGAGAATAGAAAAAAGTCACATGGGGCTAAATCCGGACTATAGGGAGGGTGAGGGATGCACTTTACGTTGATTTTCGCAAAATATTCAGCAACAACATTAGCAATATGCGGCCGCGCATTATCGTGGTGCAGCATCCAGCCTGCTTCACGGAAATGTGGTCTTTTGCGCCTGATATGAACTTGCAATGTTTTCAGGACATCCCTGTAGTATAGTCCAGTTACTGATGTGTGTGCAGGTACAACATGCTGATAAACCATTCCATGAATATCAAAGAATGAGATGACCATAACTTTCTCAGTAGAAGCAACAACTTTTTCTTTTTTGGGGGTTGGTGATGAAGGAGATTTCCACACTGAGCTTTGCTGTTTGCTCTCAGGATCAAAATGATGTAGCCAAGTTTCATCAGCAGTGATTACGTTTGAAAGAGTCTCCGGATCTTCCTCTAACATCAACTTTAACTGCGTGTTACCTCCATTGTAGCGGTAGGCGATACTGAACATGTCTGAACTTGCCTGGTTCTCACAGGCGGGAACCAGGAGTACCAACAATGAAACTACTACGACGTGTTTGTTTCACATTAAGCTTACAGAATATAATAAGATTGAATTTTAGAGCGAAAAATTATGATCATTCTTTATTGAACAGCCCTCGTACAATAAAGTAGTCTTTATATTGAAGTAGATAGAGCAATAAGTGTTCAATTTTAGTTATAGCGACAAATGTGACTGTGGTTTGAGTCTATGGTATTACAGGCGCGGCTCTGGGCGAATTGATTAGGTGAATCGGAAAACTGACAACCTAAATTCGCAAAATCAGCATCGTAAAAACGGATTTTATAGTGGAATAGTCGTTCTGAATTTCGTTGGGACTTCCCTCTTTATATGAATCGAAAAGTTCCTTAAAATTACCATTATCTAAAGAGTCCTCGGTTTCATTATGTCTACAAATGCCAATTCTTGTGTACTTCCCTTATGGGGTATTGCATGAAAAGCCTGTTCTTATTGTGTTTTACAATATATAGACGTGATCTTTCCCGAAGAGCATGTTCCTCACACCAAAGAGTGTTAAATGTCTTGCTGTATTTTGAAGATGCTCCACTGCAAAGATTTTCTAAACATAGCACTGGTGAAACGGTAGAGGCAGACTGAAAAATTCAATGCTATAGCCGGGATTTGAACCACGGATCTTTTGGTCTCCGTCCACACGAGTCAGTTGGAGAATTTAATGTCATATCGGCACGTTGGCCATAGTAGACCAATGGTTAGAGCGGCTGGACGGAGACCAGAAGATCCGTGGTTCAAATACCGGCAATAGCATTGAATTTTCCAGTCTGGCTCTATCGTTTCATAGTGCGTCCTACACACGGCTAGTGTGAAAGAACAATTAATTTCGAATAATGAACAGTAGCACATGACAGGCGGGGCTCGCTTCAAGGGGGTCACCACTTCTACCAAAACATTTGTTTCCAAATAAACGTATTGTCCTGTATTGTGTTGGCAACACGAGTTGGTGCGGAATATACGGCTTCTATGAATCGACTCCATAGCCATGGTAACCAGCAATACATTCTGCCCCTCCAACCTCTCCTCACTCGCCGCAAGTGTTACGGTCACCTTTTAATAACAAATCACTAGTCGGAAAGTAAGCAAGCTGCATTATCGACACGCGAGCGCCAAGAGAGCAGTTCCATTACAAAATATAACTTGGAGAACTACATAAATGCAAATTAAATTCTATAGCATAAAACATAACCTCGTAAGTTATTAAAAAACAAGTAGGTGACTCGGCGATTCAAACAGCCCCTGCTGTATTGTTCTTACAGCTAGAACAAAATGTGTAATCCGTAACGTGATTCTCACAAGAATGCGTGACTCATTCTGCTAACGTGGGTTGTTTGATCATTAGCAGAGGAACTGTACACGGGTAATTGCATCCACTAAGAATCCTTCAACAGGAAGACATGTGTCCAGTGAGGGGACTGAGTTCCGCCTGAGAGACCCTCAAGAACAGCACTGATCAAGCGGAATACCCGCAACTGGTGACAAATGGCACGATTCAAGAAACATGGCATAAGTTGATTGGGACAATAAAAACGAGCTGGACGCCAACTGCACGTCATTAACCTCTTGAAAGATTCAAAAGAAGAATAGTGAAGAGTTTATTCAACATTCTATTCATAACTTAAACACAGGATTGCTACAAGCGATTGATTCCTTTTATAAATGCTGTATTTTCCAAAGTATTCCTCTGCAATTATTACTGAAACATCGGAAGAAAGCATAACCTCAACAGTTTCCACTCACGCTCTTCAAATGTTCTGTGTATGAACTCTTTTGTTCTGTCGCCATTTAGAGAAGGCACAGTCAACTGATGCTTACAATGCAAACTTGGTTAGTTTACAGTTCTTTTGATGGATCAGCCATTGTTATATGCGTAATACTTTGCAAAATACGGCATTCTGAAAAAGAATGAGTCAACTGTAGTAAACTTGCATAATTGGAAAAAATATGGGTCGGGAATGAGTAAGCATAAATCATTGGTAAACGCATTTTGTTGGAAATATCCTGTGAAAAGAAACATTTGTTCGAAATAATATTTATCTTAAATCGCTTGCCTTGGTTACAAATTATCCTTTCTTGAGGAAATATAAACAGAATTATTAAATCTAATACAAACATGGACTTAATAAAGTCACAAAGTCACTGTTTTTTTAGTTTAGAACACGCCTTTATAAAACCTTGGGAAGACTTAAGCTCCGCTGTGAGGTGTACATGCAGAAAGATGGATGAGTAGCTAGCGAGAGTTCCAGCTTCACTCTTGTGATAGATGGGACCACAAACGTAAGAAGTATTAAAAGAACCTGAGGTACAATTAGAACTAACATGTCCAACGTATGCCCTAAAACCCTCACAAACAAGGGAAGAGAAGTCTGGGAAGGTCAGGTTGGCAGTTTTCCTAACGCAAATTCATTAAATCCACAATACTAATAATATCTGAAAAAAAAAATGGTAAGCTATTTTCTCGATCTTCATTCTTTTTTTAGAAAATCAATTGGTTAATATGTGATTGAAATTTTGTATGTGATTCTCAGTTTTTTCAGAGGTGCACTGTCGTAAACAAAGGAAAGCGGTGGTTGCAACTCAAAACATGCTGTCACCGCCATCTTAAGGAATGCTCGGCGATAACCGATAAAAAGGGCTCGAAATGTCAAGTTCCTATTTTATATACTTAGGACTACCAGAGCGAATCATATTAAAAAAAAAAAAAAAAAACTAAAGGCAGTAAATAAAGATATAAACTGCATGTTTTAATAAGAGTTACATTTATGTTTAGTAACATTTTGTGGATCTCTTACATCTTACCGTTATACAAAAGTCATACAGAATAAAGAGAACTTCTGAGTACATTCCCAGAAAATTCAAGATATACATTTTCACCCATCGTACAATATAATAACGTTGCAAGTTTTCTCTTATCCGAAAATGAATTCTGGTAGCTCTAATCTCTATGTGCCCTGTACTCGTTTGAACATCATTTCATTCATCGTCTGATATGACCTAACGTTGGAAGTTTTCTCTTTTCCAAAAATGAATTCTGGTGGCGCTAAGCTCGGTGTGCCCTGTACTCATTTGAACATTATTTCATTCATCGTCCGATATGACAACGTTGGAGGTTTTCTCTTATCCTGAAAGATGAATGTCTGGTAACTCTAAGCTCTATGTACCCTGTACTCATTTGAACATTATTTCATTCATCGTCCGATATGACTTAACGTTGGAGGTTTTCTCTTATCCTGAAAGATGAATGTCTGGTAACTCTAAGCTCTATGTACCCTGTACTCATTTGAACAACATTTCATTCATCGTCCGATATGACTTAACGTTGGAGGTTTTCTCTTATCCTGAAAGATGAATGTCTGGTAACTCTAAGCTCTATGTACCCTGTACTCATTTGAACATCAGTTCATTCATCGTCCGATATACTTAACGTTGGAGGTTTTCTCTTATCCTGAAAGATGAATGTTTGGTAGCTCTAAGCTCTATGTACCCTGTACTCATTTGAACATCATTTCATTCATCGTCCGATATGACTTAACGTTGGAGGTTTTCTCTTATCCTTAAAGATGAATGTCTGGTAACTCTAAGCTCTATGTACCCTGTACTCATTTGAACATTATTTCATTCATCGTCCGATATGACTTAACGTTGGAGGTTTTCCCTTATCCTTAAAGATGAATGTCTGGTAACTCTAAGCTCTATGTACCCTGTACTCATTTGAACATTATTTCATTCATCGTCCGATATGACTTAACGTTGGAGGTTTTCCCTTATCCTTAAAGATGAATGTCTGGTAACTCTAAGCTCTATGTACCCTGTACTCATTTGAACATTATTTCATTCATCGTCCGATATGACTTAACGTTGGAGGTTTTCTCTTATCCTAAAAGATGAATGTCTGGTAACTCTAAGCTCTATGTACCCTGTACTCATTTGAACATCATTTCATTCATCGTCCGATATGACTTAACTTTGGAGGTTTTCCCTTATCCTTAAAGATGAATGTCTGGTAACTCTAAGCTCTGTGTACCCTGTACTCATTTGAACATCATTTCATTCATCGTCCGATATGACTTAACGTTGGAGGTTTTCTCTTATCCTTAAAGATGAATGTCTGGTAACTCTAAGCTCTATGTACCCTGTACTCATTTGAACATCATTTCATTCATCGTCCGATATGACAACGTTGGAGGTTTTCTCTTATCCTGAAAGATGAATGTCTGGTAACTCTAAGCTCTATGTACCCTGTACTCATTTGAACATCAGTTCATCGTCCGATATGACTTAACTTTGAGGAACATGAAAAGTTATCCTTTTTCAGTAACGTCTATTGTAGGAACAAGGGTGTTTTTCTCGGCTTTTTCGTGTTAGTTATCCAAACGAGTACCTAGGGAGTGCTGAATGAACTGGGGGATAGAAGCTGACAACATTATATCCCCCTTTGTGTTGTGGTCAATAAATCGATTTTCTTGGCAGTTTACCCCAGTGGACCAGGTGGAGGAAGGGTGGCCACTACACACTAGGGGGAGGTTGTTCTTACTCATTACCGCTACCAAGTCAGTCTGCAGCGAAACGACCAAACTAATTTCTTACCTAATCAACAATTTAATGCAATTCTGACACTGAATTACACGTTTCCTGATATATTGTTAGTATAAATTTTATTGATCGAGATTCAATTGTATTTTTTTTTAATAAGTGAGTGTTAGTAGAGAAAGCGAAACGATTTTCTATTTAAAATAAAAACTGAATAACGTAATTTGGTATGCCAGTTCTACTTCTATGCGATACAATTGTGCAATCGCTTTCCAAAATAATAAGGTTTCTTAAAATCAATTTTTTCCCTATATTATGGTATAAAATAAAAATTGTCACCCTGTCTTAGGCACGGCACCATGGGCTCAAAATGTCGCGGTATGACAAAGCCACTTCCCGGAGACCAATTATTCTACTCCATTCAAACAATATGGTTTTCTTTTGACATCTGCAAGGCATGCTGGTACTGACTTTAACGCCTTTTTTTTTTTTCGTTGTTCCATTTATACTCCGCCTTTAACTGCTATGGTCATATCGGCGGCCGTTCTCCTTTGGAACATACTGAGGGTGTTAACTCGTTATCTTTGGTTTTTTAATCATTACATCACGCACACATTCACACTCTCATACAAACTTCCAGACTCAGGGGAAGATGGGGAATTCTCTCGGTCGGAGAGAAATCCCCAACCCCACCGCCGGGAATCGAACCCGGGACCCCTAGCACGGCAGGCAGGTGCTCTACCGACTGAGCTACGGGGCAAGCCAACGCTATTTTGTTTCACAACTCTGCAGTGCCTTGAAGAAACACGACAGAGCGCTACTTGTATCCCATCTCTCGGCAATTATTATAACTAGGGCTAAGAAATTGAGGAAAAAATCCTGTTTTCCTCTCCCCTAATTATGGATCACTATAGGTCAGAAAGTGGAGGATTTTATGTCCCTTTTTGCCTTTTGAATTATATTTTATTTAAAGGTCCTTTTTTATCATTTTTGTTTTGCAATTACTTTTTAAACTTGCAGTTCTTCTGAGTATCCTTTCACTGTTCAACACAGTCTAGCCTAAATTCTAATTTCTTGTAACTAATACACACTCCTAATACTGGCAAGTAACAGTGAGATGGCACTTTCAACGAGGGTGGGTCAAAAAGTAATGCCTACTATTTTTTTCTCTTTTAATTGCCCAGAAAATTGAATCCAATTTACCTAGCTTGAAAACTACAACATTGACGATTAATTTGTCACTATTCAATATAATCTCCGTTCTTTCCCACAGTTTTGGTCCACCTTTTAACTAGGGCATGTATTCCAGTGTGGTAAAACACACGGTCTTGCTTCCTAAGCCATTGACGCACGGACGTTTTCACAGCCTCTTCATCTTCAAAATGAATCCCACGATGAGCTTCCTTTAGTGGCCCGAACAGATGGAAGTCTGATGGTGCCAGGTCAAAGCAGTAAGACTTGCCATCCCAATTTCTCAATTTCTGCAGTGCTGTAACGGCTGGTGTGTGATCTCGCATTGTCATGCAAAAGAAGAACATCCGCCATAGTTTTTGTTGGGCAAACTCGGCGAAGACGTGCTTTCAGCTTTTTGAGAGTTCTGACGTATTGGACAGAATTTATTGTTCATCCCTGCTCCAAAAAATCAATCATAAGGCACGCCCTCTGCATCCCAAAACACTGTCGCCATAACTTTCCCTGCCGACCGCTGAGTTTTGAATTTTATCTTTTCTTCGGTGACGTTGTGTGATTCCATTCCATTGACTGCCTCTTTGATTCACGTTCAAAAAAATGAACCTAAGTTTCGTCTCCAGTAACAATCTTTTCCAGAAACTCCTCTACCTCCAAATTGAAGCGCTCAAGTGTTGGGAGGCTATTGTTTTCCTTGTTTCTTTGTTTTGGGCGGTTAACATTCTTGGTACCCAACGTAAACAAACTTTTGAGTAACCCAGTTATTGAATAATCGTCATGACACTGCCTCTAATGAGGGAGGTAATACGACACAATTCACCTGTTGTTACCCGGCGATCAGTACGAATGATGTCATCGACTCGCTGAATGTTGCATGGAGTCACTGCCGCTTCGTTTGTCATCTGTCAATGGTTTTTGCCCTTCAGCTTCGTTACAGCGACGAACCCATCGTCTAGCAGTGCTGACATCCACCGCTGCATCACCATACACATTTTTTTTTAGCCTTTCGTGAATGCGAATTGGCGTTTCACCTTCCGCATTCAAAAATTCAATCACAGAACGCTGTCTAATACGAATGTCGATGTCAGCCTTTTTGCAAGAGGGTGCAGTGCTGCCACCTGTTGACTTAGGAAGTTACTACTGCAGGGGATTGGAGAAGATGGCTTGAGGAATTGCGCCAAATTCAAAGTTTTCACACAAATTACTTATTTAAGGGGGAAAAAATTGGATGCATTACTTTTTGACCAACCCTCGTATTATATTTAGTTCATTAGCAGCAGGATAAACCCTAGTAAACTCTATGTATCACGTTAATTTTGACAGGAAAGTGACAATAAGTTCAACCAGAGGGTAGGAGTGGTTTCACAGTTTGAGAAAGAAATCCTAGCCGGACAGATGCGAAAACCTAAGTCTAGTAAAACGTCCTTTCGTCCTTTTTGGCATATTTTTAGGTCTTTTCGAAGGTCTATTTTATACAACTTATGGATCCGCTACTTCCTAGCTCCAATTATAACTTATTACTTGCAAACTCTTCTACTCAACCAGCAAGAGTGGATTTATTCCAGGAATTTATTTGACCCTGTTGCTATCTTCACAAACAGCAGTAAGAGTAAACGGCACGTGTGTTCAGAATTAAGATTTTACACGTCTAACAACATGTATATATTTATAAGTAAAATGTAATGTTATGTGTATTACAAAAGACGTAATATGATTATTACTTTAAACAATATAAAGGAAAATGACATGGTTTCTTTCGGAAGGGAAGTGGAACCAATAGTCGCAGATTTACGATACGTGAAAGAACCTCGGGTCCCACAAAGGCCTTTGAGCAAAATTAGGCGATGTCCTATGTAGATTTATAAATTAATTGCCCAAACTACAGATGTGACACTGTTTTCCTTTATGCATCAATAACTCCATACATTTAGTTGCTATTGTAAAATTCTGTTAATTTTTTTTTTAATTTTCTTTTCAGAACGTTCCAGCAAGAAAATAGCATACATACACCGTTTAAATTTTTTTAAACGTGCTATCATTGTTACACCCGCTTTTTATACATGTACACCAGTTGTTTATTCTCTTCTTCGTAATTAACTACATTATAGTAATGGTCAAACACAAAAAATATGCATGCATACACGCATCACCAAAGTGAATCAAAATATATAATTATATTTATTAAAATTTTCGTAGACACAATTCAATCAAATATATCGTACATTTTAATAAACTAAATATCAGTTTTAAATGACAAACACGATCATTTAAATGTATCTTCGCGGTACTCGGCATTTAAATTCTGCAGCAGTATGTAAGGGATTCTCATGACGTCATTTCCTTTGCTAACAAAGTGCAAAAAACGGTTTAGTGACACGCAAGGTCAGAGTGAAAGTGGCTTTTAAACTTGTTTATAGCTCTCTCCCTGCTGGTTAATGTACCCAACTTCAAACAAAACACGATCAAGCGCCTCCTTTCAACTGTTTGGGTACAACAAATAAAACAATGTGACCTCCAAAGAGAGACGTATCAAACCATTTAGCAAGCTACTATATTTGATACTACTTATTAATGCTTCGCTATATTCACACTGAACCAGAAGACATACTCAGTAGAGTTTCGGATTAACTTCTTCAATTGTTCTGGTTTAGCTTCATGTAGTTTGCAACCGGACATTAGAACACCAATATTTGAAAATAAATCAGTAAGGATACATGAGAAGTTAATGAACTACGCCGAAAAAGTGGAGATATGTATGAAGTTCCTACATCTGTCAGTAACCATTTTATACAATGAAAAAGCCATTTCTGCATCGCATGACGTCAAAAACACCGAGCACTATTAATTGATACTAATTCTGCCACTAGACGTGTTTGGTGTAAGGTAGTTAGTTAATCGACCACCGATAGATAGCGCCACGGGAAAATCAGGACGCTGCGAGTTGTAAATACCAGAACACTGAGTGCCTTTCAGTTTAAGGAAGTGGATACTTATTTATATATTCAAATAAACTTCACATCAGATTTACTTCGTATTTAAAAGACACATTGACAAGAACTTTTATACTCGAAATCACAACCTCGCTCCCTGTCGGTTGGGAACTGAAGACTACCATGACAACTATTACATAACGGAGAATTATTGGCTTAAGTACTCATTTTTGTCAACCGACTCCTCTTGTGATAACTTTCCGACAAAATACAGTTAGTATTGTATTGTGACTTTGTGAAATCAAAAGTCCAGGTTGCAAGCACAAAAAATTGCACTTTATTTCCGTAGAAACACGCTTCGTTCACAGCAGTCAAGAATTACGTCACATACACAATACAATTTGCAGGGTCTTCGGCACAGCTCACCAGCTGTTCACGCAGGCGAGTACAATTAACGACTGACTGACTCTTGGCGTGCGGGCTCCCCTTTTTATAGATTACTCACATTCCAGAAATTTCTCAAACAATCGAGACGACTAGAACAAAGCCGAACTCTCGAGAAATCCGTCTCCTTACCCCCGCCGTTTCGGCGAGCTTTTATCTACACACTAAACTGCCCGTCCCTTTGAACTAGTCACCGGCGCCGCCTCAATCAACAATGGGCTCGCGACACCGTTCCCTCCTCAAGGCTGGCCATCCCGAACAGCACCATCATAGCGGGCCATACGAACCAGGTGTACCACCAACATCTTCCCTCGGGGCACCTTCTGGATGTGGTAGACCACGTCTTTAATCCTCTTCACCACCCGGTACGGTCCTTGCCATGGCTGCTAAAGCTTCGGGCAGCGTCCCTTGGTCCGAGTAGGGCGGTACAACCAAACTAGCTCACCCTGCTGGAAACCTTCGCTGTTGGCTTGCCTGTCGTATCCAATCTTCATGCGGTCGCTCGCCTTCTGGATGTTCTGACGAGCCTTCTAATGCATGTCGTGGAGATGGTCCACCAGGTTCTACACATACTCCGTTGCTGGCTGCTTCACCTCCGGGGGACTTCCAAAGGTCAGATGACAGGGGAGGCGTAACTCGGCCGAACATTAAGCTGGCTGGCGTCATCCCAGTGGTGTCGTGTGTTGACGAGCGGTAGGCCAGCAAGAACAGTGGCACCTTGACGTCCCAGTCTCGCTTATGGCTGGCCATGACCTTCCTCAGATGTTCTTCTAAGGTCTTGATGTACCTTTCGACCACGCCATCCGACTGGGGATGTAGAGGTGTTGTGCGGGTTGTCTTTCTAGTGTCGCCTTCATTATGTTGAACTCAAAATTGGTGCCCTGGTCGCTGTGTAGCTCTAACGGCACCCCAAATCGGCAAAACACTTGATCCACGAGGCAGTCCGTGATTGTCTTTGCCTTTTGGTTCGGGATCGCATACACCTTCGGCCACTTGGTGAAGTAGTCCACGACCACCATCAGCTACTTGTTGCCTCGGTCGTACACTGGGAAAAGTCCAGCCATGTCGACGGCGATCCGTTCGAATGGCGCTCCGACGTTGTACTGCTGCATGCGACCCCGAGTCCTAGTCCGGGGGCCGCGAATCGCCGTGCACACGTGACATTGACGGCACCATCTCTCAGCGTCTGCTCGGAGCCTCAGCCAGTAGTAGATCTGCCGAATTTTGTCGATCATCCGGTTTGCTCCCAGGTGTCCTCCTGAAGTACCGGCGTGCACTGCCTCCAAGACTTCCCGGACCTTACTTCGGGGAAGTACCAACTGTTCTCTTTGCGGTTTCCCATCAGGTGATTCCCATACCCGGAACAGCAAGCCCTCTCTGATTTTCAGTGAGTCCCGTTGGGCCCAGTACGACTTATATGTGGCGCTCCTTGGTGCGATGTCGTCCCAGGTTAGTCTTGTCCCTGCCTCCACTTCTCTCAAGAGTGACCCAAAGTCTGCGTCCGCCAGCTGCTCCCTCCTCAGGCCTGCGCTATCCTAGCCATGCGCAGGCACTGCCGTGACCATTCTGAGAGCTGCGGCACGCTCCTTCTCTTCCACTCTTGTGCATTGGCCGCAATCCTCTGGGCAGGGTCTTCAGGACATGGCGTCTGCGTTACCGTGGCTTTTCCCTCTACAATGTTCAGAGTTGAAGTCGTACTCCTGCAGCCACTGTACCCAGCGTATTGTATAGCCTTCCGGGTTTCTAAAGCTCAGTAGCCAGGTTAGGGTGGAGTGGTCAGTCCGCATGTGGAATGGTTGACCATACAGGTACTTGTGGAAGTGCTCCAATGTCTTTAGCACCGCCAGTGAGTATCGTCGGGTGACGCAGTAGTTCTCTGCCTTGGATAGCGTGTTGCAGTTGTCGAACCTTCTCGAGCTTTTCTCCGGTCAGGTGATCGGCCGCAGTCTCCAGTAAGCCTTCCAGCGGGGGCCCCAGATGTTGTGTCGGCACCGGCTGCTGTGTCTTGTCGATTGTTGTCAGGCTGACCACGGGCTCGCACGTCCCCAGCTCCGTTCCAGCCTGGACGTCGTGATCGGTGTCTGCCAGGTTGAGCAACCTCACTGGCACCTCCTCTCGGCACGGCAACAAATGTTCTGGCTACACACAGTCCGTGCACTGGCGTGTTCTGGTCCGTCTTTCTTCAAGATGACCCTGCAGATTCCAAGGCGCTCCTCGGGTTGCCGGAGTATGACCTCTTCTCCATTGAGTGGCAGGACATTCCTGCCGACGTCGACCGTCGCTTTGTGTCTTCTGGGGGCATCACTCCCCGTAACACCTCCTCAGCCACCTTCGCGACGAACACCCACAGACGCACGGCACTCCTTCCCAAGGTCAACTGCAGCAGAGTCTCCTTCTCCACAGGCGAGGTGTCGCGCGATGCCGTCACTAGCTGGTATGGTCGGCTCGGCTTCCTCGTCGTCAAACCCTTGGCCACGTCAGATCTGATGACGGTCACGGCTGCCCCGGTGTGTACTAGCACGCGGCACGGTTTCCCTCTCACCCAACCGTCCGCGATGAGGCTGTCATCCATACGTCGGCTGAGAGTGCGCAGCTTCACTCGAGGGAATGGTGATGACGGCGCCGACGTGCCCCTCGCCACGCCGGGCCTTACTAGTTCTTCCGGCTGCACTTCCTGGTGTCGGTCATCTTTGCGGTCATCGTCGCGGCTAAGTTGCTATTTGCAGCTTCCGTCTTCGTTGTTAATTCGGCCTTCTGTTCTTCCATCTTCAAGGTGATGTCGTTATCCCACTTCCTGACACCAATTGTGGCTTTGTGGGTTCGTAGAATTAACAGTCCGAGTTGCAGATATTCCAAATGTTCTTTATTTCCGTAGCAATACACTGTTCAGTTCTCATGTAACAACATTACGTCACATACGCAACACAATCTACCATGGTCATGTTCTGTTTACATCACTCCTGTTACGTCTCTCTGTTTACGACCGTTCTGTGCTTTTCGCCGCGACAGTAAATTTCGAGGCCACTACCAGTTTTCTGTTTTAAATAGAAAAGGCGTCTTTTAAATGTTGTTAACACATTAGCTTTACGCATGAATAAAGATAAATATTTTTATTTACAAGGATGGCCAAGAAATAACAGGTAGCTGTTGGACTTCTACGCAAGGTTTGGCAAATAAACACTGCCAAGGGTAATTCAATTCGCAAATGGTTAATCACGATTTATTTTGAATGAATTTCTTTCCTTGCAGTCGTTCCTCAATCGCCCATATCTAACCTTAAGAGTTCCTAAATTACATTAAAGGGACAATTTGTAATGTGTTTTTGTAATCGTATTAGTTGATACACTTACAAATTCTGCCGCTAGGTGCATGTGATGTCAGGTAGTTAATCCATCGCCGATAGATAGCGCCACGGGGAATTCAACATGCTGCGGGTCGGAAATACCAAAAAGCACAAACGCCTTTGAGTTTAAGGTATGGATTTCTTTTAGATTCAAACAAATTCAAACAAACCTTACATATATTTTACTTGATGTTCAAAAGAAACCATGGTAACAACTTTTATATTAGAAAGTAAAAGATCGCTCCCCGTTGGTTTGGAACTGAAGGCTACCATGATAACTATTAGATAAATGAGGATGCTGGTTTAATTATTAATTTTTGTCAATGTAGTCGTGCCAGAAAGTACAGTTATGTACACCCAATTATGAGAAAACTATAGCTAACTTACCTCCTGGAGTCGGGGGCGGATGTGGAGGGCGTCGTGGTCCAGCCCCCCGACGCCGCCACGCTCCCTGCGTCGTTGTCGCACGTTACGACGCCCAGAACCCCGCCGCAGCACGGCGAATGCTCTACAACAAAACAGCAAACAATATGTTCGTCAGGTTGGTAGTACTGCAGTATTGCATTTCACATCAAGATTTAAGCAGAAGTACATGTTTTGAGATTCCCATACATCCCCATATCACACTATTTCTTGTATTTATATGAACATTTTCTCAGAAAATCTGACTTCCTCAAATATATCTGTAAACATTTTGATTAAAATGCCGTAAGTTTAATATATATTAATGACAAATGTAATGTATATCTTAAATGTTCCAGGAATATCCTCAAAAGACCTCTTCTAAAAAACTTTTGCAATACTTTATTTGTAAGTTGATCATTAAGACGTATTTGCTTGTTTAAGCTATGTTTACAATTCATTTGTCAATTGCCATGGCAACAAGATCAGTACTTTCGGTACCTGTAGGAAGTGACTTAACACCTATATCTTGAGATGTAACTCCGATTTTAACCTAAATTTTATTATATAAATTATTAAGCCTCTGTGCAACAACAATGGTACATGCTTCATAGAGATGGATCACCGATCTGTTCATGAACATAAAAAATCTAGTCAGCCATTTGATGACGATTCTGTGACGGCTGAAAATTTCCATCCACCGTGTATGACTCCGCTATCCAACAAAAGTGATGCTGGATCCGCAGCTTCCTGAACAGTAATGTCCCTCATTTTTATAATATTTTACTACGTTATTTTGACCATAAAAATAGAAAACATTCAATTCAGCTACATAAACAAACTAACAACACAAGACATCTAGGTCAGGGTGAGTTACCTGTATTAGCTTTTTTGCGGGTGTTTCCATTATCGTGAAAGACGAGTGTCGGGTAACTCTAAGCTCCATGGACCCCGGGCTCATTTGAGCATCATTTCACCCATTCCATTCATTGTCCGATATGACTTAACGTTGAAGGATATAAATTACAAAAAGCCACACACACACAAGACATGTGTTACTTCAATTTATTCAGAAACAAAAGAGTGGATAAGAGGGCTTTGCCCATATCATTTAGATGTAGCTTTTCATTTGTCTCCGTCGGCCTTCAGAAACTGGAAGCTCCATCCCTTATATTGTCCTCCAACACGTCTTCCTGAAGGTTCATAAAATAAGGTTTGTCCTGGATATCTTGAAGGGGGCATTCGTTGAACATAATCTCTCCATAGTTTTCCATAACTCTGAATTTCTTCATCATACGAGGGCTGCTCAATAAAGAATGATTACACATTTTATTGATAATGTACCTTTACTCATCCTCATAACTTTGATGGTGCTTCTCAAAATAGTCTCCCCTGAATGCGATGCACTTGTCCCAGCGTTTCTGCCAGTCTTCAAAGACATGCTGGAAATCATTTTTGATATATCCTTCAAAATCGCCTCCGCAGCCTTCACCACTACTTCTGATGATGGATAATGTCTCCCACGAAGGCGTTTCTTCAAGTTAGGGAATAGAAAAAGTCACATGGGGCTAAATCCGGACTATAGGGAGGGCGAGGGATGCACTTCACATTGATTTTTGTAAGATATTCAGCAACAACATTGGCAATATGCGTACGCGCATTATCGTGGTGCATCATCCAGCCTGCTTCACGGAAATGTGATCTCTCGCGCCTGATATGGACTTGCAATGTTTTCAGGACATTCCTGTAGTATTGTCCAGTTACTGATGTGTGTGCAGGTACAACATGCTGATAAACCATTCCATGAATATCAAAGAATGAGATGACCATAACTTTCCCAGCAGAAGCAACCACTTTTGCTTTTTTGCGGGTTGGTGATGAAGGAGATTTTCACACTGAGCTTTGCTGTTTGCTCTCAGGATCAAAATGATGCAGCCAAGTTTCATCAGCAGAGATTACGTTTGACAGAAATTCCAGATCTTCCTCTTACATTAACCTTAAATTCATGTTACCTCCATTGCAGCGGTAGGCGATACTGAACATGTCTGAACTTGCCTGATTCTCACAGGCGGGAGCCAGGAGTACCAACAATGAAACTACTACGGCGTGTTAAAGTCTACTGTATTCCCAATAAGATGTTTATCTTGAAGTAGACAGAGCAATAAGTGTCTGCACAAGAGTAGAGAAAGTCATGTATACATCACATAACGACCAAAACATTTGATTATCACTTAAAGTCTACTGTATTCCCAATAAGATAATGTTTATCTTGCAGTAGATAGAGCAATAAGTGTTTGTACAAGAGTAGAGAAAGTCATGTATACATCACATAACGACCAAAACATTTGACTATCACTTAAAGTCTACTGTATTGACAATAAGATAATGTTTATCTTGAAGTAGATAAAGCAATAAGTGTTTGTACAAGAGTAGAGAAAGTCATGTATACATCACATAACGACCAAAACATTTGACTATCACTTAAAGTCTAATGTATTACCAAATAATAATAAATAACTAAAATAACAAATGAATAACGACTTGCTTATTTAAGGATATTAATAACTACTTTTTATTTATGAACCCTTTGGTTCTTAGCGTCCCATTCTATACTGGATATGAAAGACCGCCTAATTTTACTCATAGGGCTTTTGAGTTCCTTGATGTGTTTACTTCCCTCACGAAAGGACTTTTATACCCGAAAATAATTCTTCACCTCATTTTATTATTCGTCTGGCATGATTTAAAGTTGCAGGACAATTTAAATAAATAAATAAATAAATAAATAAATAAATAAATAAATAAATAAATAAATAAATAAATAAATAAATAATCTACATTCCGCTGGAATGGAAGCTCGATCGCTGGGACGCGACCATAGCTAGAAATTACGTCACATTTGATTGACGCTACGTTTCTACTACTCCCCCGCCAAGATCAGGGATGGTGACCCAACAGCTGTGATTCTTCCATGGATGACTAAGCGACACCCTTCGAGACTGATGGAATTTTTCACTCCCTTCGTGTTTCCCGTCTCCAATACATCCAACCAGAACACACTTCAACTATTGTTCAACAAAACAAAACACAACGCATCTGATTTCGGTTACACTCAAACAGCTCCTTGTAAATTAATAATATTTTGGTAGTTATTTAAAGCGTTTTGCTCACACATGTATTCCGCATGATTCGGTACTTTATTTTGATTAAGATAAAGGAAATGAACTAAGAAACCATCGTTGTTTTAACAAGATGTACCTTTGTTGTGTAGTAATACGAGGGTCGGCTGTAAGTCCAGGTCTCATAATAATTTTTTTTTTTTTTCCTTTATTTCTCAACATAATCTCCAGAAAGGCTAATACATTGTCATGTCAGTGTTCTAATTTAATTAAACCATCTCTGTCGTACGATTTACTCACTACTCTCCTCAAAATAGACTGGGGGCGATAAAGTGAGGAAGACGAACTTCTGGTACACATCCTCTTTGGATTAAAGTGAATTCGGGAACACTTCATAGAAAGACATGGCCGAGGGCATCTTTGAAGTCAAAAACTTTAACAACTGGCGTGCCATCTTATTCCCCGTTATCGGCCAGTGGACAACATCAATGGGTTTCTTCTGTAGTGAATCTTTGATCAGTCTCACTCATGTGTAAGGGACTAAGACTTCATCCATTGATCGTTTCTTCTCTTCTGTCAATAGGCATGAAAGAGTGCCCCGAAGTACAGTGCACTTGAGGAATGTCTAAAATGTGTCAACAGCTAATAACAAAGAGCTTGGGTGGGACAGTGTAGTGCACCACCAAACGGCTAGTGCGGCAACTACTGGACTTAACAACATTAACTCGAAAAGGCTGACTTAACAACTTTTATTTCTGAAATTGATACCCATTCAACATGTTCGACATTCGACATGTTCAACATCTGATCCACAAATCTTTTAGCACTATTACAGAGTACTTATCGTGTGTTTAACAGGATTTCTCAAAAACATTGACTTAACTTTTGAATCTGAGTGCTTCAATTGTTTGTAAGAGTATTTTGATGAAGGGTGGCTAGAGAAAGTCGAGTGAATGAGATTAAAGACTGTTATTATTTTAGACAAAATTGCACTTGCTTGTTATTTCATTTCGCTCGCTTAGTGAGACGAAAACTAATTGGAACATGCAGTGCACATGGCCCACTAAGAACAAGTCAAGATGTAAATAAATCAACTGACTGATGCAAATACACGAGAAAGTGGACTGAACTTGATACCAACTTCGCTAGCGACATAAGAAACAACTGAAGCGGAAACGAGCTGAGACCTTTCTCGTGTAGGTACAGCTATTTAACTTAATCCTGGTATATGTAGATAAGACAGGGAATGAATGGAGCACCTTTAAGCTTAACGCAGGGATACACTGCTCTCCAGTAAATGCAATTTAGACAGGATTAAGGTCGTCTGATCCACGATCCTAGCTGAACAATGTGTTACACTCACAGTACTTTCTCTTTCATCATTCTTTTTATCACATTTATGCTTAAACCTCAAAACAAAAGCATTAATCAGACTTTTAAAATCGACAAAGGTTTAATATTGGTCGTAAGCTTTATGTTTTAATAAAATTGGGTGTGATATGTTGAACCAAGGCATTATTGTTTACAAAATTACTCAACGGCCATTTGATAAGGTCGTTAGTGATCATCCTGAAGGCAAACAGAATATGAAGTGGTATAACGACTTGTAAGTCGCATTAATAATTCATGTAGGATAGTGTTTTAAACTGCTTGAGATTACAGCTTAGGGAAATTTATTTCAATTGGTCAGCCTTTGTAAATGTATCAACTGCAGCAGTATAAACCATTACCAACTTACTAAATTAAATGAAAGATAAGTCCTGAAGCTTTCCTGGCGAAGAATATGTTAAAGAAGCAGCTTGATCATCAAGTGAAGTAGTTACATTTCTTTGACCTATTTAATTTTGTATACTCACGCCTTTGACTGTAAACAGCCGTCGCTGTTTTGCCCGATTTCTCCAACAGATCTTAAGACTTAACACGGCTGTTTATTTACCAATAGTTATAACAAAACTTGCACTACACCAACTGGTGTTGTCAAGATGGCGGACGTGAACGCAGCTGTAGATGTCGATTTTCTATATTTAAGACCGTCTAAATGGCGCTCGTAATAGAGTACGGCCTATGAGGAGATATGATTTTGAGGAGCTATCAGACGGAGGTATAGACTGTCGAAACATGTTGCTATGAAGGTTACTGAGGAAGTACAAGAGAGGTTAGAACATGCATCGAAAGGAATATGCCGATCTCGCCTTTGCTTCAAGTATTAATAACTTTGCTATTTTATAATACGCTGTCCACCTCCCGTCTTGAAACGTTCAAGTCACTCGTCACTTGTCCTTCTTCACATCTCGTTTTAAATTTACGTAATACTGAGTTAGAACATACATCGAAAGGAATATGCCGATCTCGTCTTTGCTTCAAGTATTAATAACTTTGCGATGTTATAATTCACTGAATTATGTGGATAATACACTGTCCACCTCCCGCCTTGAAACGTTCAAGTCACTCGTCACTTGTCCTTCTTCACATCTCGTTTTAAATTTACGTAATACTGAGTTAGAACATGCATCGAAAGGAATATGCCGATCTCGTCTTTGCTTCAAGTATTAATAACTTTGCGATGTTATAATTCACTGAATTATGTGGATAATACACTGTCCACCTCCCGCCTTGAAACGTTCAAGTCACTCGTCACTTGTCCTTCTTCACATCTCGTTTTAAATTTACGTAATACTGAGTTAGAACATGCATCGAAAGGAATATGCCGATCTCGTCTTTGCTTCAAGTATTAATAACTTTGCTATTTTATAATTCACTGAATTATGTGGATAATACACTGTCCAGCTCCCGTCTTGAAACGTTCAAGTCACTCGTCACTTATCCTTCGCTCCTCGTTTTAAATTTACGTAATACCGACGAAGTTGCTTCGTAGTTTTGGTTGTGACCTTTGCATTCGAATTAAACTCATTTCTAATTCTTTCATTACTTCACATCTTTCTCTTTCACATTTACCGTATCTGTCCTCTTATTTTATACAATATCATTGTATTTAGTTACTAATTCAACTTAAAATTCTTTCTCCATTGATAAGAAATACGTTTCACGGCTTCTTTCTGTTCATCCACCATTCTCCAGCTGTTTGTAAACGAAAACAAAACAAAAACAAACAAACAAAAAAAAAGCGCATCGCAGTACGTTCAGAAAAGAATATCATTCATGCAAAGCCTTCTATATCTGCAATATATGAGTCTCTCGGCGTCAACATAATATTCGCTTCAGAAACCAGAGACTGGTACCATCGGGGGATAATAAAACAACGCTGAACGATGGCCCAATACTACAGAATCTAAAGGTAAATTGGTTAATTGCTTGTCAGAAGACATTTCAAATAATTGTTTTTCTTAAAAAACGACATTGCCTATGTCAGGTTGCTAAATTCGTCCTTTTAACCATGTCATATCTTATTCTGACAACAAACAAAAGCGTAGAGCTACATTAATGTCCTTGTCAGTGTTAATGTAAAAGGCTTGTAATGAGACAAGTGTGCGACCGAAACATTCGTGGAACACTGCCATCTGTCTGCGGTATCACGCTGCTAATGAAGGTAACCACACTGCAGCCTGTTACAGCACGATGTTCCTCTCACTCCAGTAATAATAATAATAATAATAATAATAATAATAATAATAATAATAATAATAATAATAATAATAATAATAATAATAATAATAATAATAATAATAATAATAATAATAATAATAATAAACTGATGGCTGCAGTAATAAAGAAAGAGTTCCATAATTGGAGAACATGTCATTAAACTAGCCTTCAATATGTAGGAAATCTTAATTGTGAACGATTATGTGTGGTTTTGTTTTGTTTTGTTTGAAAAATAATATGTTAAACAAAAGTAGCTGGATAGTTTAATACGAAAGAGTAAATAATATCAACTACAGATGGCGTTGTATGCTTTTCATAGGATAATGTAGAGATGAAATGCGTGTAGTGTTTGGAATTGTACGTTTTTTAAGCAAAGGGTAATTTATATAGAACTAATTTTTGTTCTTTAATTATTCGCTATAAATTCACTTAGTGAATATTTTTAATTTCAAATGTTTGACGTAATTATTCGCTGTAATGAGAGATACATATGTTGTACTTCATTTTCAGTGAGTAGAACAAAATGTCGAAAACAGCTGCCAACAGTAACACAAAACATCTGAACATCTAGTTACAGCGAACTGAATTTATAGAACTCTCTACTATTTGACGTCAGCTTTCCTTTCCTAACGTTAGCAGTTGGATAATTTTGCGGTTATTTACCACATTATAAAGTTCACGTTAAATGATCAACTACAAAATACTTTTGATTTATGAATGTTTTGGTTAATATAAGAATTACCGATATCTTTATACAATCGGAACAGCTGAATAACAACCTAATTCACTAATTTGTAAGCTATGGGTCGCGAACCCAACGTGAACCATGTTATTGTATCCGAAGGATTACTGCGGATACTAGCAACAACAACAACAACAACAACAATAATAATAATAATAATAATAATAATAATAATAATAATAATAATAATAATAATAATAATAATAATAATAATAATAATAATAATAATAATAATAATAATAATAATAATAATAATAATAATAATAATAATCTAATTGTATACATTGGTGGACTTTAAAAATGCTTATAATTCCGTGGATCGAAAACTCTTGCACTTATCAGAATACAGTAGACTTGAAGTGATAGTCAAATGTTTAGTGATGTCTTCGTACGTCCAAGAGATAAAAAGTGAATAACGACTTGTTATTTGAGACACGTATAAGTATTGGAAAATCTAAACAAATAACATGGAATATTTTGGAAATGGTTCACTCTACAAAAACAGAAAGTCAAATTGTGTGTTTCAGCAATACTCACAAAAGTTCTGTACATAACACACATCGAGTTCGAACTTTTTTGGATGTGGACGACGTTAAACGTTTGAATTTTTAATTTCTTTCACTATTTTATGTACAGTTCGTTGTTTTAGCATTATTTAACATAATGATGAGACCTTTACTTTTTCTTTACAAAACTGTTTTGTACTTGGTGACCGTATGAGTGTGTTTTGACTTGATTCGAAACCGTCCAATGTAAGACACTCACTGCTTGTGACGTAATACCACTTATATGTTAACGTCTGTATTCATTCTTCAGACAGGTTGTACATCCTGAGTGCTGTTTCTGCGAGCCCGCCTTCATCAGATAGATTTTATGTAGGGTTATTGATTTTAACAGGAATGAGGTTTATGAGGCAGCAACAGAGGCGTTGGCGGACTGAGAAACAGCTCGTATGGGGATCAGACATGTACCTACCCTGAGTAGGGCTTAACCATGTAGTGACGGGATGTGGTGGTTGCAGGATGGCGGTTATAAATTATATTGGGGGAAGAAGAGAGGTAGCTAGTTGCTCCTCAATGACTGTAGGTTCCGGTGCAACGGCCCGTGTGCACCAGAATGGTGTTAAACGTTGGAAGACTTGAATGAGTAGAAAGCTACCCCAGGCAAAATCTAGGGTGGGCAGAAATTTTGTTTCAGGCTGAAATATGTGCCTTATGGTTACTGGTAATGCCCATACGCCATGCGTGGTAGCCGGTATAGCTCTAAGCGGCGTTTTCGTGGGCGATAATCCCCAAGAGAGCTAACCAGGGTGCTCTGATGGTTTGGTAAACTGGCGTAGAATTTTGTGCTCCGGCGACTGATTTCATCTTCCACATATCGGAGGGATGAAGCTTCGTGAAGTAACCTCACGGGGAACCATCTGTATACAGAATAGATAACCCGAAGGCATCTGTTCTGTACATGTTGGAGCAGCAGAAGATTGGAACCTGCAGTAATATCCCAGACCTCACATGCATAAAGCTTTATGGGGAGGACTAAAGCCTGGAAAAGGAGTAGCTTCAGCAGAACAGGCATTGTGGAGCGCAGCACCGGGTAAAGTGAGGTCGTGGCCCCATTCGTCCGATGCGACAACCCCGAACGTGCTCTCTGAAAGTTAGGTCCTTGTCCAAACTCACATCCACGTATTTTATGGAATATTCCCGCCTTATTCTTCGTCCAGAATAGGTAAATGTGGGGAAGTTTTCCAATGGACGTCATCAGCAGCTAGACGAATTGGTGGAAGATCCGCTATTCGAGAGAAGGTGATGGCCTGGCTCTTTTGTGGGTGGACGCGTAGGCGCCAACGTTTGAACCAGGTGATGAGGAGGTCCGCATATTGCTGAATCCTGCGAGTACACAGGTTAAGCTCTGATGATGTGGAGGTGACAGCTGAATCGTCAGCAAAGAGATACAGCGAGCAGCGTGGCAGGGATGGTAGGGTGTTGATGTATAGAAGGAAGAGAGTGGGTGCCAGGACACTGCCTTGGGGAACGCCAGCTCTCCGAGTCCATTCACGTAGGAGTGAATGAGATGAATTAAGTAGGAAACCTAGCTATCCCCAATCTGGTTATCCGACGAGACCTACGTATCTCCACAATAACAGACTACATCCATACCATTTCACATTCCTTCTATCAAAACCTCTCCCACAACTTCAACTCCCTCATCCGCGGTCTAGGTGAGTACGACATAGATCCTGGAGAGCGCTAAAACCGCCCGAGACTGCTTCTAGGTACATAAAATAACACATCAGATGACTTATATATAACTTCAACCTCATCTTCTGCCGCATATTGTCCTTCCTTACAAACCACTCCACTGCCAGTAGAGGGCCTAACCCTGATCTGGCTTGAGACCGAAGGTCTGACATTCAGATCTTCAATGTCCAGTCGTAAGTGTGTGTGTGTGTGGGGGGGGGGGGGCGAGTTGGCGAGAAAGTGGCGCTTTGTAAATAGGATGGCTTGGCAGCATGTTGCATCTGTTTTATAGCAAAGGGTCCGCCTATAGTGACATCTAGGGCATTAAATAAGTGTCCGGATACTACAGCTCTATTATAGCTACAAATGGAAAGTAACATGCTATAATTAGGGGTAGTGCTATTTAGCATTTTGAAATCAGACATTTAGCATTTTGATTTTTACATTTAGCATTTTATAGCATTTTGAAGGAAGTTTGAATTAATTTTGTTAAATGATGAATATTAATATTATTTATATGAAATTTAAAACACATTTACTAATGACGGTGAGTTAAAAGTGCATAAAGTGTCAATTTATTACACATTAATATACGTTAAAGCAATACACAGAAATATAGAACAATCTGATACAGACTTAACCATATTGTATAACACAAAAAAGATAAATCCTACTGATGTAGAACACACGAAAAGTAAATGCACCAAATTCGTCTAGTTTATGATTCAGTAATGCTGTTGAATGAAAGTATATTAACATATTTCAACATTCTGTTCTGTCATTTGAGTCCTCCTGACACACTCAATCAAATTATATTTACTGACATCTTTCAGCGTCTACGCTGTTGGTAGGATCCGAAATACATTGCAGAGCTGCTCGGGCAAACTCTGGGTATTTGAGCTAACAGCCACCAGCATTTGCAGACAGTCTACATCTTTAGTATTCTGCATTGTTTGTATCAGCTGTGAATGAAAATATTCATATCCCTCAACAAAGCTATGCATTTTAACATCATGAAACAATGGGATCTTACCTTTACTTTCACTTAAAATCGTATAATTTATTGAAATTACTCTGCCAGCAGTGATAGGATTAAAATGCTTACCAACGTATTGGAGAAAGACATTCGTCAAGATTTTCCGCCTCTGACCGCTGTTTGATATTTTCGCTTTCACCATTTTCGCACTTACCTCTTGACGTGACCTACACATAGAATGAACGAAAGCTACGCGTAAAACCGAACAGAGTAATGAAAATCGCAAATTTGGCAACCAAGAACTCCAATTGGAATGAACTGTGTTTATCACTTCGTTAAAATTAGGATTGCTATTGGTTTTCAAAGACGAGGATCGAAATTTTCCGTTAAATGGGTTGTGAAGATTATATATTGAGATTATATATTTACGCGTGGTAAATGGGATTTCTTTTGTGAAACAACTGAACTCGCTTCAGGTACCAAACATACCTAATATGGGCAATGTTAGAACAACAAGCTAATTTAGCGCGAAGGGTTGCTTTCCACATTCCATTACAGTGGTCACTTACTTTAGATCTTTCTATAATTTCTACAGACTCTTCAATTAAACGTTGCAGAAGAAAGAGCATTGGAGAAAAATACTTTGGGAAAATCTTCGATTTCGCATTTATATCACATTTTGAGTCAATTTCGCACTATTTTGCGCTATACAGCATTTGCGGAAAATCACCACCCCTAGCTATAATATATTGCTATGCACTTCAAACTATATAAATAAAGAAGAAATGAACTTTAGAGTTGTTAACATAGATAACGACATGGCCCGTCTACTGCGGAACTTAATTTTAGGTGATTGTTTTATTTCAGTCACGGCCCAATAAAGTAAAACTAAGGTCGCCCGTTACAAAGTCGTACAAAACATGCAGTGTTACCTCGGTTTTTAAGCAATATCTCACTTTAAAGTACGTTAAATATAAACAGAAGAGGCCGACAAACAGGTGGGTGAAGTTTTACATTGACCCCTGTGGCGCAGTATTGATTTGAAGGCGAGTTTATCATTAAAGATGCAGGATCACTTAACCTCACAAAAACACATTTTTGTCGTCTCTTACAGTTTAACAGTTATACGAAAGTAGTTAAAGAGCAAGTAACAGCTATTCACAGAGAATTCGAGATACACGTTTTGTGGTAAAAATGTCTGAAACATATGGCATTTAAAGCAAAATCATTAAGTCATTTTTTAGAAAATTAAACTTCTTGTAAAATGTTATATGTAAAGGGCAGTCAAGGATGGTGGGGGGGGGGGGGCCTTCTTAAAAATCATGCTGTTGTATCGTTGAAAAATGCTGAAATTAAACACCAGTTTGGTATTTAACAGTTTTTGTTTTGGGGTTATGTTACCTAGGTACACAAAACGTGCATTTGCAATAAAACCTCGTTACCTAGAATGTACATGTGACAATACTTTATAAAATAAACAATAAATGAAATACCTGTGTAGTCTTGTTCACACACGGTTGTAATTGTTAATTAACTTGGAAGCCCATATGGCACTGCAATTGCAAGGTTACGTAACTTGGCTCACGAAACATAACTGACGATAGAGACATTGTGTAAATTAGTGTACAGGTATGCGCATTCCTGTCGCGGTACTATCTGGCAGACTGCTGCGGAGTCCATTGATTCTGCTCTTTCCCCTTCCCCAGCGCCCCGTGTCGTCGTCATGCACTTTTAAGGGGGATGGTGCGCACAAGAAGCTTCTTCAACCTTTAACAATAGGTGACCCTTCTACCCTCTACTATCTTCTTACAATATGAAAGGTATTGCAAACAACTCCGCCGCCGGAAAATAACTTTTTAGTAAAAGGTCGCGTGTCTATGCGTGCCTTTCAACATAACCTCAAAACAAAAAGAATGCAATGAAAAGATCGTATAGATAATCCCCCGACCACAAATTATTCTTTATATAGAGTATTTTTACCTATTCTATGTTGTAAAATGGCTGTAAAGATTTTGATTAAAGCACAATACGGTAAAGAAGTTCAGATTATAACCTGTACATCTGGAAATATCCTCTCAAAAACTCTTCAATTCGGAAAGTGTTTTGCGTAACTGGTAAACGTTAAGTGAAGCATGAAGACGCACTGCACAAATATGTACAGACCAGGGAATGTTACTTGGACGTCTCAATGTAAATTTAATGTTAAAAGTGATAGAGAAGCAACGTTAAGAAACCCTACAGTTCAGAGAGCAATAATATCGTCAGTTCCTTCTCTAGTTAAAGCCTCCAGTAGGGTTGCCAGATTTCCAAGGGGAAAAAACGGAGTGACTCAATTTTTTTAACATTTTTAAACTAAGATAAATTGGCAAACACATATTATGCAGAATACATAAACATTAAATTAAGCACATTATTAACCATCCAAGTGCTCTTCAATCTGACATGTACTTCACTGAATTCTTGGCATTTTTAATAACTCCGCATCACATTTTCCAGAATTATAAAATTCTGAACAGGATTTATTCTCATAATTCACTATCATCTGTAGCTCTGCCTTATTGTGTTTCCCTGCATGATACACTAAACCAAGTTCACACGCTGTGAGATTGTCATATTCTTGATTACTGTTCAAATTAACAAAATAATTCGAAAGTTTATTTCCAACTCCATCTAAACTCCTTGTTTAGATGCCCCTTATAACGTTCATGTTGCCTCTAATCCCTTTGTCCAGCATGTGAAATGCTTAAATCTTTCCTGCACCTGATACAAAATGCCCGATTCTCGTCCGATGTCGGTTTTATCCACGGAAATGCGTCTTGCTATTTCTTCAGATATGTTTGATGATGTTTTGCCTTCAATTTCTTCCTTGGAGGAGTCTTTGATAGATCGTCTTAACCCTCAAACATTTTCCAAATATCGTTGTACACGATCACCAACAATTTAGGCTTAGCTTCTAACAACCACGTTTAAAATACATTTACAACAGAGTAGAACGGTAAAGGAAGTGGACGTGAAAGCAACTGAAAAACAAAATCAGAGAGATATTAAATTTGCTTATGATCGCTGGCAGAAACGTGCTGCTCTGCTGCTACATGACCTACGTTGATTTAGAAAGCACTTCTGTAGCCAACATTCCCGAAATGGAATAAAACAAAGTGTCAGTTTCCAAAGATTACATAAACTTCATGAGAATATCTAAGTCATTATATATAATACAATAGTTCGCAGTAGGCGAATAAAAACGAAGAATTGCGTACTCCGGGTAAATAATAAAGAGAAGAACAAAATCTGGGAGAAAAAAAAAAAACGGAGGATTCCGCGAAAAACGGAGCATCTGGCAATCCTAGCCTCCAGTATGTCCAAAGACGTCAAATCGAGCTATACAAACAAAACAAAAGTAAATCTCCTTACAACATTTAATTTCAAATAGCTTATTACAGTATAATCAATTTCCGATATAATGGCTCGATTTGTTCAATACTTCAACATTCTTTAAGTCTTGCTCATATTCTAACGAAGCACGCGACTGCATGCAAAGAGTACATATGTAACTTCAAGATCACCATGTGGCCTTCAGTTGTTAAACAATTGACTATCACGGTTTCCTTCGTATTCATAACAAAATAGTAATGTAACTATTTCTGTAAAGGCTTATCAGCATTAAAATAAAATAAACAAGCATTCGTAGAAATAGTTTGCCTATCCAGTGATACAGAGCAGTGGATCGAAAAGGTCAACTAACTAAAAGCGAATCTGTGCTACAAGGATTCCTGTAAGCTCCATCTCTAAATAGAAGAATAAGCGATTTTATGGAGAGTGTATAACTACGAGTTGTACAAATTTGGACGACCAGAGAAAATGGCATAATATATAACTTTTCTGTTATCTTAAGGTCATTAAATTCTTATGCTCAAATCACGACTTGTTTCGCTTGAATGCATACCAGAGAGATAGCCTGAGTCGCACAGTCGGCTTCCTGTATCACCTGCTAGAAGTATGTAGTGATAAATAACCTTAGATGCTGCACATTTGGCTTCGTTTGTCACCTTTCTGTACTACTTACCTATAAGCAGCAGGGAAACTATTGTATTACGACGGAATTACACGCTTTGTAGACACACATCATTTCATTCATCGTCCTATATCAGAACATTGGAGGTTTTCCCTTATCCTGAAAGATGAATGTCTGCTAACTCTAAACTCTATGCACCCTGAACTCATTTGAACATCATTTCATTCATCGTCCGATTTGACTTACCTTTGGAGGTTTTCTCTTATCCTGAAAGATGAATGTCTGGTAAATCTAAGCTCTATGTACACTGTACTCATTTGAACATCATTTCATTCATCGTCCGATATGACAACGTTGGATGTTTTCTCTTATCCTGAAAGATGAATGTCTGGTAACTCTAAGCTCTATGTACCCTGTACTCATTTGAATATCATTTCATTCATCGTCCGATATGACTTAACGTTGGAGGTTTTCTCTTATCCTGAAAGATGAATGTCTGGTAACTGTAAGCTCTACGTACCCTGTACTCATTTGAATATCATTTCATTCATCGTCCGATTTGACTTAACTTTGGAGGTTTTCTCTTATCCTGAAAGATGAATGTCTGGTAACTCTAAGCTCTATGTACCCTGTACTCATTTGAATATCATTTCATTCATTGTCCGATATGACAACATTGGAGGTTTTCTCTTATCCTGAAAGATGAATGTCTGGTAACTCTAAGCTCTATGTACCCTGTACTCATTTGAATATCATTTCATTCATCGTCCGATATGACTTAACGTTGGAGGTTTTCTCTTATCCTGAAAGATGAATGTCTGGTAACTCTAAGCTCTATGTACCCCGTACTCATTTGAACATCATTTCATTCATCGTCCGATATGACTTAACGTTGGAGGGTTTTCTCTTATCCTGAAAGATGAATGTCTGGTAACTCTAAGCTCTATGTACCCCGTACTCATTTGAACATCATTTCATTCATCGTCCGATATGACTTAGCGTTGGAGGTTTTCTCTTATCCTGAAAGATGAATGTCTGGTAACTCTAAGCTCTATGTACCCTGTACTTATTTGAATATCATTTCATTCATTGTCCGATATGACAACATTGGAGGTTTTCTCTTATCCTGAAAGATGAATGTCTGGTAACTCTAAGCTCTATGTACCCTGTACTCATTTGAATATCATTTCATTCATCGTCCGATATGACTTAACGTTGGAGGTTTTCTCTTATCCTGAAAGATGAATGTCTGGTAACTCTAAGCTCTATGTACCCCGTACTCATTTGAACATCATTTCATTCATCGTCCGATATGACTTAACGTTGGAGGTTTTCTTTTATCCTGAAAGATGAATGTCTGGTAACTCTAAGCTCTATGTACCCCGTACTCATTTGAACATCATTTCATTCATCGTCCGATATGACTTAACTTTGAAGGTTTTCTCTTATCCTGAAAGATGAATGTCTGGTAACTCTAAGCTCTATGTACCCCGTACTCATTTGAACATCATTTCATTCATCGTCCGATATGACTTAGCGTTGGAGGTTTTCTCTTATCCTGAAAGATGAATGTCTGGTAACTCTAAGCTCTATGTACCCTGTACTTATTTGAACATCATTTCATTCATCGTCCGATATGACTTAACGTTGGAGGTTTTCTCTTATCCTGAAAGATGAATGTCTGGTAACTCTAAGCTCTATGTACCCCGTACTCATTTGAACATCATTTCATTCATCGTCCGATATGACTTAACGTTGGAGGTTTTCTCTTATCCTGAAAGATGAATGTCTGGTAACTCTAAGCTCTATGTACCCCGTACTCATTTGAACATCATTTCATTCATCGTCCGATATGACTTAACGTTGGAGGTTTTCTTTTATCCTGAAAGATGAATGTCTGGTAACTCTAAGCTCTATGTACCCTGTACTTATTTGAACATCATTTCATTCATCGTCCGATATGACTTAACGTTGGAGGTTTTCTCTTATCCTGAAAGATGAATGTCTGGTAACTCTAAGCTCTATGTACCCCGTACTCATTTGAACATCATTTCATTCATCGTCCGATATTACTTAACGTTGGAGGTTTTCTCTTATCCTGAAAGATGAATGTCTGGTAACTCTAAGCTCTATGTACCCCGTACTCATTTGAACATCATTTCATTCATCGTCCGATATGACTTAACGTTGGAGGTTTTCTTTTATCCTGAAAGATGAATGTCTGGTAACTCTAAGCTCTATGTACCCTGTACTTATTTGAACATCATTTCATTCATCGTCCGATATGACTTAACGTTGGAGGTTTTCTCTTATCCTGAAAGATGAATGTCTGGTAACTCTAAGCTCTATGTACCCTGTACTCATTTGAACATCATTTCATTCATCGTCCGATATGACAACGTTGGAGGTTTTCTTTTATCCTGAAAGATGAATGTCTGGTAACTCTAAGCTCTATGTACTCTGTACTCATTTTTACATTATTTCATTCATCGTCCGATATGACTTAACGTTGGAGGTTTTCTCTTATCCTGATATACGAATGTGTGGTAACTCTAAGCTCTATGCACCCTGTACTCATTTGAACATCATTTCATTCATCGTCCGATATGACTTAACGTTGGAGGTTTTCTCTTATCCTGAAATATGAATGTCTGGTAACTCTAAGCTCTATGTGCTCTGTACTCATTTGAACATCATTTCATTCCTCCTGCAATATGACATTGGAGGATATAAATAAAAAAAAAACCTCGCGAAAAAGTAGGGGCACATTGAGAAATTCAATGCAATAGCCTGGATTCGAAAAGGGATCTCCCGGTCTCCATACAGTTGCTCTTAAACACTGAGCTAACATGACCAACAGGTCAGCAAGATTTTAAATTCTCCAACTTCCTGGTATTTTTTCTTAATAAACCAATAGAAGTTCTGACATACACATGTGACAACTACCTCCTTCATGGTGACTTACAAGAACTTTGAAGTCTCGGATTTTATACTCCAAGCACTATTAGGTCAATTAGTTTCATTTAAAAAAAAACCGATTTTACTGCTCATATAAACTGCGCAAGATTTAAATACACTTTCGCCAGAGGTTACATGCTTGAATGCACTAGATAAGTCGACGTTCCATTGTTACTGGAACATTGGCTTCACTACTCGTGAAAAGCCAACAAAGGGAATGTTCCGAAGGCATGTTTCTAGGTCAAGTCGTATGATAAAGTCATCTAGATTTTGTCAGGCCCCAACTTTCTGCTCTGCCCTGAGATTTATGGGGACACAAGTATCGATTGTGTACCCAGCTGTTAGAGAGCGTCTTTTTTAGCTGTCACTGTTTTTTGGTGCTACAGCTGAATCTGTTCCTTCACTGTGTCCCAAAGTGATAGTGAAATTGCTGAAAGTATTCTGGTGTTTGCCAAATAGCCTTTATAACTTTTATTTTCTTTAATTTCATACATACAAGGCGGCCCGTGTTCGATCTCAGGTGACCACAATCTGATATTTGTGGTGGAACAGGGCGCTGGGGTTGGTTTTATCCGGTGCCTCCGGTTTCCTCCGCCATCTAGTTCCACTGAAGCTCCATCTTCATCTCATGTATCATTGCCGCTATAATAAAACCTGGCTTTAAACACTGCACATTTCAGGGCGGTCTGAGAAGTTTCCAACCTCAAAATGAAGATGGCAGCACTCGTAAATAAACGCTGGTGAATTTTGCGTTCCATCTGTTCACAGTTACAAAAGTTTCAGCCATTTTGGACGTTCAGTTGTTATGTAACAGTCTTTTGAGTGAGTTTATGTGAGTGTTTTTATGAAAATGGACAAAATCGAGTATTAAGCTGTCATTAAATATTTGTTTTTGAAAGGCAATAGGCCTCGCAAATCAAAGATGAGTTGCATTCTGTGTATGGGGACTCTGCACCATCATTTACCACAGTGAAATTTTGAACAGCTGAATTTAAACCAGGACGTAAGAGCTTGGGAAACAATGAACGTTCCGGACATCAAAAAACTATAACTACCAATGAAAACATCGTCAAAGTTCACCAAATGGTGCTAGACGACCGCCGAATTAAAGTGAGAGAGGTAGTAGAGGCTATGGCCATGTCAAAAGAACGTGTTTGTCACATATTAAATCAACATTTAGACATGAGAAAGCTGTCCGCGCGTTGGGTGCCGCATTTGCTCACGTTAGACCTAAAGCGTGATCGAATTAACATTTCCAACGATCTGTTGGCGCAGTTTAGGTGCAATAAATCCGAGTTTTTTCACCGAATAATTACTGTAGATGAAACTTGGATACACCATTATACGCCCGAAACAAAAATATAGTCTAAACAGTGGACTGCAAAGGGGGAACCGGCTCCAAAAAAAGGAAAAAACTGTTGTTTTTTTCGGATGGGAAAGTGATGGCGTATGTTTTTTGGTATAGTCATGGAAATATTTTAATCGATTATCTTCAAAAAGGAAAAACAATTACAGGAGCACACTACGCATCATTATTTGACAAGCTGAAGGCAGAACTTGCGGAAAAACGGTCACATTTGCAGAAAAAGAAAATCCTGTTTGACCAAGACAACGCACCGTCTCACACCTCAGCGGTTGCAATGGCGAAAATTCACGAATTACGTTTTGAACTGCTTGACTCACCAGATCTAGCCCCCAAGCGACTTCTTTTTGTTCCCTCATCTGAAAATTGCGCTCGGAGGACAGAGATTTTCGTCAAATGAAGAGACAATCACCTTCGTGAACAATTATTTTGCAGAGAAAAACGCCGAGTACTATTTGGACGGGTTAAAGAGATGGGATCATCTCTGGGAGAAGTATGTATAGTTACAACGAGACTACGTTGAAAAAAAAAAATCTGAAAAAATGTCTTGTATTTCTATTAGATCGGAAACTTTTCAGACTATGTAAATATATAATTTTTATACAAGGATTGTTCAATAAAGAATGATCATAAATTTTTTGACAACGTACCTTTACTCATCCGCATAATTTTGATGGTCCTTCTCAAAATAGTCTCCCCTAAATGCGATACACTTGTCCCAGCGTTTCTACCAGTCTTCAAAGACATGCTGTAAACCATTTTTGAGAGATCTTTCAAAATCACCTCCGCAGCCTTCACCACTGCTTCTGATGATGGATAATGCCTCCCACGATGGCGTTTTTTGAACTTAGAGAATAGAAAAAAGTCACATGGGGCTAAATCCGGACTATAGGGAGGGTGAGGGATGCATCTCACGTTGATTTTTGCAAGATATTCAGCAACAATGTTGGCAATATGCGGCCGCGCGTTGTCTTGGTGCAGTATCCAGCCTGCTTCACGGAAATGTGGTCTTTTGCGCCTGATATTTCCTGTAGTATTGTCCAGTTACTGATGTGTGTGCAGGTACAACATACTGATAAACATTCCATGAATATCAAAAAATGAGATGACCATAACTTTCACAGCAGAAGCAACCACTTTTGCTTTTTGGGGGGTTGGTGATTAAGGACATTTCCACACTGAGCTTTGCTGTTTTCTCTTAGGATCAAAATGATGTAGCCAAGTTTCATCAGCAGTGATTACGTTTGAAAGAAACTCCGGATTTTCCTCTAACATCAACTTTAAGCGCATGCAGGAATGTCCTTTTGTTCGGGAATCAACAGTCTTGGAACCCATCGCGCACAAACACGTCTCATGTGTAATGTTTCTGTCACCAACGTGTGGGTGACACTCAATGAAATGTTCAGTATTTCAGAAAGTGATCTTAAGGTAATTCGTCGATTCTCTCTCACAATGACAGCAGCACTCTTGATGTTTTCTTTCGTAAGAGCAGTAACTGGAGCACCGGGTCCACCTTCCTTTTGAAATTGATGGTCTCCCCTCTTTAAACATTTTAAACCACCTTCGAGCTGTGCTGTAGGGGAGAACAGACTCTCCATAGGCCTCCTGTAACACTGTATAGGCCTCAACTGTAGATTTGTTGAAATTTCAAAGCCGCATATTGTTCCTCGCGTGTTACCTCCATTGCAGCGGTAGGCGATACTGAACATGTCTGAACTTGCCTTTTCTCACAGGCGGGAACCAGGAGTACGAACAATGAAACTACTACGGCCTGTTTGTTTCACATTAAGCTAACAGAATATAATAAGATTGAATTTTAGTGCAGAAATTATGTCCGTAAAAAAATTATGATAATTCTTTATTGAACAGCCTTCGTATATGAATATATGTAATACAAATATTTTCTGAAATAAAAAAGCTATAAGTACAGCATATTTAATCGAAAAAACATAAGGTTGATTAAATACCAAGGACTTCTAATGAGGTGTTTGTACAAGAGTAGAGAAAGTCAGCACATGAGAGGTTTCCGTTCCCACTTCATGTTGATTCCACACGAGAGACTGTGAACCTATTCTCCGTTGGATTCCCTGGTATATGTAGATAAGACAGGGAATGAATGGAACACCTTCAAGCTTAACGCAGGGATACACTGCTCTGCAGTAAATGCAACTTAGACAGGATTATGCTCGTCTGATCCAGGATCAATGTGTTATGCTCACAGTACTTTCTCGCCCATTGTTCCAAAATCCTTTTTACGTAATTAGGAAAGGTATTTCACATCAAGTACACGTTTTCATATGAGTGTATAGGTCGAAGATTTAAAATGAATTTCGGCACCACACATACCCTTCACATGGAAAAAATTAAATTAAAATTATTAAAGAAGTTTTCTTATGTAAATGAGAAGCAAATGGGAAGCGTCTTGGACAGAAAAAGTAAGGTGATTGATGGACAGAAGTATTCGAATAATATAACATGTAACATTGCACGTACTATAAATACTGTAATATTTATTTGGCAGCGTTGAATTGTTAAACATATAAACATTAACATTTTGTGTCTCGGAAACAATATTTAGAATATCATTTTGCATGTATTTATTACACAATCTGTACTGTATTTACTATATTGTCGCTCTTATTGGAGGGCATATGTATCTGAACGTATCCAATCGAACAGAGAGAAAGGTGGTTGGACGTACATATAGCAGTTGTGTTTATGCTATGCCTCGAGACAGTGTGCTCAAAGTTATTCAGCCGATTGTGAACTCATACAGACATATGCAAATTATTAGACTCATTCATTTTTTTTTTACTTTGCTTCAGTTTAACATTCAAAATAATAGTTATTTACTGCCGTAACCTATTTCAATTTGTCGTAATTCTTTTCCTTGCTATAATATGAAGCATAGTCAATGAAATTTCTCTCTTAATAATAGCTGGGGGATTTTTCTTTTACTTATAGTAATATAGTGATAGCTCTGAATTAAGAGCAGCCATTTTCTTCGTGCCTGTTTATCCTACTGTTTGGTGATATTGCTTTCATTTGGTGAATGTAGTAACTGAAGATTGTTAATATTTGCCTTTTTTGTGTTTTATGGCTAATATATCCTCAGTATTTATTATTAATTGATCTCAAGCCAGGTAACATCGTGTATCTTATCCTTAGCATTCACAATGATTTAAAAGTGAGGTTATGGGTACAACTGCTGACGTATCCGCAAGGAAAGTAGCTGCAACTGAGAGTCTTTTGAAGGAAACTCTTTATTCACGAGAAATAGCCTTTACTCGATGGTCCTTCTCAAAATAGTCTCCCCTGGATGCGACGCAATTGTGCCAGCGTTTCTGCCAGTCTTCAAAGACATGCTGGAAACTATTTTTGAGAGATCCTTCAAAATCACCTCCGCAGCCTTCACCACTGCTTCTGATGATGGATAATGCCTCCCACGAAGGCGTTTCTTCAACTTAGGGAATAGAAAAAAGTCACATGGGGCTAAATCCGGACTATAGGGAGGGTGAGGGATGCACTTCACGTTGATTTTTGCAAGATATTCGGCAACAACATTGACAATGTGCGGCCGCGCATTATCGTGGTGCAGCTTCCAGCCTGCTTCACGGAAATGTGGTCTTTTGCGCCTGCAATGTTTTAAGTTCATCCCTGTAGTATTGTCCAGTTACTGATGTGTGTGCAGGTACAACATGCTGATAAACCATTCCATGAATATCAAAGAATGAGATGACCATAGCTTTCCCAGCAGAAGCAACTACTTTTGCTTTTTTGGGGGGTTGGTGATGAAGGAGATTTCCACACTGAGCTTTGCTGTTTGCTCTCAGGATCAAAATGATGTAGCCAAGTTTCATCAGCAGTGATTACGTTTGAAAGAAACTCCGGATCTTTCTCTAACATCAACTTTAACTGCATGCAGACCTGCATGTGAATGTCCTTTTGTTCGGGAATCAACAGTCTTGGAACTCATCGCGCACAAACACGACTCATGTGCAATGTTTCTGTCATCAACGTATGGGTGTCACCCAATGAAATGTTCAGTATTTCAGAAAGTGATCTTAAGGTAATTCGTCGATCCTCTCTCACAATGGTAGCAGTGTTGATGTTTTCTCCCGTAAGAGCAGTAACTGGAGCACCAGGTCCACCTTCCTTTGAAATTGATTGTCTACCCTCTTTAAAATTTTTAAACCACCTTTGAGCTGTGCTGTAGGGAAGAACAAACTCTCCATAAGCCTCCTGTAACATTGTATAAGCCTCAACTGAAGATTTGTTGTGATGAAAGCAGAATTTCAAAGCCGCATATTGTTCCTCGCGTGTTACCTCCATTGCAGCGGTAGGCGATACTTAACATGTCTGAACTTGCCAAGGAGTACCAACAATGAAACTACTACGGCGTGTTTGTTTCACATTAAGCTAACGGAATATCATAAGATTGAATATTAGTGCGAAAAATTATGACCGTAAAAAAATTATGATCATTCTTTATTGAAGAGCCCTTGTATTTTATTCCATATTCCCATCTCGTATTTTAATTTGATACCTTACTATACTGATATCGTAAAATGAATATTACGATACTAAAGGCGCGTCTGTCTCACGTTCAGGAGGTACCGAGTTCTAATCTCCGTCAGGGTGACTTATCTGCATAAGGCTTTTACTTAACAAGAAGGAATTAAAAAGCATACTTTTGTAAGGGAAGCAGGTGTAAGCTCGTGTTATTAATAGTGAATAGAGAAGTTCACAAAGTACAAGTTTGACAACGAAGTCTCTCCTTCAATGTCGCCACTTCCAGAAAGAGAATACTGTAGAAGGCTAATAGAGAGTTGAGGAAAACGTGAAACGCCCTAATTTTCCAGTCAAATGAGTTTGGAGAATGAGGGAAAGTTATTCGTGCATCGTTGGCTGAACTGATGACAGACAACAAGCCAATAAGCCTATATTATATTTTGTAAATCAGAAAGTACACAATCTTCTTCAATGTATTGGCTCACAGCGCTTTCACTCTCCATTCAGAACTGTTTCTGAAACATAACGCACCTGTAGAGCTTTGTTTGGGCGTGGCTCTGTTACAGGGAATTGTTTGCGCTGCGTTGTTTCTGATTGCGGAATCTTTTCTTTATAATTATTTATTGATCGATCAGCAGTACAATGCTTACAGATCAGAGTGAAAAGAAGGTAACAGAACATTAAATTAAACAACAATAACACTCACGGGTAGGCTAACTACATTAAGTTAGAACTCTGAGAAATTATGTCAATATTGGAGATGTAAGACACACATCAAGCACTAGAATCACATGTATCACTCAGAAGCAGGTCCTGTTGTAGTCTCCTCTTTAAGAGTGAGGGTTGGCCGTGCGGACGCCGATGTTATAATGTACAGCTCCTGGAACTTCTTGCAGTGTGGAAAAGAAACGACGGGCGATCCTGCGAATGTATCGTGAAGAGGTAATAGTCCTAGTTCGTGATGGAGCTGCTGATTACGGATGAACCATGGAGCGTTGGTAGCGATGCGCAAGAAGCGATTCTGTATGACCTGAAGACGACGCAGATGACATGTGTGTGCGGGCATAAGTAATAAGCGGACGAACGAGTGACTTATACAGTAACAATGAAGACTGTAGGCCGAGGCTGGAACGGCGATGTAACAGAGATGAGAGTTTTGAAAGTCGCCCGGAGGCCTGTGATATAAGACGATCCATATGAGCAACGCCAGGTCAGTCGAGAGTCCAAAAGCACTCCAAGGTATTTAACGGGAGTTGTAGTGGGGAGCCAAGGGACATTCTTACTATAGAGACACAACGGAGTAAGCGGAGTATATCGGCGAAGAGTGAAAATTTTAGCCTTGGTTTTCTGAGGGTTCAAAGAGATCCACTAAGTGCTGAACCAATGAGTTAGGCGATCAGATGGGGCACAGTCTGCCATTGTATCATCGTCGTGCTGCACGGAGTTATTTAGTGTATTAAGAGGCTGAATTGAGTGAAGTTGAGATGGTCGTAGTATTGGTTTACTTACTGTATTATCCCCGGTAGCAGAAGACAGTTGAGATTGGTAGTGTTGATTAGATGACGTCAGTTGTAGCGTAGAATTGAAGCTATCCCGGAAGGTCGTGTCGTTATTTAATACACTTAGCGCTGAATACAATATTCTGCCGGTATCATCCGTTTGTAGAGCCATGTAGATATATGATGTATAGCAATGGACAATATACAAAAGCTAGCTGATACAGCTAACTACAAAACACGTGATTTGTAAGCAGAGTGTTCCGGCACATGCGGACATCCTCCACAACGAAATTAAAATACACACTTTAGAAGAATTCATCAAGAAACTTGAGCTTGACATGTACGAAAAACTACCAAAGCTACACAATCCACTAATTAACTCACTGGGAACCTACACAACTGAGACAAACACAAAAGACCTCTCTCACTCTTTGACAGAAGACTGTTCTTCAATGACACAGAAACTGACATTCATGAATATCTGGATAATCTTGTGAATTACCCGATTAACCTCTACAAGCACCTTTCTATTCCTTGTTTCAGCCCAAACAGCAGCCTTCGAGCCCTTGCGCTACACAACCAAGGCGGACCCGGGAGAGAAGGCCTCCCCCACACTAACAGCGGCCAGACGACAACAAGCAGCCAAATGGACTCGAGTAGACAATCGGAGTATATATCCACCGACTAGTAGGTTACCGGATGCGCTGGAAGGAACCTCTTCCAGACAGAAGACTACTACCTAAGCTTAAGCTAACTATACTACCTCGAACGACATTTGCTGTATGAAAACCTAAACTTAAGTCATCCTGCAATTCCTTTCTTGGAAGTGTTGAAAACAGTGTTGTTATGATAAATTAAATTTAAAGGGAGTCGATTAATGACACTAAACAACAATTGTTTGTTGACAATTTCCTTGTTCCTTGACAATTTAAAAGTAATTGTTGTTTAGTGTCATTAATCGACTCCCTTTAAATTTAATTTAAGACATGCTTCTCATTAAGCGGGACAAAATTAACAACTAACAGATTGCAAGCAACTGCTGCCAAATAAAGGTAAAGTATTAGAATAAATTAGTAAGACATCCTTCCATTACAAGGAACAGAATTAATGACCGATGCATGTATGTGTGTATGTGTGCATATATATGTATGATGTAAGCGACAGCTGCCAAAAAGGCAGCGCATTAGATTTAACATATTAGGCTATTCAGTAAGACACGCCCAAGTTATCCTGGGCCGCAATTTCCCCTTATGTTTTCCTTGAACCCCCTAGAGCCGCGGTCAGGGCTCTTAGTCATGACCGATGCCTAGAATTTAACATCCACTCGCTCCCGCCCACCGGGCGGCAGCATCGCACCTCTCACTTGAATTACGCCGGTGCTATGCGGGACCGCAATAACCTAACACTAAAATCCATATAACTAACACGAAATCCTAACCGGTGGAGGTTTTTTTAGTGGAGTAGTACCCCCGAGATGAAGCCCACACTCCCCACTGTGCCCTCCAACACAGTGGAAGTCCATAAATGGATTTTTCCTCCACTCGAGGGTGGGGGGAAGTCAGAGCGTTCAGGGACAACCTTTGCGCTCGGCGTTCACTTGTCGACTGACTCTGATTGCGGAATCTGTGCTCTACTGTTGTCTATCGATACGTTTGTTAGGCTGGACACGTGTCCAAATAACAGAGTTGTGCAAGTTGTCGCGTTATCTCGAAGCGACGATCTGTTGCCTTCGTCGTACTCGTCGATGTGGCTGAGGAGACGCTATTTTCTCAGAGTCCGCCTCGACGACTATGTATCACTACTAATCTAAGGTGTAGATGATGTGGTTCAACTGGGAATTGGGTTTTTCTCAGGGCTCTTGAACACAACGTCTTGTAATAACGGTAAATTCTTTTCTTTGTCTATACAAAAAGGGAAGGCCAATAACCCTTATGACCACATTAAGGGGTAGCAACTAACGGAAGCTCTACCGTTAGTTGCCCCGAAACCTAGCAGCCAATCCGGAGAAATTCCATTTGTGGATTTTACTGGTCATAATTTTCGAGGTTCACGTGTTTTATAGGTGTGATACTTTCATGCAAATATTACAAAATCATATATATTGCTATTTATATAATGGTTTACATAATTGTTAATAATTTTTGAATTAATAAAATATAAGAGGATGGGTCAAAAAGTAATGCCTCCTATTTTTTTTCCTTAAATAAGTAATTTATGTGAAAACTTTGAATTTGGCGCAATTCCTGAAACCTTCTTCTCCAATCCCTTGCAGTAGTAACTTCCTAATTCAACAGGTGGCAGCACTGCACCCTCTTGCAAAATGGCTGACATCGACATTCGTATTAGACAGCGGTCTATGATTGAATTTTTGACTGCGGAAGGTGAAAGGCCAATTCGCATTCACGAAAGGCTAAAAAACTGTATGGTGATGCAACGGTGGATGTCAGCACTGTGAGACGATGGGTTCGTCGCTGTAACGACGCTGAAGGGCAAACGCCATTGGCAGATGACAAGCAAAGTGGCAGGCCGATGACTGCAGTGACTCCATGCAGCATTCAGCGAGTCGATGACATCATTCGTACTGATCGCCGGGTAACAACAGGTGAATTGTGTCGCATTACCTGCCTCAGTAAAGACAGTGTGATGACGATTATTCAACAACTGGGTTACTCAACATTTTGTTCACGTTGGGTACGAAGAATGTTAACCACCCAAAACAAAGAAACAACGAAAACAATAGCCTCCCAACACTTTCAGCGCTTCAGTTTGGAGGGAGAGGAGTTTCTGGAAAAAATTGTTACTGGAGACGAAGCGTGGGTTCATTTTTTTGAACCTGAATCAAAGAGGCAGTCATTGGAATGGCATCACACAACGTCACCGAAAAAAAAGAAAAAAGGTTCAAAACTGAGCGGTCGGCAGGGGAAGTTATGGTGACAGTGTTTTGGGATGCAGAGCATGTGCTTATGATTGATTTTTTGGAGCAGGGATGCACAATAAATTCTGTCCAATACGTCAGAACTCTCAAAAAGCTGAAAGCACGTCTTCGCCGAGTTCGCCCAACAAAAACTATGGCGAATGTTCTTCTTTTGCATGACAATGCAAGACCACAGACAGCCGTTACACCACTGCAGAAATTGAGAAATTGGGATGGCAAGTCTTACAGCCCTAACCTGGCACCATCAGACTTCCATCTGTTCGGGTCACTAAAGGAAGCTCATCGTGGGATTCATTTTGAAGATGAGGAGGCTGTGAAAACGTCCGTGCGTCAATGGCTTAGGAAGCAAGACCGTGTGTTTTACCACAGTGGAATACATGTCCTAGTTAAAAGGTGGACCAAAACTGTGGGAAAGGACGGAGATTATATTGAATAGTGACAAATTAATCGTCAATGTTGTAGTTTTCAAGCTATGTAAATTGGATTTAATTTTCTTGGCAATTAAAAGAGAAAAAAATAAAGGAGGCATTACTTTTTGACCCGCCCTCGTAATTATTCATTTTATATTAGAATAACAGGCAGACGGAAATATCGCTACAAAGTGGACCTTGATTCTCTTTGCATCAATAAAGGAATGATTTATTATCTTCTTTAAACTTTACATAAAATTCATACAATGTATTTACTCCCTCTCGAAGAATTTTATTTCAATTTCGTTCCGTGTATTTAATATTTTAGTTCTAAATATTCAAAGAAGTCTATTACAAGTAATTTATTTATATTTAATGTCAGACAATTTTATTGTGGACAGCATTAAGCACATTGTTACGTCACCTTCATAAGCTACTCAGATAACGTACCATCCCCATACCCTCCCCACCTGCACGGCGTGATATCATTTAGCAGTATTATACAGAGACATCGAAAGGCATTTGTCTAGTCATAGTCATCACTATGTAATGCGTGAAAGTAAGTGCACTACGTCATCCAATATTTATTTATCTATTCAAAGACCGTCACTACATAAACCTAATGCATTAACGGAGAGACCGCCGTGGTGGTGAACGGGTGTTAAATATAATCATCCTAGAGCAGAGATAATCAGGCATATACAGATACTCCAAAAAGTATTCGTCTAATTATAGCACGTAGAATATAACAAGCACAACCAGAAACATATAGATAAGAAAAGAACAATAACTATTTCCTTACATCGGTTTATATCTAGATTTAAAAATAAAACATATTTGGGTTTATATATTCCTTAATTAGTGAACAGCTCTACGTTATTTAAAATCATATCCCATTTGATGTTAAACAAATATTCGTCTAGTACACAAGATCTAAGGTATGGTGCCTCGCTGACACACACCGCTTGCCTTTTGTTATGCAGTTGTGTATTATCCACTGTACTTGACAGTTGCATCTCTGTTTTCAAAGCCGTTGATTGTTATTTAAGTAATATGGATCGAAAACATCGTGAAACTACAAAAGAAGAGAGAGACATTTGCATCAAGTAATCTAAAAAAGGAACAACTTTTCAAGAAATTGGAGAAACCATTGGAAGACCTGCCAGTACAGTGAAGACTATTATATACAGGTTTGATCAGAACAAAACTTACGAAAATTAATCAAGAAGCGGTCGTCCAGCAGTTCTATCCGAGATGGAGAAACGACAGTTACATAGAGAAGTCAAGAAAAACCCTAAACTAAATGCTCCAAAACTTGCTATTGCAGTTCAAACACAAACAGTAAAGTCCGTTTCAGCACCAGCTATAAGAAACGTGCTTTATGAAGCTAAGTATGGAGGCCAAACAATCCATAGAAAACCATACATCAGTGAAATCAACAGAAACAAACGAGTCGCTTTTACAAAAGAACATAAATACGATAGAAGAAGGTTGTATTTACTGACGAGTGTCAATTTGAGCTCTTTAAATCAAAAGGGCGAGTAATACTGTAGAGAAAAAAGAATTGTGAGCTTAAGGAGAAAAATATAACAGCTTCAGTTAAACATGGAGCGGTTCAGTACTTGTCTGCGGCTGCGCGAGTCTAAATGGTGTGGGGGATTTATGTTTTATTGATGGAATTACGAATCATAAGGTTTGTATAAACATCTTAAAAGCACATCTGTCCAGAAGTGTGAATAATACGGGTCTTTCTGAGGATAGTTTCACACAAGATAATGATCCAAAACACACCCTTGCATCAGAATTGGCTCCAGATTGATAAATTTTGAACAGCAAACTAAATTCTTAGGACTATACGTAGACAAAAATTTAAGTTGGGACAAACATATAGAAAAGTTAGCAGAGAAGCTGAGCCGTGTTTGTTTTGTTTTACATCAGCTGAAGCCTCGAGTAGAATTTACTGCACTCAGAACCTGTTACTTTGCTTACTTTCATTCACTACTACCATATGGACTACCATTGTGGGGAAATACTACAAATAGTAAGTTGATATTTAAGCTACAAAAGAAAGCATTACGAATTATCATTGGTATTCCAAAAATGGAAAGCTGCAGAAATCACTTCAGAGATTTGAATATCTTGACCCTACCAAGTTTATATATGAAACAGTTACTGATCTACATGAAGACTAATACTGCGAACTATGTCACAAATGCTAAAATACACACCCATAACACACGTAATAAAAACAAATTACACACCTATATTCATAAAACAAAACTATTTGATACATGGGTTTAAAGCTATACAACCACTTGCCAAATCAATTAAAAAACATAACCTCTATAAAAAAGTTTAAGACAGAGCTTCACAATTTCTTTAAAAAAAATCAGTTTTACTCAGTAAATGAATACCTAGAATACAAATCAGGTAAAGCATAAATTAATCAGTTTGTTGTGCATAATAATACTAATGTATTCTATTTCTATTCTTGTTTCATGTGTCCGAGATTGGAAGACTCACCAATGAAGAATTTTAGCTGGCGAGAGCATTAAAATAAAGTGTAATTGTGTAAATTATTTGAAACTTAAGATTGTAAATACCTCATTGATGAACTGTAAATGTTGTTAAATACTCCAACTATATTGACAATGCCTATAATTCTGTATGAATTCCTGTTGCTAATAAACATTGTATTGTATTGTATTGTATTGTATTGTACAGCTCTGGATGCAAGGCTATGGTTGTTGTATAATACTGCACGATGGATGGCGACACCACCGCAATCCCCAGACATGAATCCAATAGAGAATTTGTGGAGTATACTGGACAAAAACATTAGCCATCATCAGATATCTAATATAAAGGATCTAAAGAACGTTCTACTAGAGAAATAACGTAAAATTACAGTGAAAACAACACAATCTTTGGTGTAATCCATGCCAAGGAGAATACAAGAGATTATAAAGAGGAATGGAAGGCTTTTTTGTGTAATTTACGTCCTCCAACGTTAAGTCATACCGGACGATGAATGGAATGGGTGAAATGATTGCTCAAATGAGCCCGGGGTCCATAGAGCTTAGAATTATCCGACATTCGTCTTTCAGGATAAGGGAAAACCCCAGAAAAATATTATCCAGGTAACTCATCCTGACCGAGATTCAAAATCGGGACCTCTTGAACGTGAAGCAGACATGCTACCACCACGCTACCGAGGCGGGCCTAAAGAGGAGGGCCTACTAAGTATTAACCGTAATATTCTACACAATTTTCAGTTTGCAGACGAAAACTTATTTTGTATCCTATATTGTATATCTTTACATTTGAATGTGTAACCATGTTTATGTGAATAGATACTATATGTTTCTTTATTGTATTCTCTTTTTCACTAATCAATAAATAAGACAGTCTCCCTGCTGTACTTTATTCTGATGATTTTCCACTATCCATACACTCTTAAAGATAAACGCATGCATTAAACAAACACTTTTTGGAGTAACTATATATACTGGACTCGCCAGGCATGTGTGATAACCTCACGTAAACATCGCTGTGTTTGGATATTTTCCGGTGCGCCTCCTCGCTTATTTAAACAAAAATTAAATAAGATATAATGCCCGTGAAATCTTGTTCAAGAATATTTGGGAAGAATACAGAGAAAGTAAAAGGGAATGTGGATATACAAAAGCCATATCACAAATAACATTTGAACCCCAGCTTTAGTAAGGATTCACCATAAAGTCTAGTTACATAAACTCCCAAACTTGTTGGACTAGAAAGTTCAAACATAACCTGGGATTGACCCCTGACCCTTGCTCTCCTAGAGTTTCCAATCTCACCTGCACGATAGCGCCAGTGGTCGAGTTGGCTATTTCACCGCTAGATGGCACATGAAGGCTGCAAACAGAAAACAACCACCTGCGTCGATATTAGCAACCACTATCCCATTTCTGAGGTGGGAGAACTCAAATGTGCTGCGCGGTAAAACGTTCACATGACTTTCACAACCCATTACACACTGACCATTACTACTGTGGAACAAATTAAATAGTTTTTATAGAAAATTTCCTGGTTAGGCATTTCTTGAGGTCTCTGAACGGAAAAAAATTAGAGAACACTAGAGCAATACTACAAAATTATATTTCGGTTTACAATTTTCATGGATAAGGCACGCCGATTTACAGGAAAATTCGTCGTAGCGTAGTTACAGCGTCACTACAATGGTGTCCCGAGTTCTAATCTCGCTCAGGGTGATGGGTTCTCTCTTATCCTAAAAGATGAATGTCTGCTAACTCTAAGCTCTATGTACCCTGTACTCATTTGAAGATCATTTCATTCATCGTCCGATATGACTTAACGTTGGAGGTTTTCTCTTATCCTGAAAGATGAATGTCTGCTAACTCTAAGCTCTATGTACCCTGTATTTATTTGAACATCATTTCATTCGTCATCCGATATGACTTAATGTTGGAGGTTTTGTGTTATCCTGAAAGAGGAATGTCTGGTAACTCTAAGCTCTATGTACCCTGTACTCATTTAAACATCATTTCATTCATCGTCCGATATGACTTAACGTTGGAGATTTTCTCTTATCCTGAAAGAGGAATGTCTGGTAACTCTAAGCTCTATGTACCCTGTACTTATTTGAACATCATTTCATTCATCGTCCGATATGACTTAACGTTGGAGGTTTTGTCTTATCCTGAAAGATAAATGTCTGGTAACTCTAAGCTCTATGTACCCTGTACTCATTTGAACATCATTTCATTCATCGTCCGATATAACTTAACGTTGGAGGTTTTCTCTTATCCTGAAAGATGAATGTCTGATAACTCTAAGCTCTATGTACCCTGTACTTATTTGAACATCATTTCATTCATCGTCCGATATGACTTAACGTTGGAGGTTTTGTCTTATCCTGAAAGATGAATGTCTGGTAACTCTAAGCTCTATGTACCCTGTACTCATTTGAACATAATTTCATTCATCGTCCGATATGACTTAACGTTGGAGGTTTTCTCTTATCCTGAAAGATGAATGTCTGGTAACTCTAAGCTCTACGTACCGTGTACTCATTTGTACATCATTTCATTCATCGTCCGATATGACTTAACGTTGGAGGTTTTCTCTTATCCTGAAAGATGAATGTCTGGTAACTCTAAGCTCTATGTACCCTGTACTCATTTGAACATCATTTCATTCATCGTCCGATATGACTTAACGTTGGAGGTTTTCTCTTATCCTGAAAGATAAATGTCTGGTAACTCTAAGCTCTGTGTACCCTGTAGTCATTTCGACATCATTTCATTCATCGTCCGATATGACTTAACGTTGGAGGTTTTCTCTTATCCTGAAAGATGAATGTCTGGTAACTCTAAGCTCTGTGTACCCTGTAGTCATTTCGACATCATTTCATTCATCGTCCGATATGACTTAACGTTGGAGGTTTTCCCTTATCCTGAAAGATGAATGTCTGGTAACTCTAAGCTCTATTTATCCTGTACTCATTTGAACATCATTTCATTCATCGTCCGATATGACTTAACGTTGGAGGTTTTCTCTTACCCTGAAAGATGAATGTCTGGTAACTCTAAGCTCTATTTATCCTGTACTCATTTGAACATCATTTCATTCATCGTCCGATATGACTTAACGTTGGAGGTTTTCTCTTATCCTGAAAGATGAATGTCTGGTAACTCTAAGCTCTATTTATCCTGTACTCATTTGAACATCATTTCATTCATCGTCCGATATGACTTAACGTTGGAGGTTTTCTCTTATCCTGAAAGATGAATGTCTGGTAACTCTAAGCTCTATTTATCCTGTACTCATTTGAACATCATTTCACTCATCGTCCGATATGACTTAACGTTGGAGGTTTTCTCTTATCCTGAAAGATGAATGTCTGGTAACTCTAAGCTCTATGTACCCTGTACTCATTTGAACATCATTTCACTCATCGTCCGATATGACTTAACGTTGGAGGTTTTCTCTTATCCTGAAAGATGAATGTCTGGTAACTCTAAGCTCTATGTAACCTGTACTCATTTGAACATCATTTCACTCATCGTCCGATATGACTTAACGTTGGAGGTTTTCTCTTATCCTGAAAGATGAATGTCTGGTAACTCTAAGCTCTATGTACTCTGTACTCACTTGAACATAATTTCATTCATCTGATATGACTTAACTTTTGAAGACATTAAATTAGGAAAAGGAAAAAAGTAATAAATGCAGCGCGGGTGTCTTGATTTGCTTAAATGTATGTTGGGAGTTATCAACGTTAGCATTTCTGGATGTGTTTATGGAGGAGGCTTCTGCATCAGGACAAGAGTTAGAAGTAAACAAGACAATTAGTTACTCTCCTCATAAATATTGTACAGTGGATAAGTCTGAATTGGTTTGCTTTTCCGCTGTGAGACAATGTGGCAACAGGCCGGTTTATCTTTCGCTGTAGCGATGTATTTAAAATATGAAGTTCATTGTTGGAAAGCATGTGCTGGCCTTAAGGTAACTGATTAGCTGCTTAGATTACAAGGGAATTCACAAAATATTGTATATTGTGTCTGTGTGGCAGTCGTGATGATCAAAAGCTTTGTGTGATACAGCAGTTGGGCGGAATATATCCCTGGGGAGAGCAATGTAAAACAAACAACATTGGTTCAACCTGATAAGGTCTTTCTCCTTCCTTTACATATAAAACTGGAGCTGATAAAGAATTTTGTTAAGTCACTCAACAAGGCCGGTAGTGGATTGCATTATTTGCAAGACAGGTTTCAACAGTTAACTTATGCAAAATTGAAAGAAGTAATTTTTGTTGGACTTCAATTCCGAAAACTCATGATAACAAAATGTTCGAAAAAAACGTTACAAAAACGGTGAAATTAGCAGCTTCGCAAACATGTGCAAGGGTTGTGTGTAGTTTCCTTGGAAACAGAAAAACAAAAAACTATAAAACTTGAGTGTTAAATTGGTAAAAGTGGCATGGGTTGTAGAATGTCTGCAAATTCCTTCCTCCATTCATATTTAGACTTTTTTCCGGAAAATCTGAGTGATGTTGGAAAACTCGGTGGCAAGGCAGACACGTTTCGTCTTTATTTGTGCCTGGAGCTCTATCTACCTCACTAGCTTTGGGTTACGCCCCAAATCTAGGAGGCTTTCCTGTATCCGCCGGCAGGGGCCGCAATCTGTATATATCTGTATATAATCCAAGTTCAATCCTTCAACTTGCATTTCTTTAAAAATTCAAACTCATAGAACCACTAATGGCCAGAATTATTAACAATAAATAACCATAAATATCTATCGGCTTCTGTTATTAAGTAGTTAATCATACTAGCCTCCAGTTCCAAACAAATGGGCAGCGAAATGATTTTTCCGGATACAAAAGTTTCTATCACGGCATCTTTTGAAAAATAAATAAAGGGGATATAAAATTTATTCATTCAGAAAAATAACTCATATCTTAAACCCAGAAAGCTTCAAATTTTGCTGGCCATTCCAACTTGCAGTATCTTAATTGTCACGTTGCGCTATCTGTTGGCGTGTTTACTAACTGCTTGAGGCTGCGCACCTAGAGGCAGAATCAGCGACTGTAGAAACTAACGTGATCATTGACGCGCTTCTGTCGACTGTTTTAACAAGAGCAACATTAGAAATTGTGCTTGCCTTGAGGTCCGTATGTCAAATTGGAGTGACTTCTTTCCATCTTTGTCCATAGATAAGCTATGTGTATATATTTCTAACAGATAGTCCAGTATATTATTTAAATGATGGGATATTACTTTTCAATCTAAAGCAAAAACGTCAAATTTGATGCAGTTAAATCAACTCGGAAACTTCAAAAAGTAATTTTGACAGACATTCTGCCGACCTTAGTCTAAATAACAGCATATTTCAAAAACTAAAATTACAAATAATTTTACTATTTAATTACAATCAAATTTAGAAAGTGGTACACCTTTCCAATTATTATGGCAAGTACTGAATGAAAAAACGCGTGGATATAATAGTCTAATACCGTAAGTAACTATCACTGCATCTGTTGATGATAAACTCATAACAGTGACATACTCTTCTAGCGAAAGAGGTTTTAAATTTCAAGATTTAATCAATAAACGAAGCAGGTATGTGATAAAATGTTGAAATAATTCTGTATTATGTCCAAACTTGGTTCTCCCGCCGTAGTACGGAGATGTAGATAAGACGTGCCCGAGTGATCGATTTTATTTTCTCAGTCAATTGAGCCTCAGAACGTGCTCCCACTGCGAGGTTCTTCTGAAAGTTACGAAACAGCAGAACTAAGTCAGAAAATTCAATAATACGAGCGATGTTCAGTAAAGAATGATCACAATTTTTTTTTTTTGACAACGTGCCTTTAATCATCCGCATAATTTTGATGGTCCTTCTCAAAATAGTCTCCCCTGAATGCGATACACTTGTCCCAGCGTTTCTGCCAGTCTTCAAAGACATCCTGGAAACCATTTTTGCGATATCCTTCAAAATCGCCTCCGCAGCCTTCACCACTGCTTCTGATGATGGATAATGTCTCCCACGAAGGCGTTTCTTCAAGTTAGGGAATAGAAAAAAGTCACATTGGGCTAAATCCGGACTATAGGGAGGGTGAGGGATGCACTTCACGTTGATTTTTGCAAGATATCCAGCAACAACATTGGCAATATGCGGCCGCGCATTATCGTGGTACAGCATCCAGCCTGCTTCACGGAAATGTGGTCTTTTGCGCCCGATATGGACTTGCAATGTTTTCAGGACATCCCTGTAGTATTGTCCACTTTCTGATGTGTGTGCAGGTACAACATGCTGATAAACCCTTCCATGAATATCAAAGGATGATATGATCATAACTTACCCAGCAGAAGCAACCACTTTTGCCTTTTGGGGGTTGGTGATGAAGGATATTTCCACACTGAGCTTTGCTATTTGCTCTCAGGATCAAAATAATGTAGCCAAGTTTCATCAGCAGAGATTACATTTGAAAAAAACTCCGGATCTTCCTCTAGCATCAACTTTAAGTGCATGCAGACCTTCATGCGAATATCCTTTTGTTCGGGAATCAACAGTCTTAGAACCCATCGCGCACAAACACGTCTCATGTGTAATGTTTCTGTCACCAACGTGTGGGTGGCACCCAATGAAATGTTCAGTATTTCAGAAAGTGATCTTAAGGTAATTCATCGATTCTCTCTCACAATGGCAGCAGCAGTGTTGATGTTTTCTTCCGTAAGAACAGTAACTGGAGCACCGCGTCCACCTTCCTTAGAAATTGATTGTCTCCCCTCTTTAAACATTTTAAACCACCTTCACGCTGTGCTGTAGGGAAGAACAGACTCTCCATAAGCCTCCTGTAACATTGTGTAGACCTCAACTGAAGATTTGTTGAGATGAAAGCAGAATTTCAAAGCCGCATGTTGTTCCTCGCGTGTTACCTCCATTGCAGCGGTAGGTGATACTGAACATGTCTGAACTTACCTGGTTCTCAGAGACGGGAACCAGGAGTAGCAAATATGAAAGTACTACGGCGTGTTTGTTTCACATTAAGCTAAGACAATATAATAAGATTCCAGTTTAGTGCGAAAAATTATGACCGTAAAAAAATTATGATCATTCTTTTTTTGGACAGCCCTTGTACATCAGTGATTTTTTCTTTGAATGCTACTAGGTGAGCAACCAATGGGAGTCGTGCGATGTTGTCTTAAGTAGTTTGCAAGGAGTGCCAAGTGAATTCATCTCTTATAAATGCTATTTGCAGTAAAAATATTACCCAAAATGTTCAAAAACTGATCCATAAGGAAGGCAGAGAGAAATTGAATTGAAATGGTGGCATCTGCAAATTGTTTATTGTGCACCAAAGAAAACAAAATAACATTTATCAGTCTGCACATTCATGTAGTGTTCCGCATTTCAAATAGCTTACTTTAAAAGTAAGTCAAATGCAGCTCAGTGGGAGTGGCAGGATGTGTAAGGACAGTGTCTGGAACTAGGCGTCATGTGAACTATCATCGCTCTATATTTCAATTTTTGTGTGTGAGCTGTGAATGTACCTTTCATTTAGTGTACACCGCCCGTCCGGCGGTTTTCTTATACGACACGTGTCCGTAAGATAAGGTCTCCAATTTTATTCAATATAGAAAACATGTTTATTGTTACATTGATGGAAAGGCGGAACTTACAGCTATTTGTCAACGTAATCACCATTGCGATCGATGTACTTTTGCATGCGCTGTGGCAGTTTTTGTATATCCTTGTCATAGCACTCTCCCGACAAGTTGCGCAGGTAGTGCTCAACCTCGTCGGTCTGGAAATCTGTTCCACCCAGCTGTGACTTCAACTCAGGAAACAGATCAGAATCACTGGTTGCTAAGTCTGGACTCTAGGGGGATGGTAGAGGAACCATCCGAACTAAGCCAGTTAATTTGCAATGTTTATAAATAAAATGTTGTTTATTCTAACTGTAAAAGAACTTGTACTACTGTTATTCATAATGTCCTGGCGTGGTAAACCACACCTTATCTCAGTACAGCTTAAATATAGCACCAAATCATGTCCTAAACTATCGACATTTTATACTCGTGGAGTACCAACTCAACATTAATTTACTATCAAACGCTTTGAAAATATTTATACTACATGATATATGAAAGGTAGCATATAACGTTGTCATTAATTGTTGGGAACTGAACAAAGTATGGGTAAACTCTCACGGATACAATTCGGGTATTACATGTACTATATAAGTACGGCTGCTCTGACTGTAGCGTGGGGAGGTCCGATGCTACAGGGTCATTATATCGACTGTTCTCAGCCAACATATGTATACCACAACTGCTTTTAGAGTTTAGAAGCAAATCACTTGCCCACGGTGTATAAAGTGGCACCAACCCATGTAGTGGCCACGACCTCCCTTTTTGTCAAAACTTCTCCTAACTCTTTCATAGAGCCTCAATACACATTTTTGAACACCATTGCTAATCCGAAATCCATATACGTTTACAGCCGATGATAAATAGCTATAATAAATTAACCCATTTCAAATATTAAATGAAATAATATACAAAGATTACTAAGTGATACAACAATTGATTAGCGAAGGGTAACAATGTGTCATAATTGCATCTCTGATGAATAATTAGTTGAAAGCGTAGAGCCAGACTGAAAAATTCAATGCCATAGCCGGGATTTGAACCACGGATCTTCTGGTCTCCGTCCAGCCGCTCTAAGCAATTGAGCTACTATGGCCAACATACCGACATGACATTAAATTCTCCAACTGACTCGTGTTTTTCCCGGTAAACCACTAGGAGTTCTCATAAACACACGAGACAACTACCTTAATGACGACTTACTATGCTGTAAGTACTTTAAGGCCCGGGCTTTATAGTTCTGACCACTATTACGTACAATTAATGGAAATTAATTGTTCTTTCACACTAGCCGTGGTAGAACGCACTATGAAAGGGTAGAGCCAGAATGAAAAATTCAATGCCATTGCCGGGATTTGAACCACGGATCTTCTGGTTTCCGTCCAGCCACTCTACCATTGAGCTACTATGACCAACGTACCGATATGACCTTAAATTCTCCAAATTTTACGTGCAAGCATATCTACTGACATGTGACTGTCGCTTTTGGATAAAAGGAATAAGCTGTTCATTGATAAGGAGCAAACTCTCGTCTTCCTGTTGGAAGAATTCTCTAAGAGAACAGACAAATTCTCTAGCTTGGCTATGCAATGTAACACTCCGACCGTAAGCTGATCTTTGTCTTGGGCCATGATTCCTCGGTCTACCTCTAATCCTACTGCCACTACGTCTTGCTTCTCTATGAGAACAGACAAATTCTCTAGCTTGGCTATGCAATGTAACAACCCGACCGTCAGCTGATCTTTGTCTTGGGCCATGATTCCTCGGTCTACCTCTAATCCTACCGCCACTACGCCTTGCTTCTCTAAGAGAACAAACAAATTCTCTAGCTTGGCTATACAATGTAACACCCCGACCGTAAGCTGATCTTTGTCTTGGGCCATGATTCCTCGTTACACCTCTAACCCTACCACCACTATGTCTTGCTTCTCTAAGACAAGAGACAAATTCTCTAGCTTGGCTATACAATGTAACACCCCGACCATAAGCTGATCTTTGTATTGGGCCATGATTCCTCGGTCCACCTCTAATCCCACCGCCACTACGTCTTGCTTCTCTAAGAGAACAGACAAATTCTCTAGCTTGGCTATGTAATGTAACAACCCGACGGTAAGCTAATCTTTGTCTTGGGCCATGATTCCTCGGTCTACCTCTAATCCTACCACCACTACGTCTTGCTTCTCTAAGAGAAAAGACAAATTCTCTAGCTTGGCTATACAATGTAACACCTCGACCGTAAGCTGATCTTTGTCTTGGGCCATGATTCCTCGGTCCACCTCTAATCCTACCGCCACTACGTCTTGCTTCTCTAAGAGAACAGACAAATTCTCTAGCTTGGCTATACAATGTAACACCCCGAACGTAAGCTGATCTTTGTCTTGGGCCATGATTCCTCGGTCCACCTCTAATCCTACCGCCACTACGTCTTGCTTCTCTAAGAGAACAGACAAATTCTCTAGCTTGACTATACAATGTAACACCCCGACCGTAAGCTGATCTTTGTCTTGGGCCATGATTCCTCGGTCCACCTCTAATCCTATCGCCACTACGTCTTGCTTCTCTAAGAGAAAAGACAAATTCTCTAGCTTGGCTATACAATGTAACACCTCGACCGTAAGCTGATCTTTGTCTTGGGCCATGATTCCTCGGTCCACCTCTAATCCTATCGCCACTACGTCTTGCTTCTCTAAGAGAACAGACAAATTCTCTGGCTTGGCTATGCAATGTAACAACCCGACCGTAAGCTGGTCTTTGTCTTGGGCCATGATTCCTCGGTCCACCTCTAATCCTACCACCATTACGTCTTGCTTCTCTAAGAGAACAGACAAACTCTCTAGCTTGGCTATACAATGTAACAACCAGACCGTAAGCTGATCTTTGCCTTGGGCCATGATTCCTCGGTCCACCTCTAATCCTATCGCCACTACGTCTTGCTTCTCTAAGAGAACAGACAAATTCTCTAGCTTGACTATGCAATGTAGCACCCCGACCGTAAGCTGATCTTTGTCTTGGGCCATGATTCCTCGGGCCACCTCTAATCCTATCGCCACTACGTATTGCTTTTCTAAGAGAACAGACAAATTCTCTGGCTTGGCTATGCAATGTAACAACCCGACCGTAAGCTGATCTTTGTCTTGGGCCATGATTCCCCGGTCCACCTCTAATCCTACCACCATTACGTCTTGCTTCTCTAAGAGAACAGACAAACTCTCTAGCTTGGCTATACAATGTAACAACCAGACCGTAAGCTGATCTTTGTCTTGGGCCATGATTCCTCGGGCCACCTCTAACCCTACCGCCACTACGTCTTGCTTCTCTAAGAGAACAGACAAACTCTCTAGCTTGGCTATACAATGTAACAACCAGACCGTAAGCTGATCTTTGTCTTGGGCCATGATTCCTCGGGCCACCTCTAACCCTACCGCCACTACGTCTTGCTTCTCTAAGAGAACAGACAAATTCTCTGGCTTGGCTATGCAATGTAACAACCCGACCGTAAGCTGATCTTTGTCTTGGGCCATGACTCCTCGGTCCGTCTCTAATCCTACCGCCACTACGTCCTGCTTCTCTAAGAGAACAGACAAATTCTCTAGCTTGGCTATACAATGTAACACCCCGACCGTAAGCTGATCTTTGCCTTGGGCCATGATTCCTCGGGCCACCTCTAATCCTACCGCCACTACGTCTTGCTTCTCTAAGAGAACAGACAAATTCTCTGGCTTGGCTATGCAATGTAACAACCCGACCGTAAGCTGATCTTTGTCTTGGGCCATGACTCCTCGGTCCGTCTCTAATCCTACCGCCACTACGTCTTGCTTCTCTAAGAGAACAGACAAATTCTCTAGCTTGGCTATACAATGTAACACCCCGACCGTAAGCTGATCTTTGTCTTGGGCCATGATTCCTCGGTCCACCTCTAATCCTACCGCCACTACGTCTTGCTTCTCTAAGAGAACAGACAAATTCTCTAGCTTGGCTATACAATGTAACACCCTGACCGTAAGCTGATCTTTGTCTTCGGCCATGATTCCTCGGGCCATCTCTAATCCTACCGCCACTACGTCTTGCTTCTCTAAGAGAACAGACAAATTCTCTAGCTTGGCTATACAATGTAACAACCCGACCGTAAGCTGATCTTTGTCTTGGGCCATGATTCCTCGGTCCATTTCTAATCCTATCGCCACTACGTCTTGCTTCTCTAAGAGAACAGACAAATTCCCTAGCTTGACTATGTAATGTAACAACCCGACCGTAAGCTGATCATTGTCTTGGGCCATGATTACTCGGTCCATCTCTAATCCTACCGCCACAACGTCTTGCTTCTCTAAGAGAACAGACACATTCTCTAGCTTGGCTATACAATGTAACACCCCGACCGTAAGCTGATCTTTGTCTTGGGCCATGATTCCTCGGTCTACCTCTAATCCTACCGCCACTACGTCTTGCTTCTCTAAGAGAACAGACAAATTCTCTAGCTTGGCTATGCAATGTAACACCCCGACCGTAAGCTGATCTTTGTCTCGCTCCATATTTAACCCTACCGCCACTACGTCTTGCTTCCATAAAAAGTATTTTAGCTGTGTTTTAAAAAAGTAGGCTAACAATACACAGCGCAACTAAACACTCAAGTTTCCCGCATACATCTAGCGATAACTGAGCTGAGGAGTATGTAATTCATCTGTGTAACCAATCTGGCAACCTTTGTTTACGTTACCATAGCAACGACCTTCCCTTCTTACCCTTCGCGGACCTTGTCTGATGACCGTCACGAATATTCTTTTAAACATCAGACTGTAGGAAACGAGTGTATGAGAATACATATGAGTCACCAATGCTGCCAGATCTAATGTTTGCTGCAGCGATACGCATTATGTATAGGTGAGCTATGTGTATTTTAAACGAGTCTTCCATCCTTGTCATACTCGGAAGGCGAGCATGTACCCCAAGGAGACAGCAAAGGCTTGCCTTCTTGTTCTGGGCAATCAGTATTCGACTTACCGTGGTTGTCATTGTGGTCTGGAAGAGTGAGCGGTGTGGTTAGCTCACGCTGTAGCTGAATGGTCTCGTGAGTTAAACTGCGCACGCGCGCCAGCAGCTCCTCATAGCTGGATACCGGCAGCGTCATGTCGGAGCTCGTGGGCATGCATCTGAAAACAAAAACATCACACAATCAGTAACCAACTGTCTACTGGGTTTGTCAGGAGTTCAAATTAGAACATGAATATTCCGCATGTTATCTATTTCTTTTAAATACTATTACAGTTTATGAATTATCTCCTTAACTAATTCGACATAACTTCCAGTGGCTCATCCATATAGATGTGAATGTCACTTAGTCTTGCAAATTTCTTGTGATAGGTTCCAAAATCTCGTCACGTGCTATTTGTTTACAAAAGTTGACTTCTTGAATTTCTCACACAGTTTTCCCAGTGTTGTTGTGTCACCTTGTCAATTTCTTAGTGAACAATTCGCACATTGTCGGTCAGTTTACAAGTACTATTTCTGTTTGCAACTCCCTATTTTATTATAGCCCAAGGTAACTCATTGGATTGTGAAAACGTAGTCAGACTGAAAAATTCAATGCCATAGCAGGGATTTTAACCACGGATCTTCTGGTTTCCGTCCAGCCGCTCTACCATTGAGCTACTATGGCCAACGTGCCGATATGACCTTAAATTCTCCAACTGACTCGTAGTTTCCCGGTAAACCACTTAGGAGTTCTCATAAACACATGAAACAACTACCTTAATGACGACTTACTATGCTGTAGGTACTTTAAGGCCCGGGCTTTATAGTTCGGACCACTATTAGGTACAACTGACTCGTGTTTTTCCCGATAAACCACTAGGAGTTCTCATAAACACATGAGACAACTACCTTAATGACGACTTACTATGCTGTAAGTACTTTAAGGCCCGGGCTTTATAGTTCGGACCACTATTAGGTACAACTGACTCGTGTTTTTCCCGGTAAACCACTAGGAGTTCTCATAAACACATGAGACAACTACCTTAATGACGACTTACTATGCTGTAAGTACTTTAAGGTCGGACTTTATAGTTCGGACCACTATTAGGTACAACTGGCTCGTGTTTTTCCCGGTAAACCACTAGGAGTTCTCATAAACACATGAGACAACTACCTTAATGGCGACTTACTATGCTGTAAGTACTTTAAGGATGGACTTTATAGTTCGGACCACTATTAGGTACAACTGGCTCGTGTTTTTCCCGGTAAACCACTAGGAGTTCTCATAAACACATGAGACAACTACCTTAATGGTGACTTACAACATGTAAGTAGGTACTTTAAGGCCCGGGCTTTATAGTTCGGACCACTATTAGGTACAACTGACTCGTGTTTTTCCCGGTAAACCACTAGGAGTTCTCATAAACACATGGGACAGCTACCTTAATGGTGACTTACTATGCTGTAAGTACTTTAAGGCCCGGGCTTTATAGTTCGGACCACTATTAGGTACAACTGACTCGTGTTTTTCCGGTAAACCACTAGGAGTTCTCATAAACACATGAGACAACTACCTTAATGACGACTTACTATGCTGTAAGTACTTTAAGGCCCGGGCTTTATAGTTCGGACCACTATTAGGTACAACTGACTCGTGTTTTTCCGGTAAACCACTAGGAGTTCTCATAAACACATGAGACAACTACCTTAATAACGACTTACTATGCTGTAAGTACTTTAAGGCCCGGGCTTTATAGTTCGGACCACTATTAGGTACAACTGAGTCGTGTTTTCCCGGTAAACCACTAGGAGTTCTCATAAAGACATGAGACAACTATCTTAACGACGACTTACTATGCTGTAAGTACTTTAAGACCCGGGCTTTATAGTTCGGACCACTATTAGGTACAATTGACTCGTGTTTTTCCCGGTAAACCACTAGGAGTTCTCATGAACACATGAGAAAACCTTAATGGCGACTTGGAACATGTAAGTACTTTAAGGCCCGGGCTTTATGGTTAACCGCTATTAGGTCAATTAACAGAAATTAATTGTTTTTTCACACTGAGTGTGTGTAGGCTAAATTGTGGAAACGTAGAGATTGTGAAACAACAATTAATTTATATTAATTGACCTAATAGTGGTTAACTATAAAGTCCGGGCCTTAAAGTACTTACAGCATAGTAAGTCGCCATTAAGGCAGTTGTCTCATGTGTTTATGAGAACTCCTAGTGGTTTACCGGGAGAAACACGAGTCAGTTGGAGAATATAATGTCATGTTGGCACGTTGGCCATAGTAGCTCAATGGTAGAGCGGCTGGACGGAAACCAGAAGATCCGTGGTTCAAATCCCGGCTATGGCATTGAATCTTTCAGTCTGACTCTACGTTTCCACAATTTAGCCTACACACGGCCAGTGTAAAACAACAATTAATTATATCATTGGATTCTGTTGGTAAGTGGTAAGGGGGAAGGCGGATTCCCTCGTGTCGCATTTCAATTGCAGGTTGATGCAGCTGAGACATTTTTCTTGCATTTTAAACGGTAGAATAGCTGAATAATATTGATTTGAACTCTCTATGGTAAATAAAAACCGAAGGATTCCTTAACATATCACCTACTGCAGATACTGCTTTCTAAAGGTTAACAGAATGTGATCTTTTCCTCTTTATTTCAAAATAAGTAGTTCAGCGTGTATTTGCTAAAATGAAAAAAGTGCACTATCGTCCAGTGATTCGCCTTTTTTTTTTTTTTTTTTTTTTTAACTTTTAGATGGGAAAACTTGCGAGGAAATAACAATATTGCCTGTTGACTATGGAGAACTTCCACTTTTTATGACAACAGTTAGATATTGCTAAACGTGGTCGAACATCCGTTTTTGGCTAGGAGCGCCCAGGACGTCCTGCAGATGTGGTTACCCAGGAACACATTGAAAAAGTACACGATATGATTCTTTTGAAATTCCTGTATCTCTTTTCGATGGCCCTGTACATCTTTCAAACAATTTATGAATTTATGTTACAAGTTTCTGTGAAACTAAGCATTTTCAAGACATCTTATTTGTTTAAGTTTTCTAATTTTTCTTAAATATCAAGTTTCTATTCATTTTTTATCTCTTGGACATGCAAATACATCACAAAACATTTGACTATCACTTAAATCTACTGTATTCCCAATAATATAATGTTTATCTTGAAGTAGATAGAGCAATAAGTGTACTAGAGTAGAGAAAGTCATGTATACATCACATAACCACCAAATAATTTAACTATCACTTAAAGTCTACTGTATTCCCAATAAGATAATGTTTATCTTGAAGTAGATGGAGCAATGAGTGTTTGTACAAGAGTAGAGAAAGTCATATATACATCACATAACGACCAAAACATTTAACTATCACTTGAAGTCTAGTGTATTCCCAATAAGATAATGTTTATCTTGAAGTAGATAGAGCAATAAGTGTTTGTACAAGAGTAGAGAAGGTCATATATACATCACATAACGACCAAAACATTTGACTATCACTTGAAGTCTAGTGTATTCCCAATAAGATAATGTTTATCTTGAAGTAGATAGAGCAATAAGTGTTTGTACAAAAGTAGAGAAAGTCATGTATACATCACATATCGACCAAAACATTTGACTATCACTTAAAGTCTACTGTATTCCCAATAAGATAATGTTTATCTTGAAGTAGATAGAGCAATAAGTGTTTGTACAAGAGTAGAGAAAGTCATGTATACATCACATAACGACCAAAACATTTGACTATCACTTAAAGTCTACTGTATTCCCAATAAGATAATGTTTATCTTGAGTTAGATAGAGCAATAAGTGTTTGTACAAGAGTAGAGAAAGTCATATATACATCACATAACGACCAAAACATTTAACTATCACTTGAAGTCTAGTGTATTCCCAATAAGATGTTTATCTTGAAGTAGATAGAGCAATAAGTGTTTGTACAAGAGTAGAGAAGGTCATGTATACATCACACAACGACCAAAACATTTGACTATCACTTAAAGTCTACTGTATTCCCAATAAGATAATGTTTATCTTGAAGTAGATAGAGCAATAACTGTTTGTACAAGAGTAGAGAAAGTCATGTATATATCACATAACGACCAAAACGTTTGACTATCACTTAAAGTCTACTGTATTCCCAATAAGATAATGTTTATCTTGAAGTAGATAGAGCAATAAGTGTTTGTACAAGAGTAGAGAAAGTCATGTGTACATCACATAACGACCAAAACATTTGACTATCACTTAAAGTCTACTGTATTCCCAATAAGATAATGTTTATCTTGAGTTAGATAGAGCAATAAGTGTTTGTACAAGAGTAGAGAAAGTCATATATACATCACATAACGACCAAAACATTTAACTATCACTTGAAGTCTAGTGTATTCCCAATAAGATAATGTTTATCTTGAAGTAGATAGAGCAATAAGTGTTTGTACAAGAGTAGAGAAGGTCATGTATACATCACACAACGACCAAAACATTTGACTATCACTTAAAGTCTACTGTATTCCCAATAAGATAATGTTTATCTTGAAGTAGATAGAGCAATAAGTGTTTGTACAAGAGTAGAGAAAGTCATGTGTACATCACATAACGACCAAAACATTTGACTATCACTTAAAGTCTACTGTATTCCCAATAAGATAATGTTTATCTTGAGTTAGATAGAGCAATAAGTGTTTGTACAAGAGTGGAGAAAGTCATGTGAGCGTTACAGTATAGTTTACGTACCTTCATCATCGCCGAGACCTTATCCAAGACTGACCCATTAAGCACTTCATTACTAGCTAGAGCGTTAAATGCAGCTAACCTTGTTAATACATCAACGTTACACAAGGATCGAACTTTGTGGTACGGAAGCTGTCTATACATCTTGCTAGGAAATACATTTATCTACTGTCTTTTTCTTCTAACAAATGACGGCAGTGACGCCAACTCTATAATTACATGCATTAAGGCGACGTTCAGTTTGGAATGGAGTAGTCTAGTTGCAGTATAATGTACTCCCACCATTCTAACATTATATGACACAGTGTCAAGGATATACTCAAATTTCAACCTATTTTGCTAAAGACTTTTCTTATAATCTATACTGATATTATCTATAACTATGTCCCATAATCCTTTGTTTTCTCGTTAGGAGGTGTTCAACACAGTGGTCCACTTATAACACACAAAAAAAAAAAAAAAATAACAAATGCTCGAAATGTCTTCCTCTTGCCTCTATGCATGCCAGTACTCGTCGAATCATGGAATATCGTACTTTTACAAAAACTCCGGGACGGTGGTGAATGGTTTCGCAGGCTTCCATGACACGTCGAAGAAGCGTTTCTGCATCCGGGATGGCAGCTACACATACCAATGATTTAAAGTATTCCCAGAGGTAAAACTCTACAGGGTTGAGGTCGGGAGAACGTGTAGGACATGGAAGTGGTCCTCTTCTGCCACCAGTCAGTGTATCTCGAATAATGTGACTAAAATGTGCTGAAGTCCCATCATGCATAAACGACAAGTCTTATTATTTCCAGGGGTACATCTTCTTGAATTAGGTCGGGAAGAGTGCTGGATAAAGTTCCTGTAGACAGCACCAGTAAGACGTGCTCGTAAAACGCATGGATCTACTAGACACTCACCTACAATGCCAGCCCACACATTCAGACTAAACTGTTGCTGACGTCTAGCCCGAAATGCAGCATGAGGATTACGTGTACGTTGTCCTTGTCTGTAAACGAAACTGAGGAGACAAACAATGGATTGGCTGTTTGTGCTACAAATCATCGGCAATGGTTATCCCGTAGTGGATAATCGACAGGCTAAAGGCCTTGCACACACTGAATAGGATATAGATACAGGAGCTGCACATGAAGTACCCTCCATGGTGCCAAGTGTGGTGTACCAAATGCCACAGCAAATTCTCTTGCACTGATACCTGGATCATCTTAGACGAACTCTAACGAACTCTTCATACGAACCCTTGGTCTTCCTACATCTATAATCCGTGATGCAATTGTTCCTGTCTCAGCAAGGCGACGACTAACAGCGATAATGGTTGGATGACTCGGTTGTCTTCGGTCTGGAAACTCCATCTCAGAGAGCTGTGCAGCCTCGCGTCCATTACCATTCGCGGGACCATACATAAAATCATGTCTGCCTGTTCACGAAATGATAATCCAGCCATGGAGGAACGAAACTCGTGCAGTTAACTCACTGCATGTACACAATTGAAACATTGAAGACAGGCTGACAACAAATGACAAACGAATACATGTCTCCATGGCAACACTTCGCCATCTATCATATGTTTTGAATAGGTCAAAACCTTCTATGAGTGCATAGAGAAATTAAGTTTTGAGGTTGGACCCCGAAGGCCGTTCAGCTCACAGTTTCATTGTGACAGGAATAACGCGAAAACCAAGGAGTGTTCATGTTTTCCTTCTTTTGGTGTGACGAACCTATACCTGAAGTTTGTAAAAGTATTTCGGAAACATCCTGTACATATCATGACCACGAGAAACGTAAAACAACACCATATATAATCTATATGTATAAATATTCAGGACTATGTAAAATAGTGAATGACACATGGGTTAAAAGGATTTTATTTTGTTCTTACATCTCGGCCTACAGCCTCGCTTTGTAATCACACCTACTCACTAAGTTAAATCTTAACTTCAATCCTTGTATCATAAATAATATTTTCATGTGGCCTTTTCTTCTCCTCGATGTTCTATTGCAAATATGAATAACGTTTAAACCTGCTTTATGCTTCTTATACCAACTAAAATATATAAATGTACGTAGAAGGCCATGTGAAAGCGACACTCAGCTGTTTTATTCCGGAGCTTCCATAAAACGTTTCGTTAGGAGAGGAGCGCTTTAGTTGGCAACTAGTTCGAGGGCATAACTTGTGGTTAAACTATCTGGGCGTTACATGGAAACAGGTGAATTCTGACCGTCCCAATGGAGTACAGGTTCCAGAATTAATGAAAACGTGTGCCGCTGGCCATGTTGCCGACCACAAAAGGTAGAGGAATGTCAGTTCCTAATTAGAGCATATGTACGCCGAGGAACACAATTTCGTTTAATTCTGTTCATCTGCAAGGAGCAAAATGTAGCTTTATCGCACCCGAAGTACTACTTTAGACATTTTGGTAAAGCCAATTAATTTTTCGACCTTCTGTACAAACAAAACTCATCATACTTTAAGATACGTATACCCTAGAGCAGTTCTCACCTATTTTTGGACGCTAATTTGCAATTTTTGTGCCGTTTGAATTACTCATTGCTGTTAAGTGACGATCGTCTTGTGAATTTAAGTTCTTAATTTCTCGATATACATCGACATTTTACTGGAAACTCATGTTCACTCAGTCAACAATTTAAACAAAGAAAAATGCAGTTTTTACAAATGTTCTTTGGGGAAACAAAAGTCAGCTAAGTACCAAAGTTGTATTAGAATTTTACCCCAATTCAGACAAATAAAATATTGTATCTGCGATGTACTCAGAAGTTCTCTTTATTCTGAATGACATTTGTATAACTGGTAAACTGTAGCAGATAGACAAAATATTACTACACAACAAATGAACATCTTGTTAAAGCATACAATTTATGTCAAATACGTTTGCTTGTGAAGATAAACCACTTTCAAGAGTTCCCGTAATTTTCTTCAATTTTCAAATCATTTATCTAAAGTGGGATATTATTATTATTATTATTATTATTATTATTATTGTTATTGTTGTTGTTGTAAGCGCTTTACTATGTAAAACAGTATTTCAATGCCATAGCATCCTCCACAGCGTGTCTCTGTCACCTTCAAGAAGTACTAATTCTAATTTCCCTCATGGAGATAGTTTTCCCTTATCCTGAAAGATGAATATCAGGTAACTTTAAGCTCTATGTACCCTGTACTCGTTTCAACATTTCATTCATCGCCCGATATGACTTAACGTTGGAGGTTTTCTCTTATCCTGAAAGATAAATGTTTGGTAACTCTCAGCTCTATGTACGCTGTACTCATTTGAACATCATTTCATTCATCGTCCGATACGACTTAACGTTGGAGGTTTTCTCTTATCCTAAAAGATGAATGTCTGGTAACTCTAAGCTCTATGTACCCTGTACTCATTTGAACATCATTTCATTCATCGTCCGATATGAATTAACGTTGGAGGTTTTCTCTTATCCTGAAAGATGAATGTCTGGTAACTCTAAGCTCTATGTACCCTGTACTCATTTGAACATCATTTCATTCATCCTCCGATATGACTTAACGTTGGAGGTTTTCTCTTATCCTGAAAGATGAATGTCTGGTAACTCTAAACTCTATGTACCCTGTACTCATTTGAACATCATTTCATTTATCGTCCGATATGACTTAACGTTGGAGGTTTTCTCTTATCCTGAAAGATGAATGTCTGGTAACTCTAAGCTCTATGTACCCTGTACTCATTTGAACATCATTTCATTCATCGTCCGATATGACTTAACGTTGGAGGTTTTCTGTTATCCTGAAAGATGAATGTCTGGTAACTCTAAGCTATACGTACCCTGTACTCATTTGAACATTATTTCATTCCCTATCTTATGCTCTTGTTCAACATGTCAATTAACAACTGTGCCTTACCGGAAGACTGGAAAACAGCTATTATAGTTCCGATTTATAAAGGGGGTAATAAAACTGCAATAAATAATTATCGGCCAGTTAGTCTAACTTCAGTAGTATGTAAATTAATGGAGCATTTAATTGCAGAATATATACGAGAGGAGTTAGAAAATAAAAAGTGGTTTAATGAAGCGCAACATGGATTTAGACCTGGGTATTCGTGCGAAAGTCAAATTGCTTCATTATTTCAAGATTTGGCAGATGAGGTAGATGCAGGGGGAAGAACTGATGCAGTGGTAATTGACTTTTCTAAAGCTTTTGATGTAGTGCCACATAGTTTACTTATTTGTAAGCTAGCTAATACAGGAATTGACAAACGCGTAGTATTATGGGTTAAACATTTTTTGAAAGGGAGAACGCAAAAAGTTAAAGTAGGTAAAGAGCTGTCCGATAGGGGAACTGTAAGTTCGGGTGTGCCGCAAGGCTCAGTTCTAGGACCTTTACTGTTTCTCGTTTTTGTTAATGACATTGCTGTTAATATTAACTGCCAGATAAGGTTGTTTGCAGACGATTGTATCATATATAATAAAATTCGGAATACAGTGCATGAAACCGCTCTTCAGGATGATTTAAATGAAATCTGTAATTGGGCTGCGGCTAACAAAATGTCAATTAATGCCAAGAAAAGTAAGTCCATTGTTTTTAGTAGAACTAAGGGCAAAATTATTGTTAACTATCACATGGGAGGGGTGCAAATTCCACAGGTGGATAGCTGCAAATACTTGGGAGTGTACCTGGCAAGTAATGCTGGATGGGAAGAACAAGTAAATTCCACATCTAGGAATGCGTGGCAGGCATTACATTTCGTAATGAGAATATTGAAAAAGGGGAGCGCTAGGTCCAGGGAAATTGCCTACAAGGCCTTAGTGCGGCCGGTTATGGAATATGGAGTAGCATGCTGGGACCCGTATGGAGCTAACCAAATCGATCCATTAGAAAAAATAAAGAAGAGGGCAATAAAATTCATAAAAAGAGGCAAGTATTTTGGGCCTATAAAAGGAGATGAGACTAAATGGGAGGAATTAAGAATTAGGCGTAAAAAACATAGGTTGGTAGCGTTATTCAAAGCTAATGGTGGTGTAAAGGCATGGGTGGACGTTAGTATAAGGTTAGATAATCCGGATTATTATGGACGAAACGATCATAGGTATAAAATTAAGGGTAGAAGATACAGAACCTGTCGCTGAAGAAATTTAGAAAAAATCTAGATGGTTTATAGTTTAACTTTTGAATTATAATGGTATATAATATGTAAATAGAGAAGTAATTAGATATGTTTTAAGTGACTAAAGTAAAATAATGTCATGTTTGTATTGTTTATTGTGTTATTGTTGTAAATCTAGTATTTGTAATTTGATCTGTATTCTTAGCCCTGCCACCGGGTAGTACCCAATTGCAGTGAATAAATAAATAAATAAATAAATACATACATACATCATCCGATATGACTTAACACTGGAGGTTCTCCCTTATCTTGAAAGATGAATGTCTGGTACGTCTAATTCATTAATTAGAATTTTGAATACGCACCTGAGCCAAAAGGTAAACCAAATTACATAAATTTCACACAGTTGTATCTAGTTTTCAGAGTACACAAGTGCATTAGTATTACAAAATTAAATTTTGGAATCAGTCGAGTCTTTGCTTTGGAAAGGGATGACAGAGTTAATACGACTGAAGTACTTACTTCCAGTCCAAGAGGGCGTCCACGATGCTGGTCCTCTTTTGGTCCGGCGATGCTGGAGCTTGAAGGTGGTTTGCTCTTGATATATCACGCATTTTGCTTCTTTTCTCCTTCCACCAAACACAACACTAAATCCTTGCACACTTACTAGATATAATCACTCACTCACGACAGAAATCACTCGATTGTCTTTTCTTAAAGCATCTAACGTACAGCACAATAACGCTTCACTTGTAATTCTCCTAGAAATAAACAAAACACTGGTGCTCAGTTCTTTCAGAACAACTGAATGCTGTAGCCAACGTTGCGCGACTGCGTGTTTTCATGAAAACAACGGGAACAAAATCACTGTATGTTGCCACGGTTCTTATCCATCACCGCGATGTTAAAACCAGGTGAAAGGCCGCGGGCATGCAGTGCTTACAGAGGTCATTACGTTAATTCCGTCATAACTACAATGTCACAATGTCAGTGCCTTCTCTAACCAGATAAACATTTACAGAAATAGTTTCACTGTACGCTTCAGAGTGATCTTGAAAAATGCAAACCAATAATACAGAATACCTTGGAATACCTTAACGCTACGCAAAAGTTATGTCATAAATTCTGCGTTTTAAAGAGATCTAAATCTTGTTCTGTACCACATTCAATGTTTCTCATAGTTAAGTCACTACTGTACGAAAGTTCTTCCGATTGAAGTGGGCTCTGCAAATAATCTCCAGTAAATTCAATTCATAACTTTTAGTTGTCATATAAATACCTTAAATGTATGGAAACTATTCGGGCCAGTTTGATAAAATAACATTTTTCGAAGTATTTCCACGTAAGGCATATTTTGAGATGAAACATATTTAAAGCCTTAATGTTGCATCTTTGGAAAATGTTGGCCTTAAGCTTTCCATTCTTTTCCAGTTACGAGTTACAAATGAATACATGCATAGGTACAGTTTTTTTAAAACTAAAATGTCTCCTTTAGATTCAAGAAGTTTCAAAACTTGCCTTTGCTGTGAAGTTGTTACATTAAATGTTTAGACAGAATAAAACAATGCACCAATTGATCTCTTTTTTCGTGTTCATAGAAAGAAAGCGACATTTAACACAGAGCAACCGGCTGTGAAAACATTTGACTATCACTTAGGTGCAACTAAAGTGTAATGAAAACTATTTGTAAAAGCGAGTAGACTGAAGATGTTTGTGAAAATAGAAGAACGAAGTGAGAATGTAATATAAAATCAACACACCAAACCTTTGAAAAAGTTATATCTGTATTCAATTGTTTTCCTGATGTCATGGAATACGAATGGCAATATACAGCGAAATCTATCAATTCAGTTTCTCATTACAAGGAAGTATGTTATTTCCATTAACACGAATGTTTTGCAGGAATAATTGGTACTTTGGTCGTAGCACCAACTATATCTGTAGTTTGCTTACAACGCTTTAGTCCCGAGATGTAACAAATTCATCTTACGTATACACACGGACACTGCGAACTTCAATTCACGTTCGTGTCGAACAAACACTGAACGCAACAAGAACTGTGCCTTCCTCGCGCCGTGCCGTGAGATCGGGAGAAAGTCTAACTATGAATCACTGAAACACTTGACAATCGAATAAAAAAAAGAAGCTAAAGTCGGCTTGCTTTTGTTTCTGTGCCAAGAGCGAATCGTGCAGCAACAACAACAAATACGCGATATCTGCATTGAAGTGCGCAAAACGGAATTTATTTGAAACTGCTCTCTTACGGAGTTAAAAGTCGAGCTAAAAACTGCACACAGAGGTTTCTAGGGATGTGAGAGAGAGAGAGTAAGGTGAGTGGGCGCGCGGCGCATGAACAGCAAACATGCCGTCTTTAGCTGCAAACGTTACATTTCGATAAATTTTCGTAATCTTTTGTTTGTTAATATTTTATAACCATAAATTTACATGTTATACATTTTAAACGCCTTTGAGGCTCGTTTAACGTCACACTTAACAGCTTTTGAAGTTTATCTACCACGTACGTATAAAAAACTGGAATATATTTCAGAGAAATGCAAGTTTTGAGGTAGTTGAATAAAATGTATATTTTTAAATGTTCTTTTGGTATCTATGAAAAACATAAATTAAAAATCGGAAAGATACATTCAGGTTCTTACGTAAAGATACGGCACAAAGATTCTTAACAAAATTCTTTCAACCCAAAACTGCTCTTTGCAGTTACACATTCCGATTTTTTATTTTTTTTTTTATTTTTTGAAACATGTCTATAACGGTTTTGATTAATATTATAGATACATAACACATAAAATGTATATTTTAGGTTTTTGAGTAACTCATGAAGCCCTCTTCATTTGAAAACAATTTTGCATAACAAATAAACCAAATATAAACAAAATTTTACTTCATAAAAGTAAATTTCGTTAAAGCACACAAAAAATGACGCCAGTTATTCTGTTACAATTTGAATCTCCAAACAATTGATACTTCAAGTGCTGAGGCACTGTTCGCTTTTGTCGTGGTTATGCAAAAACAATTGCATAGCGACACGTATTTTAAAAGCTTCACCATCAATGAAATTTGTAATGAGTAATGTTGGTACACAGTGACCTTTCTGCTACCAGATATACACGTTTTTAAACAGCTGATAGCAAAAGTAGCCCTTTAGTGGTTCAATGGGCAAAACCTTTTATCTCCCGGTAATGCTAATTTTGATTGGAATGTGACAATCGCCTCATCTAAGGAGGCCGTGAATTTGCGTTAATATTTGTATAAAATGACGGGCCAATATGGACTATACTGAACCTTTCAAATTTTACAGGCAGCAGAGAGTGAAATTAGAATTGTTATCCAAAAATCTAGAAACCAGTGCAATAAGTGCAAGTGCACAAATGCAACAAGATTGGTAAAGAAATACAGAATTATACTAAATAATACTGAAAACGTTTTGTTAGCGTTCTTTCAACAAAAATCTAAAATATCAACCAACTACTCAATGATATGGCTGTGCCTTAATGTAAACAAGACATCAGTAAATATTATAAAATTTCAACAATTTTAAACATGTCTGAAGCCTATAAATATATCCAAAATTCTAACCAAATCGACGCCTTCATCAACACAAAAGTTACTTAATGATAAACAATGTTTTAATACGAGGGTGGTCTAAAAAGTTTCCGACCTCAACATGAAAATGGCAGCACTCATAAATAAAAGCAAGTGAATTTCGTCGTTCATTTGTTGACAGTTACACACCAAAGTTTTAGCCATTTTGGACGCTCAATTGTTATGTAACATTCGTTTGAGTGACCTGATGTGAGTGTTTTTATGAAAATGGACAAAATCGAGTATCGAGCTGTCATTAAGTATTTGTTTTTGAAAGGCAATACGCCTACGCAAATCAAAGATGAGTTAGATTCTGTGAATGGAGACTTTGCAACATCATTTACCACAGTGAAATTTTAGGCAGCTGAATTTAAACGTGGCCGTAAAAGCTTGAGGCGATGATCGTTCGCGACTTCCAAAAACTGCAACTATCGACTTAAACATTGCCAAAGTTCACCAACTGGAGCTAGACGACCGCCGAATTAAAGTGAGAGAGAGAGAGAGAGAGACAGAGAGAGAGAGAGAGAGAGAGAGAGAGAGAGAGAGAGAGAGAGAGAGAGAGAGAGAGAGAGAGAGAGAGAGAGAGAGAGAGAGAGAGCAGAGGCTATGAACATGTCAAAAGAACGTGTTTGTCACATCATTTAGACATGAGAAAGCTGTCCGCATGTTGAGTTACAAGAAGACTATGTTGAACACTAAAAATATAAAAGAAAATCTGCAAAAAAGTGTCTTGTATCTTTATTAGGTCGGAAACTTTTCAGACCACCTATGTAATTATGCGTGTATTCGGGGCATGCCAGATGACAGTGGAAGACTTGGAAACTTCATTAATAGTAACTATTCCGAACACAAAGACCTCGTACATACATTGTAATTTGTAATTACACTGCGGCCAGCAAGAACGCCATGATGGTTGTATATGATCGACAGTTGCAGAGGGCATAGAAAATTCCACAGAGAAGATACAGAAAATCGCAGCACAAATTTTCAAAACTAAACAATCGCCTATCGTAAGTCATGCAACGAATAAGTTATTCAGTTGTCACTTATTTCGTCAATGAATAACTATTTTAAATTACTCAATCAACATTTTAATTCTTTCAAAAGATTAAATTTGGAAAAAGATGTAATCCATTAAGTTTTTGTTAGGTTATTTTCACTGTTTTATTATTTCCACTGTCTCCTTTGTGGTTTTCTAAAAGTCATGTTGTCAACACGCAAAACAAATGAATATCAAGACCATGAGAAAGGTAAAACAATAGCATACATCTCTAATATATTTATAAATACTCAGGACTATCTCGGCCTGCAGTCTCGTTTCGGAATCACAACTATTCACAAAATAAAGTCTTCCTTATATCATATTTGAAACACGTGTAGCCTTGTAGCCTTGCCGAGAGCAGCTAGACCCTTCCACTCTTCAGGCTTTGAAGAGCAATTGTATTCTTCGTTTACTTGCTCTAATGCAGTTCTTGAGGTTCCTGACAAGTATGTAAAATGCATACCTGCGGCTTATCGGGTTATTACGTAAGCCCTCTGTCAAGGGAAGCATTTATATTGCCCTTCTGTTGGCTTTGCGCTGGAGGGCTGCACTCTACTCATTCACGTATTCTTAAAACTGCTATTCCTTCTGTTTCCTCTATGCTAAACGACGCAAACGTTTGAGAAATGGTCTTACACAATCAGGTTCGGAGAATCGGTTTAGCGATAGGCAAATGTTTTAACAGCTGATCGCTACGCAATACAATTGAAACTTATCTCTTTGCATATACAGAAAATAACTTAACGAATAAAATCTTCCAGTTTGAGAACTGTAGAAGTATTTGAAAATTCAGTTCAATTGATGTATATAACAAATTAAGTAAGTGGCTCACGTTCTCCGCTCCAGCGGGAACCGAGAAAATCTGGTAATATAAAAATGTAAGTACGAAGTGTTAAAACTGACTAGAAATAGTTCTTTCAACGCAAAAGATATTCAAAACAAGTTAAAAGCTGTACACAGAAAGTTAAACGAAACAAAAATGCTAAAACAAAGGACCTTTAAATAATAAATATGTAAAATAGAACAAAAAAAGCACAAAAACATTCTCCGTTTACAGACCTAATTAATTTACATTATGTTGGTACTCAACTTCACACACTAGGGACAAAAACAGTATTTCCTCAAAGTCCTAGCACTAGTTATTATGATGCGGTCAACAACTGTCGACATACAACACCACCTGGCTTGTATTTCTGTTCCTGCCCGAGGTAAAGTCACGATGCAGTTTTATGTCACTATTTGGCCGCCGCTGGACTTCGATCCTGTGGCCAGACACTGTCGTTTTTATGTGTCGCTTACAACTGCCTCGGTCCTTGCTATTTCTATATCACGTACCTACAAATTTCTAGAAAAAGTTCCGGTCAACAGCATAACTGAAAATTAGAAAATTGGTTAAACACCAAACTTCAACGGATATGACTTATAGATTTGCAAAAAGAATCCCAAGCCCAAATATCCTGCCAAACTCTGTGACGTGATGGCAGGGTCCGGAGCTCTAATCTCAGTGATAAGGTTACCCTTATCCAGAAATATAAATATATGGTAAATCTAAGCTCTATGTACCCTGTACTCATTTGAACAATTTCATTCATCGTCAGATATGACTTAACGTTGGAGGTTTTCTCTTATCCTGAAAGATGAATGTCTGGTAACTCTAAGCTGTATGTGCCCTGTACTCATTTAAACATTTCATTCGACGTCCGATATGACTTAACGTTGGAGGTTTTCTCTTATCCTGAAAGATGAATGTCTGGCAACTCTAAGCTCTATGTACCCTGTACTCATTTGAACATCATTTCATTCATCGTCCGATATGACTTAACGTTGGAGGTTTTCTCTTATCCTGAAAGATGAATGTCTGGTAACTCTAAGCTGTATGTGCCCTGTACTCATTTAAACATTTCATTCGACGTCCGATATGACTTAACGTTGGAGGTTTTTTCTTATCCTGAAAGATGAATGTCTGGTAACTCTAAGCTCTATGTACCCTGTACTCATTTGAACATCATTTCATTCATCGTCCCTTATGACTTTACGTTGGAGGACGTTAATGGAAAAAGAAAATATTGAAAGTTCGTGACACAGCAATATTTCGTTTACTTTAGAAAGTTTTAATTTTTTATTCATGCACATAATTAAAGATGCACTACTTTAGGTTAGTGCAGGAAATTTCACTCATTAAGCGACCTTCCTATTTAAACCTTGAGAGATTTTCAATTAAAGTTCCCGTTAATTAAACTTTCATTGTTTGTTTTTGAAACAAAAAACTAACAGGCAATTATGATGTGTATCATACATTTCCCCGCTGCATGTTCTCATTTTGAGTGTGGAAACCATGTATCCATATGACCTTCTCTACTCTTGTACAAACACTTATTGCTCTATCTACTTCAAGATAAACATTATCTTATTGGGAATACAGTAGACATCAAGTGATAGTCAAATGTTTTGGTCGTTATGTGATGTATGCATGACTTTCTCTACTCTTGTACAAACACTTACTGCTCTATCTACTTCAAGATAAACATTATCTTATTGGGAATACAGTAGACTTTAAGTGACAGTCAAATGTTTTGGTCGTTATGTGATGTATACATGACTTTCTCTACTCTCGTACAAACACGTATTGCTCTATCTACTTCAAGATAAACATTATCTTATTGGGAATACAGTAGACTTTAAGTGATAGTCAAATGTTTTGGTCGTTATGTGATGTATACATGACTTTCTCTACTCTCGTACAAACACTTATTGCTCTATCTACTTCAGGATACACATACTTCCATTTGAAAGGCTTAACGCCTAAAGAAATCAAGAATATTTCACTAATATATATTATTTTTCTATTGGAAGTGCATACGGCGTATATTTCCACTTTTCTGTAGCATAAGACACTCCCAAGACATTCGTTGTTAACAGTACGAATTGTTCAGTAGTTTAAAGCCCTAACGATATTCACTTGTTTCTCTACATTGCGTGTGAAGATTGTGTAATTTTGGGATCAATATGTAACGTTCACTTGTTAACATCTGACAATCACTATTTCGTTTGTTTATAATAACAGCATAATGTATTTGTGTAAAGTGCAAATCTTTCTTAACGGTAGTTTCTACACCCAGTAATAAAATTAGACGGTAGACCAAGTCATGTCTTTTTGAGCTGCGCTATTCATTTTTTTTTCTATTTGAACTTTCAAACGAAGTATCTGAAGACAAGCATGAAAAGCCATGCTGTTGGACAGTCAAGAAATATCACAAGAAGTCAGCCGTAAACCATAATGAGGCCCAGTTTTAATGAACGTCTACCCACGTACGAGCTTTTGGAAAACCAACAAGATCATTAAAAAAGTTATAGCTATGCTCGAAGAAACTTAACTACGACGTGCACGTTTTCTAGGAAACTGCATTTGAGTATTTCATAAAACAGGAAGACTAGATAATTCAAACGTAATAACAAGATGCCTTCAAATACAAATGAGCAGCGGGGTAGGAATATTACCAAATCTCATAGGAGAGGTGATGTACAAACTATTACTTTATCTAGATAATAATCTTGTTGGAAGAAGGGAATACAGAAAATTTATGTCAAAGTTCATATAAGACGCCGTATGAAATAGATACCCCATGTCTTTAAGTATTCTACAGAAAGTGTCCTTCTACCTTCAAAAGGCTGGTTTAGAGAGATCAGAGAAGTCGGGAATATAGTACAGTACAGTCTGACCATCAGTACAGCGTACGTAACACGACGTATGAAATAGATATCCCATGTCTTTAAGTATTCTACAGAATGTGTCCTTCTACCTTCAAAAGGCTGGTTTAGAGAGATCAGAGAAGACGGGAATATAGTACAGTACAGTCTGACCATCAGTACAGCGTACGTAACACGACGTATGAAATATATATCCCATGTCTTTAAGTATTCTACAGAATGTGTCCTTCTACCTTCAAAAGGCTGGTTTAGAGAGATCAGAGAAGACGGGAATATAGTACAGTACAGTCTGACCATCAGTACAGCGTACGTAACACGACGTATGAAATATATATCCCATGTCTTTAAGTATTCTACAGAATGTGTCCTTCTACCTTCAAAAGGCTGGTTTAGAGAGATCAGAGAAGACGGGAATATAGTACAGCACAGTCTGACCATTAGTACAACGTACGTAACACGACGTATGAAATAGATATCCTATGTATTTAAGTATTCTACAGAACGTGTCCTTCTACCTTCAAAATGGATCTTTTCTTTAACAACATTCAAAAGTTTACGTACTCAGGAATTTCTCTTCTCTGTTCGTGAAGCTCGACAAGAGTTCTGTATACGCAACACACTTACAGTTCGATCTTTTCGGATGTGGACGATGTTGAAAGTTTGAATTTTGAACGTCTTTCACTATATTGTGTACAGTTCGTTACTGAAGCATTATTTAAAGGAATAATTAGAGCTTTATATTTCTCTTCTTTAAAATGTGTGATACAATGTATATTATTTTTTTATTTTATGGGCGTACGATAGAGTTTACATTTTGACTTAATTGGAAGCGTCCACTGTAAGATACTCAAATGCTGCTGACGTGATTACGTTTATCAGTTGTTCGTCTGGATTTATTCCTCACACAGTTGAAGATCTGGGGGACAGAATAAAGACAGTTGAATGCATAATATCGTTTCCTGAGAGTACAGGCTATGCAAACTCGTGAGACATGAAGTTTATGGAAGCTTATAACAACGTCCGTGATCTTCTCGATGACAGAAGCAAGTGGACAGAGAGCAATAAATAAAGTATAAAGTGAGCTTGGAGAGTTCACATGGGAGAAGGAACAAAACTGGAACATGAAGGCTCTCTGCAGCGAGAGTAGTAACCTAGTAACTCGCAACTCGCTTGTCTGACCCAAATTATGAGTAGCCTTCCTTTAAAAGATGCAACTTAGATAATAAATACATGATTACGTTCTGCCAACTTTCACGAGATCCAAATAATGAGAGAGCAATGGATGTTGTTCCTGTCACGATAAGGTAAAACCTCCATAGAGCTAAGAGTTACCAGACATTCATATTTCAGGATAGGGGTAAACCTCAAATGTTAATTTCTTTTTGGTGTCGACTGCAAGCCAAAGTGTCCTCTACATAAGCGGGAAGTAAGTGTAGCTTAGCCATCTTTAAATTCTGCTAATTCTGTCACGTCGTGGCATTTACGTCAGTTTCACGTAGGACTTGTACTTCCTCTGACTCAGCTCGTTACAGCATCTCTCTCTGGTGCCTTGTAAGGAAGCCTATAGACGAACCTGTAGCCATTTTCATCAAAATAAGCTCCATAACCTTGATAAGCTACATAAACAGAAAGGACAGTATTTCTTGATTCTACGCGTCTTTCTTTAAGCTCCATTTTCATAGAAACATAAACATTAACTCGAGGGCATGAACGTACTACATGAAGGTGAAATACGCACTCTTATTAAACATGTTTAAAATACTGATAGTGGGATGTTTCTGGGTTAAATTTGTACTACAGTATTAACATTTTGCGAAACTACTTTTTTTCTAAACCTTCAGAATAATGTAGTACTTAAAATAGTCATACAGAGCAGTACTTTCCCAATTACAATGACAATTGGGGCATTTAACTACAATTAATAATCTTATATTATGGCATTTTCTTCATATATAAATAAAACAAAATATTTCATGGCCTACCTAACCTAAAGTTTCCCAGAAAGTCGACAGACAACATAGTAAATAATAGTAAATAATTCACGCCTATTGATATTTCAGTTTATTCGTAATTTGCTTCTAAATATTTTCCTTTAGTAAATTATTTTTGTAGTATTTATGCTTTTTGTCATAAAGACAACGTTAATTTTGAAATAAAATAAAAAATTTCTCGTCAAATGACTGCATATCTCTTCTCTTCTGTTTCTGTGCAGTGCGATAGTGTTTTGTTCTCTCTCTTTTGTTTTATCGCCAAATACGAAATGAAAGCGTTGGCGTCTGTTCTTAATGACCTTATTTATTAACCTGGCAACAAGATTTAGTTGTGTTTGCGATAACTTTTCTATGTGAAGGAAGCATTATTCCATATCGACGGTTCATTGTAAGTATAAGAACACATTTTGACATTAGAAAATAAAATTAGTAGAAATGTGTATCTATAAAGAACATAACTGTAGCGTGGTGATAGCGTGATGAACATCTACTCAAAACGCAATTTATTTTAAATGATTTTAGGTTACCTGTTATTTATGGTTTGAACTGTGAACACCCTCAGGGTAATCATTTTAAACTGCGGCCAATATTCAGCAGTAGACAGAGAAAATAAGTTCATTACTGGCGTATAAACGCAAGTCATTTTTATAAAGGTGAGTTAATTTACGTAAAGCGTTCATAGCACTGACCTCCAAATTGACTACATCTGCGGTGCAGATAGGGGTAGTGATGTAATTTGATCCAGGATGTGAAGCTCTAGCTGTGTTTGTCGAGGTTTCTTAATAAACTGTGGAAGGCAGGTATGTCAATCGTTCACGTCAACACTGCCCGGACTTGTATATAACTATTTTAACATAATCAAGAAAATTATTTGTTCTTTCATATTAGCGGTGTATAGGAAAGTTTTGGAAAGATAGAGACAGACTGGAAAATTCCATGCCACAGCCGGAATCTAGTAGAGCAGGAAGAACTGTAGGAATTTTATAGGTTATGTAGCGGGTACATTGATTTACTGACAATGGTTAACAGTGTGGAGGTAATCATGTATATATATATAGTTACATTTATACCCCTCCTTTAATTGCAATGGTCATATCGGCGGCTGTTCTCCTTTGGAACATATCGAAGGTGTTAACTCGTATTCGTTTGGTTTTAATCATTAGATCACGTAAACATTTATACTCTGTCATACTTCCAGACTCTGGGGAAGATGAGGATTCACCTTGGTTGGAGAAAAATCTCCACCCCCAGCCGGGAATCGAACCCGGGCGGGCAGGCAGGCAGGTGCTCTAACGACCTAGCTACGGGGCTAGCCCAGTAATGTTTGTTGTTTTCGACTTATATGTTTATGACACACTGGGTGGGAGATGTGTTTAGTTTCAGTTGGCCATTGGTTTCTAGCCAGTGATGTTTCTAGTCTTCAATTTGCTTTTTGATATGGCTTATAACATCTTCATGTGGAATAGGTTGTCAGGTAACTCAATGGTTAAGAGCAGCCTGACGGAAACAGGAAGATCCGTGGTTCAAACCTCGGACATGGCATTGAATTTTTCAGTCTGAATACCTTAACCAAATCTAAAAATAATAGGTTTGCCATGTCTCAGAGCTTACATACGGATACCCATTAGATGGGTACAAAGTGGTATATCTGTTTGGAAGTTCGATCAAGGAGTTTAACTAATCTTCAGCGGCTAGCCCGAAGGGCAGAGAAATTTACGATGGAGCAGTCGGATAACCCGCGCGCTCGCCCGAAGTGTCGCCGACAGGATTTGCTCTAGAAATTATACTGCAACACGTACACGATAACTGTCCTCTTTTATTAAAACTGGTTCGTTGATAAACAAAGTAACATTTTTTTTTTATATTTCCCAGCATAGATCAGACAGTGAAATGAATATGAAAACAATGTACAAACAAAACAGATATCTGTGGAACTAATGTACATTAGGTAGTGAATAGATAGTGTGTGCTAAGCGAGATCTCCAGGAAATTTGAACTAGATTATTAAAATACAGCAAAAACAATGTTCATCTCGAAATTAAAAGTGAATAAGCCTCGAAAAAAAAAGGTCGATTATTACGACTCGAAGAAAGATCGATTGTTATAACTGGACTAGAACAGTCGATTAACATGTCACAAAAGAAAAGGTCGATTACTATGACTCGGGAAAGCTCGACCCTCTTTTATTCTTTATTTTCCTCACGCCAGCTCTAAGGATTTGCCTTCTTCATTCTGAATGAGTTTTCTAGAACTCGTAAACCTTGACATATAGGTGAAGTAGCTACATAAACAACGTACATCTTCTTAAAAAGCGTACAATTACAAAGTTATTACATACTGACTCTCTTTTGTTTTAATTAGCTTCTAACCTCAAACCTATGCTAAAATGCGTGAATTTGAAATTAAAGTTTATCTCCATTAGTGAATAGTAAAATAAAACAAAAGACTATCTGGTATGTTACACGCACAATTACTATAGACATTCAACGACGAAATATTCCTATAAACGTTTATTTCTCTATGTACTTCCTGTTAATAGAGATGTGCATTAAGACGCTTTACTGGAGACGAATTTGTTCTAGGTCTTTTCGGGAAATAAGCCAGGTTAAAAGACGATTACAAATCGAGAAGCCTGGGCTGGTAGAGCATTGTTTTGTGAACGACCATTGAGCCAATTTTCGGACTACGACCATCTTGGCAAAATGCAACAGTTACTGGGAGCGGAGAGTTAAGGAGGCTTTGGCCATTTCCTCAGAGAGGAGCAGGCTTAATCGTGATGCTGGATTTAAGTTCAGCTCTTCTTGGAAAATACCCTTAAAATGGAAATATGTCGACTTAAGAAGCACAGATCAATACAGTTTGATCAAGTTAAGTAGTTACATTTCTTTGACCCAATTAATTTTCTACACTCATGCCATGCTCGCCTTGGTAGCGTGGTGGTAGCATGTCTGCCTCACGTTCAAGAGGTCTCGAGTTCGAATCTCGGTCAGGGTGAGTTACCTGGATAAGGTTTTCCGGGGTTTTCCCTTATCCTGTAAGACGAACGTCGGGTAACTCTAAGCTCCATGGACCCCGGGTTCATTTGAGCATCATTTCATCCATTCCATTCATCGTCCGATATGACAACGTTGGAGGATATAAATTACAAAGCAACAACCTCATGCCATCTCATGACCTGACATTTAATTCACTGAAAACAGTATTTTCTTCAGTGATGCGAGTATTGATAGTGTTTTGTCTTTGTCGATATATGTGTTATATCCAGTGATACATTTGTGGTTATAACATTATTAAAATATCCCAATGGGAAAGATATACGCTCCCAAACGTCGATTTAATCGTCTTTTCACCTGGCTTGTTTCCCGAGAAGATCTCGAACAAGAGAGACGCATTGTTTTACTTTATCTTTCTTAGTTAAAGACATCGCTATGTTATGATGTTGGAATTTTGTCATGTTTGCAAAAGCACCAATGAATAATAATAATAATAATAATAATAATAATAATAATAATAATAATAATAATAATAATAATAAAGACTTTCTGTTACGGAAATGGTTCACTCCACAAAAACTTATTTTCATATACTGCAATGGATAGACGTGACAATTTCTCTTAAATCTTGTGTTTTCCTAACACAACTTGCCAGTTCCAGTAACTTCTCTCTGTCCAAGACCGAGTACTGATTAAAATACTCTGACTCACAGTAAAAATCATTATTCAGAGGTGGTATCGATCGCGCAGAACGAGATAAAGCCCCCGTAAGTCTCTAGGGTACACGTAAAGACCGTGTAGTGAATCCCGATGGAGCCATTCAGTGACATAGTTATCGATATGGCATTACAGGCATCTGTTCCACTTGTCATATTTTGGGAAGGGATAACAAAAACATGGCCACCACGAGGATTATATAATCACACAGAGATAACAATACGACACATTGTTACCAACAAAGGAACAGCGTGAAAAACGCCACACTGTGTTCAGAACTCGTGCATACTTACAAAATATCCGTGACATGGCTGTAATACAATATATTCGATCACCAAAACTTATGTTCCTGATGTATTTTGCATATTCAGCTATTTTGTATCTTTAGTTCATTGTTGATAGTCGAAAAAGTTATACTGTTTTGACTGTATGGTGTGTTTTTATACAAATGAATGAATTATTTATTGTGCATATTCCAAAATTGTACAATTTACAACTTTAGGCTACATTTATTTGTCTTTACCTTGTTGCTACCTTGGTTTATATGACACCTGATCTTCTGCTCTGTCAGGTAGCTCTTAAACTCCATACCTCCATGTTACTTAATTAGTCCCTTTCTTCCCCCTCAACTTTTTTATATTCTTTACATTTATTTCTGTTTACCTTGTTGCTACCTTGGCTTACATGACACCCTGGTCTTCTGATCTGTCAGGTAGTTCTTAACCTCCATGCCTCCTTGTTACTTAATTAGTCCCTTTCTTCCCCCTCATCTTCCTTTCTTATATTCTTTACATTTGTGTTTACCTTGTTGCTACCTTGGCTTACATGACACCCTGGTCTTCTGATGTGTCAGGTAGTTCTTAATCTCCATGCCTCCTTGTTACTTAATTAGTCCCTTTCTTCCCCCTCATCTTCCTTTCTTATATTCTTTACATTTATTTGTGTTTACTTTGTTGCTACCTTGGCTTACATGACACCCTGGTCTTCTGATCTGTCAGGTAGTTCTTAACCTCCATGCCTCCTTGTTACTTAATTAGTCCCATTCTTCCCCCTCATCTTCCTTTCTTATATTCTTTACATTTGTGTTTACCTTGTTGCTACCTTGGCTTACATGACACCCTGGTCTTCGGCTCTGTCAGGTAGCTCTTAACCTCCATACTTCCTTGTTACTTAATTAATCCCTTTCTTCCCCCTCATCTTCCTTTCTTATATTCTTTACATTGTGTTTACCTTGTTGCTACCTTGGCTTACACGACACCCTGGTCTTCTGCTCTGCCAGGTAGCTCTTAACCTTCATACCTCCTTGTTACTTAATTAGCCCCTTTCTTCCCCTCATCTTCCTTTCTTATATTCTTTACATTTATTTGTCTTTACCTTGTTGCTATCGTGGCTTACATGACACCCTGATCTTCTGCTCTGTCAGGTAGCTCTTAACCTCCATACCTCCTTGTTACTTAATTAGTCCCTTTCTTCCCCTCATCTTCCTTTCTTATATTCTTTACATTTATTTGTGTTTACCTTGTTGCTACCTTGGCTTACATGGCACCCTAGTCTTCTGCTCTGGCCAGGTAGCTCTTAACCTCCATGTCTCTGTTACTTAATTAGTCCCTTTCTTCCCCTCATCTTCCCTTCTTATATTCTTTACATTTCTTGCCCATTTTTCTTTTACTTTCTGTAAGAACTCAGTACTTATCTTCTTTTCCTGTTATCATTTTTATAGCTAGTATATTCTTCTCTACTTTCTCCCATTTTTTCTCTCAAACCCTTTTTCTCCATATTGCTAACTCCTCACATTCTGTTACATAGTGTTCTATGCTTTCTTTTCCACCACACAATTCACAAATTCGCTTTTCCCTAACTCTTATCCCTCTGTTCTCCTCCGAGCTAACCCTTTTCTCTCTTGTCTATTGCAGTAATCTACATATTCTTCTCGTCGGCAATTTCTTTTTATTTGCTTGTAAAATTGTAATGATTTCATATTTGCTAGACTTCCCCATATTTTCTGTCTATCTATATCTTCTATTCTGCATTTTACTAATTTACCCACATCGTTTGTATTCCTTTCCTCTAATCTCCATATATCTCCCATTCCTATTTTTCCCATAATTCCTTCTATATCGGCCCACCAACTGTTTGATCATTTTTGCTGTCTCATGCATAGTTTTATAATTTCCCCTTCTTCTTTGGCCAAACACCTATACCAGAATGTTATTATTCTTTCCATTATTATTCCATTTCTTCTTATGTTTACTAATTCTACTAAAGCTACTTCCCTAGGAGCTGATCTTGGTAAGCCTAGTAACTCTTTACAAAACCTTCTGTAGTTTTGATCCACCCCCCCCCCCCCCCAGATATCCACTACATACAACATTTTGGATTCAACTAGTGCTTCATACGCTCTTTCTAACCTCTTGGTTGTCATTTCTAACTTATATTTGCACATTCTTACCCCATTCATTGCCGCCCTTCCTTTTGCTTCAATTTTTCTCCTGTGTGCTCCCCACTATTGTTATTCAACCTTACTCCTAATTATTCAAATTCACTGACCACTTCTACCCTTTTGTCATTCAGTACCCACTTTTCATCATTTTTTAGTTTAGCTCCCTTCTTGAAGACCATAACGTTCGACTTATTTATGTTTATTTTTATTCCCCACTCTTCACAGAATTTCTGGATTTCATTTATGTATGTTTTTCATAGTTATGTCCATTTTTTCTTGAAAAATATAATAAAGTACAGGACTATGTTTGAAATGTTGACTGTGTGAACCTACTATGTGTAAGACAAAAGTTTACAAATGGTAGAAACGTCAGAAACCCGAAGTCGCTCTGGACATTCTCCCACATCAATTACTGACCAGAATGTGGAAAAAGTAAAGAAAATGGATTTGGAAAATCACCCAATCACCGTCAGAAAGCGTTGACTAAATCACTCCTGTAAATGTTACCTGTATCAATGTTTCTTGTGATTGCTTTGTCAAAAAGAGAACTGTGATGTTATCTCATGGTCCTCTGCGATTTTTCCCCTAGACTAAAGAGAACTATGAAAGCACGTTTGCCACGAAACAAAAACAACGAAAAGCTATGCTAGGGGTCCCGGGTTTGATTCCCGACGGTAGGGGTGGGAATTTTTCTCTGATCAAGATAATTCCCCATCTTCTCCAGAGTCTGGAAGTATGAATGAGAGTGCAATGTATGCATGATCTAATGATTAGAACCCAACGAATACGAGTTCGATATGTTCTAAAGGAGAACGGCCGCCGACATGACGAGCCGCCTCTGAGTACCAAGATAAAGGAATATAAACACTGTCTATTTTTGCTACTTTTTATCTAATTCCAAAAGTACATCGACTTCTATCTTGTGTACAGGCCAAAATTAACCGCTCCACTATCACCCTGAACACGAAGACAGAACTGGTTCGCTGCTGACCTCACAGGCTGCTGCACAAATTGCATTTTCTCTGCAGCTGTTCGGAATATCTAGGTCTTTCGGCAGCGCTCGGCAACCACAATCAACAACTTTGTTGCTAAGTTCACGGAAACATCTGCTACGAGTCCAAACCGAAACATGGTCGAAGACTGCTCCTCTTTCAACATGTTTCCACATTAAAACTCATTTTGATAATGTACAAATAACTCTTTTAACAATGAAAAGTTTAATTCTCTCCGAAACAGGACATTTTTCAAAGTCATTCTACTTGAATATACGACCATACCAGAGTTTTTTTTAAGTTACGGGATAAATATATAAATATATAAATTAAAGGGAAACAAAATTAATTGTTCCTTCACTCTAGCCGTGTGTAGGACTATGTGTGGAAAGGTGGAATTAGACTGAAAACTTCAATACCATAACCGGGACTTGAACCACGGATATCCCAGTCTCCGTCCTGACCAATGAGTTACCATGGTAACATGCCAGTATGACACTGAATTCTGCAACTGACTCGTATTTATCCTGGTAAAGTACTAAGAGTTCTCATAAAAATATGAGACAAATACCTTAATGGCGACTTACTATGCTGTAAGTACTATTGTGTTTCAAATGGGAAGGTGTTTGTTCTTGAGCGCTACTAGGCGAGCAACCAATCGGAGTACTGCGGTGTTGTATTACATTCCCGCTAAGTGGTGTGTGACAAGCGCCAAACTAATCAATCTCTAATAAATAGTATTCGCGCCAAGACAAAAATTCAGATTTTGCAAAAACTAATCCATGAGGAAGGAGAGAGTAATGCATCTAACATAACCATGAAAATTCCATATTTTTAGCTCAAATACTTTTCCTAATACAAATAAATAAAGTAGATACTATTATATTATAACAATACATTGCGACGTAAGCACTGTAATGAATATCATTATTGGTTGGCATGTATGCGTGAACGTATATTTGAAATTACTCAGAACTGAAACGTAAACATTTGACATGACGTGATAAAAGAAATATGTACTTTGAATAAGCGAAGGTGTTTGTTAAATTCGATGAGAGGAAACGATACACTTCTTGCTAGTCTGGCAGAACGTGTCTGGTCACATATCTTTGTTTATGAATAGTTCGTAATCTCTACTTACTCTAGAGAGTTCAAAACAGTATTATTTAGTTACTCTTACGTGAAAAAGTGTATCAGCTGAATCAATGAGACGCGATCCACCTCCCGCGTTACTACTGCTAGAACAATCCAATAGTTAATGTGGGCTCAAATTATGTTGCAAACAGAAATAATATTTTTTAACTGACTGACGTTGAACGACTTATTCACGAAGAAATTGACAAGGAACACAACAAGACTGGGAAAACTGCGCGAGACATCAGGTAAACTACAAGAAGACGACTTTTGGACAGAAATAGCACGTAACGAGATTTTGGAACATATGATTATAAATATGCAGTACTCAGATGTTGAAGACAATGACAATGACGAATTATCTCTTAACATAAGTAACATTCACAGCTATACGGATGCACCGCTGGTATTTTTGTTGGATTAGAAAAATAAGTAATTCATAAACTATCATTAACTTTCAACAAAATATTTAAAACATTTGCGTAATATACGAATATCCATGTTGCAATTGTGATTTCAGCAGCCGCATTATTATAAAACTTTGGAAAATAGCACCAAGAAGACTTGCCAGTGTGCGAGAGAGAGAGAGAGAGAGAGAGAGAGAGAGAGAGAGAGAGAGAGAGAGAGAGAGAGAGAGAGAGAGGAAAATATAAAAAGAGCTAGGGTAACAAGGTGGCAACGCTGAAGGCTCTAACGCATCTGATTTGCTACAGGCGAGAACTCTTCCCGTTTGAAACATATAATACTTGGAGTAATTAAAAGAGTAATTAATTTTCATTAATTCACCTAATAACAGGGGCTTAAATGTACTTACGCTTGTAAGTTTCCAAAAAGATACGTATTTCATATTCGTATACGAGATCTAGTAGTTTACTGGCAAAATACGAGTCAGTTGGAGAATTTAGTGTCATGCATGTTTTCATGGTAATTCAGTGTTTCGAGCAACCGGGTGGAGACCTGGAGATCAACGGTTCAAATCTCGGCTATGGAATTATCTATTGTAACTTCCAGAGCATAAGGTTTCAAATGTTTCAAATTATCTTGACTTACATGACATCCAAGTCTTCTGCTCTGTCAGGTAGCTCTTAACCTCCATGTCTCCTTGTTACTTAATTAGTCCCTTTCTTCCCCCTCATCTTCCTTTCTTATATTCTTTATATTTCTGGCCCACTTTTGTTTTACTTTCTGCAAGAACTCACCAATACGTCTTACCTTCTTTTCCCCCTTTCCTGTTAACAGTTTATAGCTACTATCTTCTTCTCTACTTTCTCCTATCTTTACTCCCAAACCTTTTTTCTCCATATTGCTAACCCCTAGCATTCTGTTACATAATGTTCTATGCTTTCTTTTCCACCACACAATTCACAAATTCCCTTTTCCCTACCTCTTATCCCTCTGTTCTCATCCAAGCTAACCCTTCTCTCTCTCTCTCTGGACTATTGCTGTAATCTACATATGCTTCTAGTCCCAAATTTCTTTTTATTTGTTTGTAAAATTGTAATGATTTTATATTTTCTAGACTTCCCCATATTTCCTGTCTTTCTTTCTTCTATTCTGCATTTTACCAATTTACCCACATCGCTTGTATTCCTTTCCTCTAATCTCCATGTATCTCCCATTCGTATTTTTTCCACCAGCTATTTGAGTTCTCTGATCTTTTTATGCTGTCTCATGTATAATTTCATAATTTCTCCTTCTTTTGCCAAACACCTATACCAAAATTTTATTATTCTTTCCATTATTATTCCATTTCTTCTTGTCTTTCCTAATTCTACTAAAGCTACTTCCCTAGGTGCTGATCTTGGTAAGTCTAGTAGCTCTTTACAAAATCTTCTGTAGTTTTGGTCCACCGTCTAAATACAATTCTTCATTTACTGCCTAATCTGAAATTTCAGTGTTGCACAAAACCATACCCGAGAGGAGTTTCGAAGTTAGCGAGGAATGGCCGTGATTACGAATGTTGGTCAAGGTGAAAGAAGCCCGTGACTCAATCCTTGCCTCCAACTATCCACTTTAAACGTGTTAAGCTCAAAACAGAATGTTACATAGAAGTTAAATTAATCCATTAGCAAGTGTAAAGAACCCATTATAAGGTGGAAAAACCTCACATTAAAACCGTGGCCAGGCACCTGATAGAAGCACATTTAGAACTTACCTCACCTTTAAACCGCTACATATATCTAATATCCTAAACAAGAGAGCAGCGGACTTTACGCAACTGAAATCCAGTATCAAGAACAAGTGAATACACAGCACCCTAGCCTCATCGTCGAGTGAGCCCTCTTCGATAGCATAGATGGAGCGTGTCCGCCTCACGTTTAAGAGATCCCGAGTTCCAATCTCGGTCAAAGTGAGTAGGTATTCCCTTTTCCTGAAAGATGAATGTCTAGTAACTTTAAGCTCTATGTACCCTGTACTTATTTGAACATCATTTCATTCATCGTCCGATATGACTTAACGTTGGAGGTATTCCCTTATCCTGAAAGATGAATGTCTGGTAACTCTAAGCTCTATGTACCCTGTACTCATTTGAACACCATTTCACTCATCGTCCGATATGACTTAACGTTGGAGGACGTAAATTAAGGGAAAAGAGAGGAAGAAAAAAGAAAAAGAAGAGAAATTCAACCTTGCCGTGCTATAACTAATAAGACAGCTAGTAAATTATAAAGCTTCTACTTCGAGAAAATGATTTAAGAAATCTACAAAGTTTCGCAGAGCTTGTTTTAGAGTGCTATTAGCTCTGAAGAATAAAAAAAAGCAAGGCACACTCATTGGAGAGCTTTTAGGGCAGATAAAGGCCATTCATTTGTGAACAAAACGGGCCGGGAGGTGTTATTTTTATTTATTCACTTCCAGCAAAGTTACGAGTCTTTTTTTATTCGCTGCGATAAAGTGCACTTGCGTTCTGCAGCATTAAACAAACGACGAACGGCAGAGAGCCATGTTCCGTAACGCTAGGAAATCTGCTACAATGTTCCAGCGCCCTCTACTTTGTCTATGTATTTCTCGACTACAAGTTGATGAAGGATCGAGTAATTAATGATAATAAATATTATTATTATTATTATTATTATTATTATTATTATTATTATTATTATTATTATTATTATTATTATTATTATTATTATTATTATTATTATTATTATTATTATTATTATTATTATTATTATTATTATTATTATTATTATTATTATTATTATTATTATTATGCATTTAGACCTTTTATCAAGGGTTGCATTCTCCTAGACTTACGACAATTTCACCTTTCACTTGGAAAGGCACATGTAGTCAGACTAAAAAATTCAATGTAATAGCCGAGATTTGAACCAGAAGAAGCAGATGAAGATCGATATCCGGCTGGAGGATAGCACATTGTGTGTAACCATCCATTTTATTCCACACTGAACAAGTCAGGAAGTGCGATTCAATTTCTAAATAATGTGTGAATTTAATGTTCATAAACAAAATCCAAAGCTGCACAAACAGTAAACAAGCGAACATCACTGCCGATTAGCAATTGTTCTAAAGGAAACCCCGTCCATAAAGCTATAGAAAAACAGTGGCGAAACGTGCAATGAAGCGCTAGAAGCGCCGCTTCCCCAAGAATTTCAGGAGAAAAACAAAAAAATAAGAACATTCATTCCAAAGAATATTTGACTCGCTCTGGATACATTTTTAAAATGTTGCAGGGTAGTCAGAAGTGGAGGAATTTTCTTCAAAATCTTGGTGGAAGCTGGTAAAACGTTTTCCACGTGCACGCACGCACGCACGAACCTCTTTCTACAGATAATTGAGTTAGAAGGTCCTGTGAGTGTAAGAGGTATTTACGTTCGGAGCTCGGTAAAGGAGGTTACCGGGTCACATCCCGGTTGACCTATCTTCAATGTGTGATCATTTAATTCCCTCTACAAGGGAAGCAGTCGTTATTCAAAGTCAATGACGCAAAGTTGGCTAGCCTGCCAAACGTTTTGTACTACAATTTGACAGGCTTCCAACTTTACCTCTGATGATGTACAATTTCTGTACAAACAAATGAAGGCACTTTATAAAACCTTAAATTAGATCCGGGGGCGTTAACCGCTATACACCTTCCCTGCATCAGACAGGATTTATTGTTAAGGATAAAGCCACATTCACATAGAAATATTAACGTGAGGATATGAACGTGAATTTCGCTTTGCCATTTACAATGACATTGTAACGTCAACATCAAAATGAACTAATAACAGATTATCAATCATATTAAACATTTTTAAAATACTTTTACTGGAATGTTTATGAATTAAATTGTACTACACTATTAACATTTCACGCAATTACTCTTTTTGGGAACCTTTAGAAGCCCGCCTCGGTAGAGTAGATGATAGCATGTCTGCCTCACGTTCAAGAGGTCCCGAGTTCGAATCTGGGCAGGGTGAGTCACCTAGATAAGGTTTTTCCGGGATTTTCCCTTGTCCTGATAAGACGAATGCCGAGTAACTCTGAGCTCTATGGACCCTGGACTCATTTGAGGATCATTTCACCCATTTCATTCACCGTCCGATTTGACAACGTTGGAGGATGTAAATTACAAAAAAAAAAAAAAAAAAAAAAAAAAAAAACACTTTAGAATAATTTAGTACTTAATAGTACAACTAAAAGAGTACAACAGTTGACGCAAATAACAATTAATTGCTATATTATGGTTTTTCCATATAGATATAGAGAAAACAAAATTTTTATAGCCTAGCTAACCTAAAATTTATCTCAAAGTAAATAATATAAATAATATAAACAACTCCTGCCTACTTTCATGTTTCAGTTTATTCGCAATTCGTGTGCCCATCAATGCATCATATTTGATCCTGAGTCAGTTTGTTTGGAATAATCCATCGACAAAGTTGTCTGATGTCTTTTGACGTAAAATGTTTTGGTCATACATTGATCAGCTGCTCGAATAGATTCATAAGATGCAACAAAGCAATATTTCCTGCTTCACCAAATTCATCGCTAAGAAAACACCGAAGTATTTTGAATTCGCTTGTTTATCAAATGCATTTACAACCCGATCTTCATATTGTCCTGGCAATAATGACTAGATTTAAAATCGATAAAGATTTACAGTCTAGAAATGTTCTGTACTTGACTTTATTTTATCCAACACTTACTTGTAGAGTTGGGCATTAAATTAAGGATGGATAAAATTTCACTTTAACCAATGCATGAATAAAATGCAATCACTAGGCGTACTAATCACGACTAACCAACAGTGATTGTCTCATATTAGGTATTGGCCAGCCGTCCTTGGCCTAAATAGCCCTATATACCAGAAAATAACATTACAAATAATTTCCCTATTTTATTATAGTTTAATTTAAAAGCAGTAAGCCCTTTTAACGATTAAGGTTAAGTATTGGATAAAACATTGCACTGCACAAGACTTATTAACAAACCTTCCGCTCGTGTATAATATACGTCTTGATTCGCTACTACCATACCTATAAAACTATTTGAGCGAAGACTCCTAACTCGTTGGAAAATATCTATCATGTTATTTACTAAACATATTCGACTCGACAACAAACAAATGAAAATCCAAGGAACATTAAAAGCTGATTCTATACACGGCAGTAAAACAAAACCGCACTGTCGTTTGTTTCAGTCTGTATGAGTTTCCGCCAGATGTCACTACTGTAGAATACTGAGATGGTTATCTGCGATATGAAAACACAGGTTAACGAAGAGGCACGCGGAGCAATATATTCTCTACTTAATACCGTTTTTTTCATTAATTTTGCTTAGCACTGCAAGTCCTTTAGCGCTTACGTAAACTGAATGCATAAATTCTATTGTTTATTTTCTATTACCTTCTATGAAAACTTCTATTCTGTGCAGAAATAGCTTTAAAGCCGAGTCGCAATATTCTGGCCTTGAAATTGCATACTCTTTCGACATTTTTTTTTTAAATTAGAAAAGCATTAAACCATTCTAATTAATGAATATTTCGACATAAATTCTGTGCTTTAACAGGTTCTACGTTTTCTGTGTAATTTTAAGTTTTAACAGTTTAAGAAAAGTAATTTGGAATCAAGAGGATTTCACAAAATCTATCCAGAAATTCAAAATACATATTTAATCTTTCGTGCGAAGATGTTAAAACGTAAAATTTAATGAACTTCATAGAAATTTTTGAGAAAATAGAAAATGACGAAAGATTTTCAGAGTAAAGAGCTTTCGGGTTGGGGGACAGTTATATAACCTTTAGGTCTTATCTTTATTCATATTCATATTTATTGCAACTTAATACAGTGTTTGAACACAATTAAGCCATTTCATTTGTAAAACATACTCTCTCTTAAAAGTAAACGATTAGAAATAACAAAATAATGGAGAGATCAAATTAAATATACAAGCTAGTCATAAATTGCTGAATGGTATAGAATTTACGAATAAATATAATATGCTAAAATCAGCAATAAAACTTAATTATTTTTACAGTGACACATAAATTCTTAGATGGTATAAAATACATTATCTATTAGAAAGGCTTTTAAATGTGTTTTAAATGTATTTACATTATTACAGGTTCTGATTTTATTCCTGTATAACTAGGCATCTTTTCATAGTGCATTCTGTGTCCTGGAATAGCGAGATTATTTTTGCCCCTTATATCATAGTTATGGATATCTGAGTTTGTTTTCATTGGAAACCTATTAACCACATGAAGAATGAATATATATATACGCTGAAGTCACAGAACATTTATTTTCGTTGATCTTTTAGTGTCAAATTTCAGTTAGAAGGCAACAACACTTCCTTATCCATTATAGGTATATAACAAAGAAGCTTTGACAATGTAGTAACGGATTTCTCAGAAACGGCTAATGCCAAAGGAAAAAAGAAGTTAAACAGTGTATTGTCTTTATCTATTCGTACAGTTGAACCTGCTTTATATGTACGTAACCCAGTTATACGTAAATATTTGCAGGTCCTAGAAAAAGAATGTAATTTACAAACATGTTAATAGAACCTTATTTACGTGACGGTTTTACACGTAATTCGCAGTTATACGCATTTCCCTCCCTGTGTGTTTAAGTCCAGAGGATGTCAGAGGAAATTCTACGTCGCACTTTTGCATTTACTTCCGCACGTAGTAAAATGATGAGGTTTTGTCAGTGGCTGTACAAGCGGAACCATCATTTTTCTGTCCACGCACATGCCAGTGCCCCATGACTGCGTAAATGAGCTACGAATTAAATTTAAAAAGCATAAACATACCCTCCAAGTTGGGAGGGTTGGCACAACACGTAGGGGATTACATAAAGGAAAAACGGCAGAGGGGATTTTCTTTTTTCTAAGAGATTAGGGAAGCCTTACGGGTGCTTTGTGAAATTCACCCGCGGGTTTCTCTATTAAACTTTTAACAAGTTCTTACAAACGTCGCGCTACGAGCAAATACCGAACACAATGATGCTAAACGGTGCCTTCTTTGCTTAGCTTCCGGTAAAGCTTCATGCCGATAGCGAACAATTATCGTAAAGGTTCTTATGTTTCTAGCTATCAAGGCATTACATTTTTGTTTATGTTTACACGAAAATAAAAACCTCTCTTAAAGAAATGCCTACTACAAACCACGTACCTACTTTAAAAATCTTATGTGTTGCACCGAAAGATAAAATTCCAACACATGAAAATCGTTTCCAAGGAAAGCCACGTCCACCAATATAAATTTGGTAACTGTAATACACCAGGGTGGGAAGTGAAATATCATGTAATTTTCCAGGTCTCTTCAACTTCTTTTTGAGATATTGAATCTCTATTATGGTTAGTCACGGCATTCACTATCAAACAACTCATTCAAAGCCTCCTAAAGTACATCCTACTAAGACATTGTATTAGTTACAGCTGTTGAATTGGTAGCATTGCGTTACAGGAAATCCAGGATGCTTATAAATAAGTTCATTAGATTGTTTTTTTTATAAGTAATCAGAATAATAAAACACAGGATCCTGCAAGACGTAGCGGTCAATATATTTGTGTGAAATGTATAACACAATCCTATTTCGTGTTGTTTTCAAATATTCCTCGTGTTTGTAATAATGTACTTCCCACACATCGTATTTGGACAATGGTGTTTCTTCATAAAGTTGCAATCCATCACGACGTGACTTGGAGGTAAGTTTAACAGCAAACTAACCTAAAATAGCTATCTGTTTGGCTCTAGTCATACTACAGCCGTAACCTTTTATGTTTATATCGTTATGGCGATACAATATTACGTATTGAATCAAAACTTTACCATTTCAGTGCCGCATCTCTCTCTCTCTCTCTCTCTCTCTCTCTCTCTCTCTCTCTCTCTCTCTCTCTCTCTCTCTCTCTCTCTCTCTCTCTCTCTCTCTCTCTGACAGTTTAACTATGTTTTCATTTCCCAATGGCGCGTCATGTTAATTTTCACATTAGTACGCCAGAGAATGACTCACTACTGTTTCTTCGTGCTATATCCTTAATTTGCATTTATTAGGAAGCAAATAAGAACATACCATATGCTAAGCCTCGTCAATAACAACTTAATGCTTTATTACCAGACCATAGTAATCTACGGCAATGAACTTAAGTAGCTGGAAAGGACTTCCAATTGTTACTAACAGCAATTCTGATATGTAGGTAATGGCTGTTAACTACATAAATATACAGCACTATAATTAAGCCAAACGTGTCCTCTGTTCTGCTATAAACCACGTATGTTTCCCCATTTACAATACACCACGTTAAACTGCATTTACTCGTGTACACTTTCCATTGCAGTTATTTGGTTTTTATGTAGGTAATACTGCATACACTTAAAATTGATTCATACTTCAGCACCATATCACAATATACTGTTCCATAACTAGAATCTCGAGCAACTAAACCTGTTGACAGGCACAGGAATCCTCTATAAGGGCTTCCAGCTCAGAATTTATTTAACGAAAATAACGCTACTGCAGTGACCGCGGTCATCTACAATCGACTGGAATATTTAGACTGCAATCTGCACGTCCATCGGCGTTGTAGAAAAGTTAAACACTGGTCAATCAAATTGCTTAGAGAAAATCGGAGCTATTTATGGCTTGTTAGGTACAGTAATACATTTGGAAATATGTTGTAGACAGTCAAGAATCTAAATTACATTTTTTCTTTCCTCTATTTTAGTCCGTTTTAAATACGTGATCAAATTATGACGGCTTTCCCTCGTGGCTCGTACGTGGCGAACCATCTTGGTTCGTGGGTGTTCACAGAAGCAACTGTCCCTCAGTATCGGCCTGGGCGGCTCAGTTGCTTAGGTGGGTTCAAACCCGATCCAAACTGAAAAATTTTTAAAAGCGACAGCCCCAGGAAATTATGCAGTTGAGCTTCAACACGTGTCCAGAAAAGCTTTAGTGCTGGGCAACTGTACCTCTGCTTCTTCGCGTGCCGTAGAGAGGGCACTAGAAATCCGTACAGTCAACCTGTCTTCTTTAGTTGTGGATATTGCAAATAATAATTCGCTATTAATATTTTATTGCTACTATTGTCTTGGACTTAAAATGGAATTTTGCATCGTATCTGATAATTAATTACCATTAATAAACTTAATCCAACATATTATCTCATTCAGCAATGCTAACGTAATTTGGCTACACTTAAAGGCAATATAACAGAAAGTATGAAATAAAACTGGACGGAAAATAATAAACATTAATTGCGAGGATTGGGAAAACATGGAGAGCAAATAATTCCGATAAGAGAGCAGTAGGCAGTCCATCTGTAGGTTAGTTTAGTAGAGTAGGCCGGCACTGCGAACTGGGACGCTAGAGTAACAGTGCGTAACTTCTATCAAATTACCTGTACGAAATCAAAACTAACCCAGTTCGATGAGAACTCACCGTCAGATGTTCTGTACCACGTAAACAAGTGCAGAAGGCAAAGAATTACTCCAAAAGTTGGATACCGAGATTTCAACAGAAATGTATGTACGTTTGGTACATGCTGAACTTCAATAACGTTTGGTATTCAGTTCAACAGGTGTGGTAACTCTAAGCTCTATGCACCCTGTACTTATTTGAACATCATTTCATTCATCGTCCGATATGACTTAACGTTGGAGGTTTTCTCTTATCCTGAAAGATGAATGTCTGGTAACACTAAGCTCTATGTACCCTGTACTCATTTGAAGATCATTTCATTCATCGTCCGATATGACTTAACGTTGGAGGTTTTCTCTTATCCTGAAAGATGAATGTCTTCTAACTCTAAGCTCTATGTACCCTGTACTCATTTGAACATCATTTCATTCATCGTCCGATATGACTTAACGATGGAGGTTTTCTCTTATCCTGAAAGATGAATGTCTTCTAACTCTAAGCTCTATGTACCCTGTACTCATTTGAACATCATTTCATTCATCGTCCGATATGACTTAACGTTGGAGGTTTTCTCTTATCCTGAAAGATGAATGTCTTCTAACTCTAAGCTCTATGTACCCTGTACTCATTTGTACAACATTTCATTCATCGTCCGATATGACTTAACGTTGGAGGTTTTCTCTTATCCTGAAAGATGAATGTCTGCTAACTCTAAGCTCTATGTACCCTGTACTCATTTGTACAACATTTCATTCATCGTCCGATATGACTTAACGTTGGAGGTTGTCTCTTATCCTGAAAGATGAATGTCTTCTAACTCTAAGCTCTATGTACCCTGTACTCATTTGTACAACATTTCATTCATCGTCCGATATGACTTAACGTTGGAGGTTTTCTCTTATCCTGAAAGATGAATGTCTGCTAACTCTAAGCTCTATGTACCCTGTACTCATTTGAACATCATTTTATTTATCGTCCGATATGACTTAACGTTGGAGGTTTTCTCTTATCCTGAAAGATGAATGTCTTCTAACTCTAAGCTCTATGTACCCTGTACTCATTTGAAAATCATTTCATTCATCGTCCGATATGACTTAACGTTGGAGGTTTTCTCTTATCCTGAAAGATGAATGTCTGCTAACTCTAAGCTCTATGTACCCTGTACTCATTTGAACATCATTTTATTTATCGTCCGATATGACTTAACGTTGGAGGTTTTCTCTTATCCTGAAAGATGAATGTCTTCTAACTCTAAGCTCTATGTACCCTGTACTCATTTGAACATCATTTCATTCATCGTCCGATATGACTTAACGTTGGAGGTTTTCTTTTATCCTGAAAGATGAATGTCTGGTAACTTTAAGCTCTATGTCCACTGTACTCATTTGAACATCATTTCATTCATCGTCCGATATGACTTAACGTTGGAGGTTTTCTCTTATCCTGAAAGTTGAATGTCTGGTAACTCTAAGCTCTATGCACCCTGTACTTATTTGAACATAATTTCATTCATCGTCCGATATGACTTAACGTTGGAGGTTTTCTCTTATCCTGAAAGTTGAATGTCTGGTAACTCTAAGCTCTATGTACCCTGTACTCATTTGAACATCATTTCATTCATCGTCCGATATGACTTAACGTTGGAGGTTTTCTCTTATCCTGAAAGATGAATGTCTGGTAACTTTAAGCTCTATGTCCACTGTACTCATTTGAACATCATTTCATTCATCGTCCGATATGACTTAACGTTGGAGGTTTTCTCTTATCCTGAAAGATGAATGTCTTCTAACTCTAAGCTCTATGTACCCTGTACTCATTTGAACATAATTTCATTCATCGTCCGATATGACTTAACGTTGGAGGTTTTCTCTTATCCTGAAAGTTGAATGTCGAGTAACTCTAAGCTCTATGTACCCTGTACTCATTTGAACATCATTTCATCTATCGTCCGATATGACTTAACGTTGGAGGTTTTCTCTTATCCTGAAAGTTGAATGTCTGGTAACTCTAAGCTCTATGCACCCTGTACTTATTTGAACATAATTTCATTCATCGTCCGATATGACTTAACGTTGGAGGTTTTCTCTTATCCTGAAAGTTGAATGTCTGGTAACTCTAAGCTCTATGTACCCTGTACTCATTTGAACATCATTTCATTCATCGTCCGATATGACTTAACGTTGGAGGTTTTCTCTTATCCTGAAAGATGAATGTCTGGTAACTTTAAGCTCTATGTCCACTGTACTCATTTGAACATCATTTCATTCATCGTCCGATATGACTTAACGTTGGAGGTTTTCTCTTATCCTGAAAGTTGAATGTCTGGTAACTTTAAGCTCTATGTCCACTGTACTCATTTGAACATCATTTCATCCATCGTCCGATATGACTTAACGTTGGAGGTTTTCTCTTATCCTGAAAGATGAATGTCTTCTAACTCTAAGCTCTATGTACCCTGTACTCATTTGAACATCATTTCATTCATCGTCCGATATGACTTAACGTTGGAGGTTTTCTCTTATCCTGAAAGATGAATGTCTGGTAACTCTAAGCTCTATGTACCCTGTACTCATTTGAACATCATTTCATTCATCGTCCGATATGACTTAACGTTGGAGGTTTTCTCTTATCCTGAAAGATGAATGTCTGGTAACTCTAAGCTCTATGTACCCTGTACTCATTTGAACATCATTTCATTCATCGTCCGATATGACTTAACGTTGGAGGTTTTCTCTTATCCTGAAAGATGAATGTCTGGTAACTCTAAGCTCTATGTCCACTGTACTCATTTGAACATCGTTTCATTCATCGTCCGATATGACTTAACGTTGGAGGTTTTCTCTTATCCTGAAAGATGAATGGCTGGTAACTCTAAGCTCTATGTACCCTGTACTCATTTGAATATAATTTCATTCATCATCAGAAATAACCTAACAAGTTAAAGTGATGTTAATGTTTTAAAAAGTGTATTTTGGTAAAGATTTCATGAAATGACATCGACAGGCTAAGAAAGTAAAAAAGTAAAATGTTGTCAGATATCAACAAGTTGCTAAACTGTTATATCGTAATTTAAAATAAGCTCCTTGTTAAGTAACAAGAGAATAAATAGGCAGGCAGCATGCGATCGGAAATCCCGGGGTGTTATTTCAAGTGTAGTTCCTTAAGTACAGAGTAGAAGTTGATAGTTGCATGTGTATAATGCGTCATCGTTACTTCCTAGTAAATATCGATGTTTTAATTTGTGCAGCGTGGAGACTCGACATCTGCTGTACACTGAAGGGAACATCTAGATCATACTCGTCTTCATCTGTTACAACTGTACACGGGAACATGTCAGGCAACTCTTAAAAGGAACATTGTATTTTATGAATGGGTGTGATTCCGAAACGAGGCTGCCGATCAACAACAGAACCTTGTATCATAATCTATTTTTAGGTTATATATAGATATATGAAATTGTTTTATCTTTTTCATGGTCATGATATTCATTTGTTCTGCGTGTTGACAACATGGCTTTTAGAATACGACATTCTACATAAGGGAGGCACTTGAAATGATAAAACCATGAAATTAACGTAACAAAAATTAATAGATTACAAATGTTTCTAAAATTACTCATCTTCTGATAAAACTGAAATGCTGACCCACCATTTAATGCAAGTATTATTTAACTCATGGCGTTCTTGAATGAGGTCATTGCTACATTCCAACCAAAGTTGGCATTACCGTCATCTTAAAAGCTTTTGAACACTGATCAAAAGAATTTTCTTCTTCTAACAGAGTCGTGAAGTATTAAACGGCCCACGTTTACTATAAACTGACTAAAAACGTTATTTCATCGTAATATGCGTTACGATAGCTAGATATTTGCTCCACTAAATATGTGTAAGTATGCATTTTGTAAAAATCATACGCGAGGGAGATACACATTTAACACTCTAATGGATGCAATCTTTTAGAATATTTCTAACGTTTTTACTTTGTCACCACGTATATGGTAGACCGACATGATGTGACATTACGATTTTCAAAGAAATCCCCTCCACTTCAAGCATTGAACACTTTTCAAACATCTCGACTTCCTCAAAAAAGCTCTGTTTTAATTAAAATACTATATGTTTAAGATATAATTATGACAAATGAAGTGTACGTCTAGAATTTTCTGGATGTCCTCAGAAGACCTCTTTATTCTGAATCACTTTTGTATAACTGATAAATTGCAAGGGATACACAAAATATTATACTATACAATGTAGAGTGAACTATTTCCGAAATATTCTTGTTATTTGTTGGAATTTTCCAATACACTTTTTTCAAATATCAACTGCTTATTCACTTTTTATCTCTTGGACATACAAAGATATCCCAAAACATTTGACTATCACTTAAAGTCTACTGTATTCCCAATAAGATAATGTTTATCTTGAAGTAGATAGAGCAATAAGTGTTTGTACAAGAGTAGAGAAAGTCATGTATGCATCACATAACGACCAAAACATTTGACTATCACTTAAAGTCTACTGTATTCCCAATAAGATAATCTTTATCTTGAAGTAGATAGAGCAATAAGTGTTTGTACAAGAGTAGAGAAAGTCATGTATACATTACATAACGACCAAAACATTTGACTATCACTTAACGTCTACTGTATTCCCAATAGGATAATGTTTATCTTGAAGTAGATAGAGCAATAAGTGTTTGTACAAGAGTAGAGAAAGTCATGTATGCATCACATAACGACCAAAACATTTGACTATCACTTAACGTCTACTGTATTCCCAATAAGATAATGTTTATCTTGAAGTAGATAGAGCAATAAGTGTTTGTACAAGAGTAGAGAAAGTCATGTATGCATCACATAACGACCAAAACATTTGACTATCACTTAAAGTCTACTGTATTCCCAATAAGATAATGTTTATCTTGAAGTAGATAGAGCAATAAGTGTTTGTACAAGAGTAGAGAAAGTCATGTGAGTAGAACTTCAGATTTTGTTTTTTAACACAAAGCAAAATCTGTACAACTATAATCATTTTCGCGTGTCATCACACCGTCTTTTTTACGTCACTAAGTATCTTCTACAAAGCATTGTTACGAAACAAGATTTTGTTCTGTACTTGACGTACAAGATGGAAGCGCTCGCAGTGACATCGCGAGAAATAATCAGATGGCAAACACTTATTTAAAAAAAATGATAAATTAAATAGCTAATAACAAATATCTGGAAAATGTATAATGACACTAGACATTTATAGTGTGTGTTTTGAAAGTACTGCAGTAATTTTGTCTGTATATTACGGTTCATTTGTTATGTGAGGTTATGTAACACAGACGAATTGACAGGTTTTCCCAGAATATTCAGGCATAGATATCAAGTAAATTAGAAGGCACAGACACTGCGATGAATACCTTCTAGTGTCTCTGTAATTTGAGACCGTTTCCAAAAGAGAAAAATACTTCTTGAGGTACGCACAATGTATAAAACACTTACTGTATCCATAATCATAAACCATATCGTCTGACTTTGATACACAATTTATTTTCATATTCAAAGACTCCGAAAAAAGTGTATTCCTGAATTGTGAGCGTAAACGCAATCTTTCCTCTGGCCTTAACGTCGAAGTTGGAACTTCCGACCAAAATTTGATAGTGTTTTTCTTATGTTCCCTTTTGTTTTCATGAAAATCACGCAGTATTCTAAATGGTTCTTGTTTAACTTGATTGTATAACTAATGTATACACAGCCTCTTTTATAAGCGAGAAATAATGCAAATAAAATGTTAGTTAACACATTTAAAAAAATAAAGTACTTGAATTGGTCAAATTTAATAATATTCGATAGGAAAATGTTAGAGAAAGTAAACAAAACTACTATAACAAGTGAAATTCTAATACTTAATAATCTAACAGTGGTTACGTCGAAGTGTGAATTCTTGTTGAAAATTATCAATCGTTATTTTTAACTGTTCCACATTAGTTTACCTTGTAATATTAACAAATACACATAGAAGGTAATCAAGTGTAGAGCGCTGTTCCCATAGCAACCAAAGAATATAGTACGAGGTTCATGAAGCTAAATCTTAGAAACAAAATGAAATATAAATAATGTCTTTCTATTTAACGTTTTTTGTGGAAGATGTCACACAGGTGACATACTTTTTTCGTAAAATTTTCCTTTCAAAACATTAAATTTGACAACTGTAATATTCCTTTTTTAAAAAAATGAGTTAATATTAGTTTGTTTTTGCACTATTCCTTACTTAATAAAATGGTTTTGTTTCATGTGTACTTACGCCAACCTTGCTAAACACATGTTAACACAAAACACGTGCACTAAACAACACGCCAGACGAACAACTGCACGGTCACTCGCTCCGCCGCCGAGTGGATATGCAGCCGGTAAGGTGCACGGCGCGGGGCACACTACTCGACAGGCGTCTTGCAGACGCAACACACAGAGTTCCCCTTTTTCATGTTGACGTCATGCAACTTGGGGAAACTGTCAACCTGCCCGCTCCGGCTGCATGCAGTAGTGAGCGATTTATTGCTGCAAATACGAGCACGCACGAACCACTGCTCGACAAACCCAAATATGTTATCGACTCTTCCTTATTACACCTTCTCTTCTTACATACTTTCATACAGGTTATCGATTATCATCGCTGCCAAGTAGGAAACAAAAAACGTTCGATTTCAAGATTCCATTGGAAACAGTAGCGAAGCGTGCAATGAAGCGCCGGAAGCGCCGTTTTCACAAGAATTTGAGGAGAAAAAGCAGAAAAACAAGAAAATTCATACCAAACAATATTTGATTTGCTATGACTACATTTTCAAAATGTATTACCTAACATCCGCGATGCTGCACGCAATTTGACAGCTACTTAGATTCGAGTAACAGTCCACAAGCTCATTCAGTACTGTCTTCGTAGCTTTCCGGAAGCAATCGCGACTCTTCGGTAGTTAGGAAGCACTGACAGATTTTGTTACGTGAAGTTTCTGTAGTATGTGGGAAAAAAAAGAATGTGGCGCTTTTAAATAGAACTGTAAGTATATTTCAATAGCATTTGCAATAATATTTTATGTAGATTGGTATTTAGTGTTGACATATACGAAATGTTTGTGAAGTTTTAAGTTATTAGCAAAACTGTGTGAATTGCATACTTTCTCCGTGTTAGGCTAACAGTTCACGCGTTGTGGGCCAGGGAACGTCTGAGTGGAAAGCGGAAGCTTGCAGTGTGAGCAGGGCCTACGTGTGACTGTACAAGAGAGAGAGAGACACACACAGAGAGAGAGAGAGAGAGAGAGAGAGAGAGAGAGAGTACTAAAGAGTAGCCTTAGTTCTTTGAGTCATTATTCTCTCTTATTTTAATGATTATTACTATTTGGAGCTTCCCTCGCTTTGACAGTCACGCCTCGCTACTGGACCTACGCGTTATTTCCACTGCCTCCCTTATGTAGAATGCTGTGGTGTTCTAAAGTTGTTAACTTGCTAGACAAATGAATATCATGACCATGAGAAAGGCAAAACAACGCCACATATTTATATATAACCTAAAAAACAGCCTTCGACTACTGCCATACCGGGACATTGTCCCTTACTAGCATACTATATGATTCTTTAAGTACAGTGGGTAAATTGGTGACACTTTAATTCTAGTATGTGTATATATTTTGTTTTATTTTTAAGGACGTTTGTAGGTTTCTCCCGGGTCAATGCGTACTCTAGAATTCCACGTATAACAGTTATTATTATTGGCACCACAAGCCAATGCATCATTATAGTTATTTGTAATACCCGATTTCACCAACACATGTTAAGTCTTAACACGGGTTTAACAAAAATTGCATTTCACCAACAAGCGTTAGCTTAACACACGTGTTAATTCTCATGTTAAACTAACAAGTGAAATATATGATGTTAAGTCCTTAACAATTGTAAATAGTCAAGATGGCGGGCGTGAAAGCAGCTGTCGATTTGCTATATTTAAGACCGTCTAAATGGCGTTCGTAATAGAGTACGGCCTTTGAGGAGAAATGATTTTGAGGAGCTATCAGACGGAGGTATAGACTGTCGAAACAAGTTGCTATGCAAATTACTGCGGAAGTACAAGAGAGGTTAGAACATGCATCGAAAGGAATATGCCGATCTCGCCTTTGTTTCAAGTATTAATAACTTTGCTATTTTATAATACACTGTCCACCTCCCGTCTTGAAACGTTCAAGTCACTCGTCACTTGTCCTTCTTCGCTCCTCGTTTTAAATGTACGTAATACTGAGTTAGAGCATACATCGAAAGGAATATGCCGATCTCGCCTTTTCTTCAAGTATTAATAACTTTGCTATTTTATAATACACTGTCCACCTCCCGTCTTGAAACGTTCAAGTCACTCGTCACTTGTCCTTCTTCGCTCCTCGTTTTAAATGTACGTAATACTGAGTTAGAGCATACATCGAAAGGAATATGCCGATCTCGCCTTTGCTTCAAGTATTAATAACTTTGCTATTTTATAATACACTGTCTACCTCCCGTCTTGAAACGTTCAAGTCACTCGTCACTTGTCCTTCGCTCCTCGTTTTAAATTTACGTAATACTGAACTAGAACATGCATAGAAAGGAATATGCCGAACTCTTCTTTGCTTCAAGTATTAATAACTTTGCTATTTTATAATACACTGTCTACCTCCCGTCTTGAAACGTTCAAGTCACTCGTCACTTGTCCTTCGCTCCTCGTTTTAAATTTACGTAATACTGAACTAGAACATGCATAGAAAGGAATATGCCGAACTCTTCTTTGCTTCAAGTATTAATAACTTTGCTATTTTATAATACACTGTCTACCTCCCGTCTTGAAACGTTCAAGTCACTCGTCACTAGTACTTCTTCGCACCTCGTTTTAAATTTACATAATACTGTAGATGTCTCGTGTTTCTAGTAGTGACACATGCATTTGAATTAAATTCGTTTCCATCGTGACATATTTCTCTTTTACAGTCACCGCATCCGTCCTATTTCTTAAGATGTCATTATGCTTCGTCACCAATTCAATTAGCAGTTCTTTCTTCATCGATGAGAAATTTGTTTCACGGCTTTTGTTTACGATTTTGTCTATCCACCATTGTTTTAGCTGTGTGCAGACGAAAATGAAAACAAAACCGTATCGCAGTACGTTCAGAAAATAATACGACTCATCCACAGCCTTCTATACCTGTAATATTGGCGTTAACACGTGTTTTCAGGTTGGTGAAATGCAAGAAATTTAACAACTTTGTTAGCGGTGTTACAATTGTTTGGTTACATTTGTTACCGTCGATTTTAACAACTGTTGGAGAAATCTGGCAGAAATTGTTGTGTTTGGGTTAGGAACAGCAGTTAAGTTGTTATCGGCATCCATCCTTGTATTGGTGGTTAGAATGTTGATTAAATGGATTTCATTGACTACATGATATTTCTATTTTATAATGGAAGAAACATGCTCCTACAGTCGTCCAATAAGAGGTGCCGATGCCAACACCAAGCACCAATCAAAATACAACTAGCAGCTGCGTGTAAAAATTGATTGCTGTATTTCTTGTTTTGAGGAGTATATTATTAAAACAAATTCAGCAACTAGAATTGAAACTAAGCAGAATTACATTCGCTATTAAATCAATGAGGGAGTCTGTAAACACAAATGTGTTGAGAATTATTTATTTTGCTTATTTTCATTCTGTAATGTCTTATGGTATACTTAGCTGGGGAAATGCTAAAGATGTATCAAAAATATTTAGACTGCAGAAAAGGGCTATTCGTTATATAGTAAATATTCCTTTCACCACCAGCTGTAAACCATATTTTAAGCTACTAAAAATACTTCCATTACTCTGTGTGTATATATATGAAGCTCTAGTTAGGACAAGAATTGTACTTGCTCAATTTGAAACAAATTCGCAGATACATACACATAATACTAGAAGTAAATCAGATCCACGCATTATAAGCAACAATACAACTTTATTCACACATAGCTTCGAACATAAAACAGTATTATTATACAACAAACTACCCGATGGCATTAAAAGTATAACATCGGAAAAAAGGTTTAAACTGACTGTAAACCCATTTTTAAGAGAAGGTTGCTATTATTCAGTGGAAGAATACTTAAAACATGATCAACATATCAATGCTTCCTAAAATGATGTTTTTGAATAAATACCTGTGTAACTTCGGAGGTGATACTTGTAATATTCAGAAAAGCTGTAAAAAATATCCTACTAAAAGTAATGTCACACACAACAGATGAGTTTCTAAGAAGTAAAATTAAATAATAAAGTAAATATTGATTTTTTTTTGGTAAAAATTATGTCTCTTACAGCCTAGTTCTTAAAAATGTAATACATTAAACTATTATGTGACCTAAGTTGCCTTATTCTTAATTACTATTTGTATTATTATTCTGTTAATTACTACTGCATTACTTTAATCACTATTGTATTATTTAACTACTATTGTATTATTTAATTACTATTGTATTATTTATAATTGTATTACTCATAAGAAATGTATTATTCTTATGGGTACAAATTTGACGAAGCCATGAATATTGTATATTCCTAAGGTGAATAAAACTATCTATCTAACTGCAACTCGGCAGTTCACTACACTTCACTAATGATATAGTTGATCTTTGTTTGCTACATGTTTACTTAGACACACAACTATTACGTACGTTGCAGTCGCATGAACTCGTTAATGTAATTTTGCACTTAACACACTACACTTATGCTTCAGTTTACATAATAAGTTGTAAGAAACTATTAACAGTAGAATATAACACTGGTTATCAAAAACATTAACTGAAATAAGTAATAAACTAGCGCATAGATTTCGCGAGTACACTAACAGTCGAAGCCAAAGCTTCCTGTGTGAAGCTAAAAAATAGCGTATGATACAAGATTATGTTGCTGACCTGCTGCCTCGATTCGGAATCGCACATATTCACAAAATAAAATCGTCATTTTAAGTGTCATATCATAAATAACTGTTGTGTAATTGGTAAACAGCAAAAAATAAACAAAATCTTCCTACATAATAAATGTAGATTTTGTTAAACCGCAGAGCTTGTAATACTTTTTACATTGAGTTAACTTTTTCAATGTGTTCTTAGTTATTGCTTTGAATTTTCAAATACACTAACATTGCAATTGTTCGAATTCCATTTAATTCAGGGAATTTTTGAAAATAAGCTTTACTTGTATCAGAATAGCAGCATGTAGAGAGGCAAAAGGTTAAACTTTTTAAAAGTAATTTTATTATTTAGTATTTTAATAAGTACGTTTGATTATGAATTATCTTCTAAGTTATGGCAGTTTTTTATTTCAAATGTATTGTCGCAATATATCATTCTAATGTTCAAAGTAAACATAATTAGATTGTGCAGTTCTAACTCACTTTTCAACAGCACTATTCGCTGTCCCACAACAGTAGAGTTTAATACAATTTCCTCCTCCCCAGGAGCTTTATTTTGCCTTTTTTCAACAAGACTGCAATAGGTTATACAGCCAACCTTTCCATGAGAACAATTGAAAATGTGTTTCATGACAGCATTATTAGTTCAGATTTGTAGCTCCCTAGGTCCCTAGATCTAATCCCCTGTGATTTCTATCTCTGAGGTAACTTAAAGCTTAAAGTGTACGCACACCATGAAAAATACGAAATATCCTCGAGCATTTGTCAACGTGAGCTACGACGCGTGATGGAGGTACCAAACATGTATGGTATCTCCTTTAATATGAGTAAGTAAATTCTTTAAAATGTCTTCAAAATGTTCTATGGCTTCATCCACGTCTTTCTGTGATAGCGGCAGTCGGCATCGAGCGCCGTAGACACGGACAGTTAAAACACCGCGCAGCCGGTTCGGACGTTTTTGGGTAACTCCGTTGGTAATGGATATAAACAGATGGTACATCATCAGAGCTGTAAGTTGGATGTGGTAGCAGTTCGATTACTGAATTCTGCCCATTGTTCATTGAGCTGTACTTACGTCTCATTGTTCTGAATTTTATATTAACTAATATCGGGTATCTCCGCCTCAGTGGTTAATGAACTCGTTCAGAAAAGAGGTACACAGGTCTGTGTGTAACAAATTCTCAAATAATCACGTTCAGAATCAACACACAAGGGGGCTGTTTCAAGATGTCAGTAATACACCAACAAGGTGACAAGTATAGCGTGTTTGCTTCAAGTTCAAGAGGTCCCGAGTTGGAATCTCGGTCAGGTTGAGTTACCTGGATAAAGTTTTTTTCCCGGGGTTTTCATTTGTCCTGAAAGACGAATGTCGGGTAACTTTAAGCTCTATGGACCCTGGGTTCATTTGAGCATCATTTCATCCATTAATTTAATTCATAGATTACAGCACTTTCCAAACTTACTCAACTTTTGAGAGAACAGAAATGTTCATTGCGCCATTTTACACAAGTATAATTTAACGCAGACTCACCGCCTTCTTGAATGAGCCGATTGTCATATTCCGCAAGCCGAAATTGGCATTATCGGCGTGTTAAAGCTTTGAGCAATGAGCGAAAGAATTTTTTAGTTTTAACACAGACGTGAATTACTAAATGGCTAACTTTTACGGTCAACTCTCAAAAGTCATTTAGAATGTACACTACATTCCTTTATACCTATAACTAAATTAATACAGGAATTTTATCTGTATTAACAAGAACCTTTTGTAACAACAGTTTATAGAAGAGTTACAAGGCCATAGTTTACCTCAAGTGGTGTCTGATATTTTGGTAAGGCGTATTTGGATGGAATAGAGGTGGTAGAGGTTACTGGCAATGGCCTCATTCGCCATCTGGTGGTGAATGGAGGTCACACATCTGCTGCGACTTGGCACAACGTTCTGACAAAATACCAGTGGCGAAGCGGGCGATGAAACGCTGTAAGCGCCGCTTCCCCCAAAAATTTCAAGAGGGGGGGGGGGGCAGGAAGAACATTTATGCTAAACAATACTTTATTTTCTCTGCATACATTTTCAAAACTTATTCGCGAACATCTGCCATGCTGCGGACAATTTCACAGCTGCTTAGATTTGAGTGACCAGTTCCGCGAGCTCATTCAATACTGTATTTACGCATTCGTAACCTTGAATACTATGCTTCGTAGATTTACGGAAGCAATCGCAACTCTTCTATAGTTAGGAATCACGTGAAGTCTTTGCAGCGTGTGAAGAATACTTTTTTTTTATTTTTTTATTTTTATTTCAACAGCATTAGCAATAGTATTTTACGTAGATTGATATTTAGTGATGATGAGAAATTCTTGTTAAGTCTTAAGTTATTTGTAATTTATTTCTCATCTTTCCTTTTACATAAATCAAGATTACAATTATAAAATCCACACTAGAAAACGTCATATATTCCTAAATCCTGAAAATCCTACCATGTCGCTTGCCATTGAATAATAATTCGTTCCCCATACACCTAATCCTAGGTTTTTGTGTATTGGACGACCTCTACTCCTTTTTATACAGTTTGCCATTTCACCTATCCTAAACCTACATTTTTCTCTTAAGTGTTCTTAGCCATCTCTCTTTAACTTTCCTCGGCCCAAATGACCCCGTTGTCGACGGGCCTTAAAACACCACCAATCAATCAATCAATCTTTAACTTTCCCTATATTTCTCCAGTTCTTTTCCCCTTTTACTGACAAATTTTTCTAATTACTATTTCGCCCCTCTCCCCAAATTGTCCCATTTACGTAGCCAGGCCTGCTCTCTCCATATCTTTGACTACAATATAATATACAATGGAAGTCTACATTCTCTTCTCCACACAATGGACATTTATCTAGCTGCCTCTCTTGACCGATACCTTTCTATCCCATGTATGTAGCCATTCCTATTCTCTCCATATCTTTGTTTGACCACAATATAATATACAATGGAAGTCTACATTCTCTTCTCCACACAATATACATTTATCTAGCTCCCTATCTTGACCTTTAACTTTCAAGTTTCTCACTGCTGTTCTCGCCCAAGCAAAACCTTCTCGCCCTAACTTATTACATATGTCTATATATCCTTCCTTCCCCCAGGTTGTTTTTATTTCGCTATATAATCTCAGTGAACTTTTGTCACTTGTACTGGCAAAAATGTCTTGTCTGTCAATATCTTCTAATCTTAACTGCTTTCCAGAAGTCTCTGTACCCATACTCTGCATTTATACCTATCCGCTTCAACACGTCATTCATTTTATGTGCCCAAGACCCACCCCAGGTACTTCTCCTTTGAATATGAAAATATTCTTTAATTATATTGCCATTTTCCAAGTTAGTAATTCTGTATAAATATTTCATTGCCCTTGACAAGATTTTAATTTTAGTAGAATACCTGCCCAGTTCCAATTGTGCTGCACCATTAGGTGATGCTATCAGTAATCCCAATATATATTTACAAAAGGATCTATGGCTCTTTCTGTGTCTCTCCAAGCCTCACGTACTCCCCAAACCTCTGATCCATGTAACATTGTATTTTCTACTACTGCCATATAAATCCTCTCCAACCATTTGACATTTATATCTGGCATAATCTTATCACCCTCATAGCCATTTTACCTTTTGCCACAGACATCTTTTTTTGTTCTTTCCAGCAGGTTTTAAGTTATTAGCAGAAGTTTGTGCTTTCCATTTGCTGTGCGGATATGCTCTTGTAAATAGTTCGTGTACACTTCTGTAAGATGAACTTAAAACCAAATTTAGATTTAGCATTCTTTTAGTTTTTGAGTTACAATATTCACAAAACACTGACAAACACACGTGCTGAAATATCGGTTATGGAATGTTTTACACGATTAGTGGAGAGTCTGTGACTGTTACATTCACACCTACGACTGGATCGATGCTAGCTCCATCACTTCACTGGTCTTTCCAATATCCGTCTTGCAGATCTGCTATTTCTGGATTTTCCATTAAGCTTCCTAATGGACTTTTCTGGCACGTCCATCCCACTCTTTTCCCAAATTACGTAATATAAATCTAATGATTCTTAAACGAATTGTTTTAGAAATTATTGCATTCCACAGTTTTCACAGGAAATACGTGATTTCAGAACCTCTGAATTCTTAGCTGCCCTTCAAAACTGATGTCGCTATTGACCAGTTTCTTATTTCTTCGGTTTCTATATGCGTCTTTTATCCCTCCAAATGAAATGTCTAACATGTTTTAAATCATGAACTATGAAAAAAGCGTGGCGATGTTACTGGGTATTGCTTGCCGTACACTGAGCTGTTTCTAACCGATCTCGTCCAACCAGTTGATGCGAAACTCTTGTAGAGAAGTGAGACATATTCCCTGTTTGTGTTTCACGAAGAACCTGTGAATATACATCCCCCACTCCTAACTACCCCTTACATTGAACAATTTTCAAACATAATGATTTCCACAAAAACAAATCAAACTGGTTTAACTAAAATAGCATATCTTTAAGATATTTTCATTACAAATAAAAGCATATCTTGAATTTTCTGTGAATGTCCTCAGAAGTCCTCTTTATTCTGTATAACTGATAAACTGTAAGAGATAGACAAAATATTACTACACAACAAATATATATCTTGTTAAAATATACAATTTATGTCAAATACAGGTTTGTCTGGACCCAACCATTTCCGACATATTCCTTCTTATTTGTTTCAATTTTTCAATACGTATATTTTTCTCATATAGCAAGTCGTTATTCATTTGTTATCTCTTATACATTCAAGGACATCAAAAACATTTGACTATCACTTAAAGTCTACTGTATTCCCAATAAGATAATGCTTATCTTGAAGTAGATAGAGCAATAAGTATTTGTACAAGAGTAGAGAAAGTCATGTATACATCACATAACGACCAAAACATTTGACTATCACTTAAAGTCTACTGTATTCCCAATAAGATAATGTTTATCTTGAAGTAGATAGAGCAATAAGTGTTTGTACAAGAGTAGAGAAAGTCATGTATTCATCACATAACGACCAAAACATTTGACCATCACTTTAAAGTCTACTGTATTCCCAATAAGATAATGTTTATCTTGAAGTAGATAGAACAATAAGTGTTTGTACAAGAGTAGAGAAAGCCATGTATTCATCACATAACGACCAAAACATTTGACTATCACTTAAAGTCTACTGTATTCCCAATAAGATAATGTTTATCTTGAAGTAGATATAGCAATAAGTGTTTGTACAAGAGTAGAGAAAGTCAGGTATACATCACATAACGACCAAAACATTTGACCATCACTTAAAGTCTACTGTATTCCCAATAAGATAATGTTTATCTTGAAGTAGATAGAGCAATAAGTGTTTGTACAAGAGTAGAGAAAGTCATGTATTCATCACATAACGACCAAAACATTTGACTATCACTTAAAGTCTACTGTATTCCCAATAAGATAATGTTTATCTTGAAGTAGATAGAGCAGTAAGTGTTTGTACAAGAGTAGAGAAAGTCATGTATACATCACATAACGACCAAAACATTTGACTATCACTTAAAGTCTACTGTATTCCCAATAAGATAATGTTTATCTTGAAGTAGATAGAGCAGTAAGTGTTTGTACAAGAGTAGAGAAAGTCATGTATACATCACATAACGACCAAAACATTTGACTATCACTTAAAGTCTACTGTATTCCCAATAAGATAATGTTTATCTTGAAGTAGATAGAGCAGTAAGTGTTTGTACAAGAGTAGAGAAAGTCATGTATACATCACATAACGTCCAAAACATTTGACTATCACTTAAAGCCTACTGTATTCCCAATAAGATAATGTTTATCTTGAAGTAGATAGAGTAATAAGTGTTTGTATAAGAACAGAGAAACTGATACATCCATTTTTTTCTCTTGGCCATTCTTAGCATTTCAAAGTCACATATGGCTATCGGAGTGTCTGTTGTATCCTACAATGAAATGATTAAATAAGAATTCAACGTTTATCTACATTAAGATAGTAAACTCACATCGACTTCAGTCATTATCTTGACAACAGACACTGTCAGATTAGCGAAACACTATCAGCAGTCAAGGTATTAGGTACTGAAGATAAGTATAGCCATTCATAGTTTTCATCTCTCTCTCTCTCTCTCTCTCTCTCTCTCTCTCTCTCTCTCTCTCTCTCTCTCTCTCTCTCTCTCTCTCTCTCTCTCTCTGTGTCAGAGGCGGGCGATGCTCCTATTTCAGCAATATTACAACTATTCTCGTGGAGTGCCAGTCATTATGCAAACAAATTAAACTACAGGTTGCCAGGTGTATACGTGCAGATATATTTGTATGGGAAGAAACCTAATTACCCTAACCAAGATTAGAACTCGTGACGTTTTGATCATGATGTTAACCCACACTACAGAGGTGGGCAAAGGGGGAAGGGTGAGTGTATGTAGGGGAGTGACTACTTACCCTCTGGAATTATTGATTGTATGAAATATTGTGGTAATTTTGATATGATATAGAGAGCACAACGAGACAAACATCGAAATATCTAGATGTCTTTTCTATATTTAATAGATTTAGCTTCTGAGAGTTAAGTGAAAGAGCATGAGCACATGATCTAAAATGAGCTGCCAAATTATACTGTCACACAAGCTCAAGGTCAGCCGCTGCTAACGTAATGAAGAGGAAGCAAGTTGCCGTGAGATATAAACACGCGTTCAAAGATAGGTAGGAAGATAGGCGTATTATTACTGCACAAAAAGCATTTCACGAGTGCAATTCCAGAGCCTTCTATTTCAAGAAAAATCTACCGCGCACGACAGATATATAAAAGCCGATTTATGACCTACCTTACGTTCCGCACGTCAAGGGCAAGGTCCAGCTGGGGCACATCGCACTTCGGAACCTATACCCCATATTCCGTTCAACCATTCCTCTCCGCCTCAAACTCTAGCTGTATCGGGCGATCATCCCGCCCATGATTCTGTACGGCTGTGAGATCTGGGGAACAGTGGCTAATTACACTTTCGTCAGGCTCCAGACGCTGCAGAACAGGGCACTCCGAATCATCTACGATACAGACTGGAGATTTCCTGCCCATATCCTTCATGAACATTCCAAGAACCCGTACATTGTCGATGTAATCCGCGAGAGGGAACGTTCAATATACGACAAAATTCAAATCCACAGCAACCCTTTGGTGAACACCCTGGGCAGATACGACCCGAGGGAGCAAAGACGCTTGCCATCTTACAAACTCCCAAGAGATGTCATGGGGCCCCTTGGTTAACCCAAGAAAAATTCCCCATATATCTCTATGTTCCAGACTACGCCTGATGGTTCAAGCGATATGCAACCCGTAACCACAACGGAGTAAAAACATCAAATCGTTTCTCCCAAAACGGGGGAACTCTATAAAGCAGCTGCCTTCTGAGATTATTCAAGAGTATCCCAACCCAAATTCTCTAAAACACGCAACCTACCCGTGGCAGAACAAAACAAATCCAACTAGACTCATTTCGCAGGTTAAGCCGCAAAGCGGTTAGTTACTGCGGCATAAGACACCCAAAGGGGAGAAGCCCCGTCCCACTAGGACTACATATAGACCTCTGGACAGAGTCATTAAGTCAGAGCGAGTGTGCTTAGAGATTCGAGTTCAGTGCGGCTCGTGGAGTAGTTCACGAATCAGTTGTGAAATACTTGACGGCAGGAAGCATTTGAAGAATGGGTAAGTGAGGGATCACCGAGTTGTCGAAGCAGTTTACATGTAAATATCGGAGTAGCTCCGTGTTAGAGGTGGACCTCTGTGTGTACAAAAGAACATTGTAGAGACGTTTTGTATTTGTACGTTAACGATTTTGTTGACAATAAAGCAGTGTGAGGCGCACGTTCGCATTCAAAATGTAGAAACTAAACATTGTAGCAGACAGCGCCTCGCAGCAAGTCATTTCACACCCACAAATGAGACAGTTTTGTACCTTTGTCAATCAAAACGCTACATGTTGCCCAAGGCTATCCGACGACACAAGAACAATGTAACAGAACTGTTTCAATGAGTGCCTGGTGCCAAGTAACACTCCTGTAATTACCTCTCCACTACGGCTTCAAACAATATACCTGCTTCTACATTCATTGTCACTTCGTATGACACTTAGAGAACGTACTGAAATTCCACTTCAACTAATGATTTGTATCACATTTCTTTCTCTGCAGACACTTTTCTAAACTTATTGTCTACCTACTGTTAATACCTTAAAAATTTACAAATTTGTTAATGCATATAAGAAGAATATAGTACGCTGAAATATTAATAAAATTTTCGCTGAACGACGACTCCAAATTCCATAGATTTAATCAATCTGTAAATTAAAAACGAAACATGTATTTACTGTGATAAATAAGAGAATTGGTACCTGATACCTTCGCATCAGAGTTCGCCTACATTTACTCCAAAAAGTGTTCGTCTAATGCATGCGTTTATATTTAAGGATGTATGGATAGTGGAAAATCATCAGAATAAAGTACAGCAGGGACACTGTCTTATTTATTGATTAGTGAAAAAGAGAATAGAATAAAGAAACACATAGTATCTATTCAAATAAACATAGTTACACATTCAAAAGTAAAAATATGCAATATAGGATACAAAATAAGAATTCGTCTGGAAACTGTAAATGGTGTAGAAAATGTTACGGTAGTAGGCCCTCTATTCCTCTTTATAATCTCTTGTATTCTCCTTGGCATGGATTTCACCAAAGATTGTGTTGTTTCCACTGTGATTTTACGTTATTTCTCTAGTAGAGTGTTCTTTAGATCATTTATATTAGATATCTGATGATGGCTAATATTTTTGTCCAGTATACTCCGCAAATTCTCTATTGGATTCATGTCTGGGGATTGTGGTGCTGTCGCCATCCATCGTGGAGTATTATACAACAATCATAGCCTTGCATCCACAGCTGTGTGTTTTGGATCATTATCTTGTCTGAAAATATATTCCTCAGAAAGACCCGTATTATTCACACTTCTGGACAGATGTGTTTTTAGGATGTTTATACAAACCTTATGATTCATAATTCCATCAATAAAACATAAATCCCCCTACACCATTTAGACTCGCGCAGCCGCAGACAAGTACTGAACCACTGGCCCCGTAGCTCAGTCGGTAGAGCACCTGCCTTCCGTGCTAGGGGTCGATTCCCGGCGGTGGGGGTGGGGATTTTTCTCCGTCCAAGATAATTCCCCATCTTCCACAGAGTCTGGAAGTATGAACGAGAGTGTGAATGTGTGCGTGATGTAATGATTAAAAACCAAAAGATAACGAGTTAACACCTTCGGTATGTTCCAAAGGAGAACGGCCGCCGATATGACCATAGTAGTTAAAGGCGGAGTATAAATGGAACAAGGAAAAAAAAAAGTACTGAACCGCCGCCATGTTTAACTGAAGCTGTCCTCAAGCTCACAATTCTTTTCTCTGCACACTGTTACTCGCCCTTTTGATTAAAAGAGCTCAAATTGACTCTCGTCAGTAAATACAATCTTCTTCCAAAAATCAAATCCACCGTATTTATGTTCTTTTGTAAAAGCAACTCGCTTCTTTCTGTTGATTTTACTGATGTATAGTTTTCTGCGGGCTGTTCGGCCTCCATACTCAGCTTCATAAAGCACGTTTCTTATAGTTTGTACCGAAACGGACTTTACTGTTTGTGATTGAACTGCAATAGCAAGTTTTGGAGCATTTAGTTTAGGACTTTTCTTGACTTCTCTATGTAAGTGTCGTTTCTCCATCTCGGACAGAACTGCAGGACGACCTCTTCTTGATTGATTTTCGTAAGTTTTGTTCTGATCAAACCTGTATATAATAGTCTTCACTGTACTGGCAGGTCTTCCAATGGTTTCTCCAATTTCTTGAAAAGATTTTTGTTTTTTAAATGACTTGATGCAAATTTCTCTCTCTTCTTTTGTAGCTTCACGACCTTTTCGATCCATATTACTTAAATAACAGTCAGCGGCTTTGAAAACAGAGATGGAACTGTCAAGTACAGTGGATAATACATAACTGCATAACAAAAGGGAAGCGGCGAGTGTCGGCGAGGCACCATACCTTAGATCTTGTGTACTAGACGAATATTTGCTTAACATCAAATGGGATATGATGCTAGATAACGTAGAACTGTTCAGTAATTAAGCAATATATGAACCCAAATTGTGTTTTATTTTTAAATCTAGATATCAACCGATGTAAGGAAATAGTTATTGTTCGTTTCTGATCTATATTTTTCTGGTTGTGCTTGTTATATTCTATGTGCTATAATTAGACGAATACTTTTTGGAGTATCTGTATATGCCTGATTATCTCTGCTCTAGGATGATTATATTTAACGCCCGTTCACCACCACGGCGGTCTCTCCGTTAATGCATTAGGTTTATATATTGACGGTCTTTGAATAGATAAATAAATATTGGATGACGTAGTGCACTTACTTTCACGCATTACATAGTGATGCAATTAACTATTTTTGTAGTTAAAATAAAATTCCACATTAACCTAACCGAATATAAAATACCAGAAGCACACATTAAGTATAAGACAGTAAAGGCTGCATTTTGTGAACATTCACGTTCACACGCGCCTTCTGTATCTTCTTTTGCTCGTTTAAACGCAGAATGCTTTTCCTACAAAAAGTACATAAAACTCTTATCATTAACTCCATGTTCACACAAGACCAAATTTGAACATTAAGTAGCAACCATCACAATGATTGAGAAACAGCTGCGAAACTGTCACAGAGATTTATAAAACTGTGGCAGACTCGCGCATGCATGTTCGTCGTATAACCGAGACGTTTTATCGTCTGTAAATGTCAAAAAGTTAGCCGTCGTGGCTCAGTGGTTAGACCGCTTGGCTCTCATCAAGGCACCCGGGTTCGATCCCAAGCGACCGCAAAGTGAGATTTGTGATGGACAACACGGCGCTGGGGAGGATTTTCTCCGGGATGTCCGGTTTCCCCCGCCATCTCATTCCACCGGTGCTCCATCTTCATCTCATGTATCATCAGTGTCACCGCCTGCGGTGCCGTATGTAGTAAAAGCGGGCGTTAAACACTACACATTTCACATTTCATTTGGTGCAGGCCAAATAAGTCATGTTTTGGTCGTTGTGTGTAGTCTTTGTATGTCCAACAGATGAGAAAATGAATAACGACGTAGATATTATTTAAGAAAAGTATAAGTATTGGACCATTTAAACAAATAACAAGGAATATCTCGGAAATGGGTAACTGTGTGCTTTAACAAGATGTGTAAACATCACTTACGGTTTACCAGTTATACTAAAGTAATTCAGAATGAAGGGCACATCAGAAGACATCACATACGTATTTCATTTTCATGAACATATCTTAAAACGTATATGTAGTTAATATAATCAAACTTGTTCCATCCATTTTTGAGAAAATAAAACTTTTTGAAGTTTTTTATAGAAAGGGTAGTTTAACGTGGGGGATTTTTTTCAATCCGTCGTATGGTTGAAAGATGCTTAACTCAGATAAAAGGACTTCAAAGGACTTTTGGTTTTTTATATACACTGCTTACATAGACACAGGAAACTTTTTCTAAAAATCCTTTTAATTTTTAATCAGACAGTATTAAAACTATATTTTGGGTGAAATCTTCTAGTTTCGAATTTTCAGTATTTTGTACCTATATACGTACGTAGTAAAGAGGTTAGGCGGTTCACAGAGCGCCAAACCAAATCAATACAGACTTCTTGTCGCTATCACAAATAACATAAAAGCATCGCAGAGTGCAAAAAGACATTCGTGATGTATTCCTGTTATGCAGACGTAACAAAAGAATTAATAAGGGACAAAAGCTTATGTATAAAATTTTCTGACTACTTTTTCGACAAATCCCTTAACATACTTGCAACTATTGTTAAATACTAAATGCTTTTTTTTTCACTAACTGCGCAGAAAACATTTCCTTTTGTTGTTTCAGGGACAAGGCGAATGGTTGACCACAACATGCGTGCTGAAGCATATCGTCTGTGTAGCGGTTTTGGCTTCTAGAACACACCCGCTGATTCACCGGCACTTGTTTTGTTACGCAACCCCACAGGATATTCCGCTAATAGCAAAGGCGTCTGCGATTCCGTCTGGAAACGCGTTCACTAATCTCATTCATACAAAACACGCAGGGAAGGGAAGCATTCAAAGCCTCCTGCTTGAAGTTGAGAGGTACAAACGTGGCCAAAACGTCTTAGGTTGTTCTCATTGCAAAATATGATACCTGGTTAAAACCTCTACGTGATAATGCTTTCAAGCCAGCTTTATTGTTGGTATTTAAAACTGTTTAAAGCCTGTCGATGCTTGCTGGCCTCGAAATCTCACCACGAGAAATAACTAAATAAACTAGTTCAAAGCAATAAAGGTATATTTCGGAAGTAGGTGAAGTTGCAATGAAGATATTTGAAATTAATTTGTTTTGGCTAGACTTTCAATTCTTATTAGCGCATTGTTTACCAGTTAAACAATAACGGACTGTCACTTCCCTGCTGTTCGATTTCCTATTTTCCCAGATTCTGGAAGTATAAAATCCCATGACAAAACACTGCCGATATAGCAATATGTTTCAAAGATAAAACACCGTCAATGTTACACACGCACACACACACACACACACACACACACGCACACACACACACACAAAATTTCTTCAGAATGACCGATGCTTCAAAATATTTTCCCAGAAAATGTGAGGTATACAGTTTATTTGGTAATCTAGATATAAGGTTAGCGTCGTTACAAATCAGGTGTTGGGAAACTCTTAAAAATCTTATGCCACATCATTTGAATGGACTTAAATACCAGTTTTATTATTTTTGAAGATAATTTTTTGAAGGAAATTAATTGTTCTTTCACACTGGCCGTGTGTAGGCTAATGTATGGAAAGATACAGTCAGACTGAAAAATTTAATGCCATAGCCGGGATTTGAACCACGGATCTTCTGGTCTCCCTCCAGCCACTCTAACCAGAAAAGTAGGTTTCTAACTATTAAGTTTAACTAGTAGTTTCTAACTATAAAGCCCGGGCCTTAGGGTACTTACACGTTGTAAGTCGCTATTGAGGTAGTTGTCTCACGTGTTTATGAGAACTTCTAGTGGTTTACCGGGAGAAACACGAGTCAGTTGGAGAATTTAATGTCATGTTGGCACGTTCGCCATAGTAGCTCAATGGTTTAGAGCGGTTGTACGGACACAAAAGATCCGTGGTTCAAATCCCGGCTATGGCATTGAATTTTTCAGTCTAACTCTATCTTTTCGTATTTTTTTGAACTTTGTAAGATAATTTTGAGTTAAACTAATGCTCCAAGCTCCATATATTGCTAATGTTTATCTAGAACGCGTTTCCTGGCATCTTTAGGTAAAGTCGAGTATTGAATTTTGATTTGGTGAACTCCTTGGAGGCGATGGGGGCATCTCTGTTGGTATCTTGTTAACTTGAAGTTTGCGTTCTCTTCAAAGGTGGCATTGCTATGGAACAATTTTCCTTCATATTTCTTTATGATTATCTTTTCTCATGTGTTTAATGCAGTTCGACCGTGAACAGTTTTATTAAAATGGATTTCCTGTTCTATATCGTGATTTAAACTAACCTAATCTAAATGTTCCTAAAATACTCTTTAAGCCTAATGTTCAAATTCCTTTTTGTTTTTCCAATGCAAAAGTTGTCAAAGTCTTTGCAATTTATCCGGTACACGCCTGAGTTTTTGTCTGTAGGTATCTCTTTTTAGCATGTGATTTCAGAAGTTGTACAGTGAATTTGTTCTGTGAGGCCAAAGTAACGTGTTCTTTGAACACATTTTGGAAAAGTTATGTAGCTCTGGGATGATTATATATATACACACGTTGTTTCAGAACGACACCGAGCTATTATAGCCGTTGCGTAGTTTATAACTTAACTAGTCCGAATTTTGGTGTCACAGCTTCGAAGTTCTGTTAGCTATAATTTTATGCAGCACTAAAAATTACATGATTTTGTGATTAGGCAGTACAGGAAACACTGGTGTGCGAACCTCAACACGCATCGGCCACGAAAACAAAAACATTACTCCTTGCTCTTGATCAGTGACCCTAGCCTACGTTTCAGGTAATGGCACAAAGGACAGTTATTGTGAAAAAGTCGACTAATAACTCGGACAGTTGAAGGTCGCTCTTCAGTGTAAAACTACACATTCCGTCCTAACAGAGAGGATTTTGCGCGTACTTAGATAGCAAATCCAAGCAATATGGAGCGCTATACGAACGTCGAAATGACGGATATGGTTTTGATGGATGGAAGAGCTGAACGCACGATTAATTTAGTTTCATTAAAAATATGAATTGTAAAAATAGTTACATCAATGATAACATTTATTTCATTTAACTCCAGAGCATTTTGTTATAATCTTAATTGTACAATACTTTCAACCACTTACTGTAAATATCAACTTCCTTTTCAGTTACAAATGCTTTATTTAGTATTATCAAACATGTAAAATAAAATGCTGGTCTCACTATATAAGTCATTTAATTTTGGTTAATTTATCTACAATTCTTTGATGTTGTTTTCTGTTCTGTTTATCATTTAATGCTTCCATCCTCAACCTCACTAACATTAACTTCCCTCTAAAAGGTATAAGTTGCATATGTCCACCAGCTTGTTTGCCATCATGGACTGCTATAACGGAATTCCGGAACACCTTAAACATCATAAGCAATAATTAAACAATAACTTCTTTATTGCGGTTTCATAAGCCAAAGAAACGCTTAATAGTAGCAAGCTACTGCACAATATGCCGGTATGTTTACAAACAGCTACAGCAAGCGGCACGGCGTGTGACCCGCGAACTCAAACAGTGTGAGGCACGCGTCGTTGTTCCTGTCACTGCCTAATCCACACTCATTCTGGAGCATTTTTATGCGGCTGTATTGGCGATAAAAACTATCTATTATATGTCACATAGAAGCTGAGCAACTACTTCTATATTTTCGGTGTCGTTTTGAAACACCCTGTATATTGAAGTTTCATTACTGATCGGGGAAGCAGCCGTTATTTGTCTGTATCTTTGTTGTCTTTTGAATTTATCAATTTTGTTTTACACCAATTCAGGACGGAATTCATTGTATTTTGCAATGTGAACTATGTGACTGTACTCGTTGATAAAAGCATGCTTGTGTTGTCTTGGGTTATATCCAGCTGATTTCATTAACTTTTTTTGTGTATGTTTCTTTCCTATATATGCAAAATTCTAGTTTTTTTTTTTTTTTTTTTTTTTTTGTGCTCCCTGATTAGTTTCAACTCTAAGAAAGAGATTTCATTGTTTGTCTCATTTTCTATGGAAAATTTTAGTGCATGACTTTGTAAATTAGTCTTAATGCATCAGAATTATTTATTATTCATATTTTACGAGTATTTAATGTCATAAAAACTACAATGAACTGTGGTTTATAACGTAAGTCAAGTTAATACAGTTTAAAATACGATTTTAAGATTGCAATTAAAATACTGGTACATATTATAACATGGATTAAGGAGCCAATTTTTCATCTTTTGTTTGGAGTTCTTGAGGCTACTTCTATAGGGAGTCTATCAAACTTTTCGATTGGGTTTCGTCAATCTTTGAGAATCAATGTCCAACAAATGTTCGTTCCTCGTACAATTGTGGATATCATCATAACTGTATGTAACTTGAGCTTTATTAAAACTAGACAGAACTGATTTTAGGCATTTCCATCTGTATAAACAAGGACGACAATGCTGCACCGATACTTATCTGCATTGCCTTCTTTTCGATCGAGTATTTTATCAATAGTAGCCCTCTGGCTAGTAAGTCTCCGAAGATTGGAGGTTGGCTATCCTGAACTTTTCTTTTATGTTTCTCTATGTTCTTTCTTTTGTACTGTTACCGCTTATGTTTTGTTCTGTATAAAATAACTTCAAATAAAAGAGATGAGATGGTACACAAGTCTTTATTTGAACACATCAAGATTAACTCAAATAACCATAGCCCCAAATATGTCGATTGCATAAGATAAAATATACAGTAAAACCTGCCTAAAGCGGGTCCATTACATGCAGAAAACCTCGAAAGACGGAAAATATCTTTCGTAAAGGAGATATTTCCCTGTAAAATTATACTCTAAATCGCAAAACTGCCTAAGGAGAAACGGAAATAACTTTTGGGAACCGTTTGCGTAAATAAACTGATTAAAACGGATTACTTTGTGTAATGGGTTAGAACTGCAATAATTTTGAGGGCGACTGTACTTGCATTGAAGTTGCATGAACCATACAGTCATAAACTGTAATCCTTGGAGGAAAAGGGAAAACAAAGCATTAGCTCTCTCTACTCTCTTCCAACACACATGATAAGTGTACAACTGTTTTGTAGTGTGTTCATTCTCAGTTTAGTTATTACAAGTAATCAAGTACGAGTGGAAGAAAACTGTCAACTTTGGTGATCTTTAAACAACATAGTTTGTATGTACACAAATTCTGTAAAATGAGTTCTAAACATAAGACATTGTCACTGGAGGAAAAGATGAAGGTTATTGAAGAACGCGAAAAAGAACAAACGTCCAGCTAAAGAACTAACTCTGTTTAAAGTGGGAAAAACTCAAATTTATGAGATTTTGAAAACAAAATGTTAGAGACGAGTGGTTAAAGGGAACAGCAGAGCATGTTAAACACATCACAAAATCTACAGAGTATGATGAGCTACGTCGTGTTGTGTTCGAGTGGTATGTTAGTGTGTATGCTAAAGCAATTCCCATTTCTGGAGTATTACTTCAGACTCAAGCTTTAGAGACAACAAGAAAATTAGACAAATACAATTTCAGAACTTCCAATGGAAGTCTCGAGAGTTTCAAACATCGACATAACATTGTTTTGAATGTTGTGTGGTGAAACAAATGATGTTGATTATAGACAGTTGCAGATTGCAAACGGAAAAATTGAAACTAAGCGATAATCTACAATTATTGTATGTAAGTTGAAAATATAGTACATAATATATATATCAGTCTATTATTATTTACACTTTATTCTATATTATTCCTTCACTGTAAACCTGTACGACTATTTCGTAATTTCTTTGTATTCAAACACAACCCTCTATAACACGAATGTAAGTGGAATGACATAAATGAAAGCGTTTGTTAACAGAGCACGTGACAAAATTATCAGTTCAACATTTTGTGACCCCAACGTAATTAAATGTCCAAACTTCCAGCTGCAGTTTCATGATTTTATGAAGGCGTTTGTGATGTAGTGGTTACGTTTGGCTACATTCCGTGACTTGCACAGCCGAAAACCAACGGCGATTTGTATATAACAAATCCTGGGTAATGTCAACATAGTACTACATTTTGTTAATACTGCGCAGAAGAAACTACCGTCTCACCAGTTGAATAGATACAAAGAAATCACTCCGCGGCCATATACCTACACAACAGAGTTCTCACGTTTTTCGCAATTAAAAGGACATATGTATTCGATATAAATAAGATGTAGTGACATCGCTCTAACCTGAGCTAGTCTCAGATCTAACCTCACCAAATGAAACACCAGATGTTGATTTGATTACTTCATCGATATCAAGTTCTGGATATTTCTCACGTTCTCACTTCGTAACTTATGTTTAACAACACTCGATACTGTTTTGTTTGTTGTCCAGTTACAAATTAACTTAGTTTTATAATTGAACTATACTTAATACTCAATAGTTTGTACCTTATAACAAATGAAGTGAGCTTTTAAACCATAGAGTATTACTTTCTCGAGGAACTATGTTTCTGCAGAACCTTTGACGGCTTACATTTACGAAAATCTACGAATCAAGAGAGAAAAGAAATGAAAGCTTGAAATGTAATATAATATAGTGTACGAGACGTTTTTACTTCCATCTTTTCGTTTGTACAAGTCATGATCTTACCTTACAGGTATACAGTACGATTAATTTACACAATATTTTGCTTTACAATAAATAAAACGGGAGTGAAACAATTCTGAAGTAGACAGTACTAACAACAGATCAACGTATAAAATATGCACAAAAACATTTTCGGGCGATAATTAAGTTACATAATACAACAAATTTATACAAGCATGTTACTGAGTGAAGTTTGCATAGCGTCTACAAAAGACGCAATGTACCAAATTCCTAGGACTTAATGCCACAACATCTGAAAATGATGAAGAAAACCATAATTGATTAAATGTGTTTATATACACAAAACAGTGAATAACCTATCGCCTATACACTTTTATAAAGTATCGAGACATAGTGATCACTGCTTTCTATATTTCTTCTTTGCTTAACAGCAATCTTGAACGTTAATGATTAATATACATAATTTCAAAACTAGCGAAGTTTTCTGCTCAAATGTTGGCAGTTCTTCCGGATAAACTGCATGGCTACAAAACGTCCAGTAGTTGCGCAACAAAGCTCACTCACTCACTATCACGGGATATTGTTTATGGTGACAATATTTTATTTCCAGCAGCAATGCCGCACATACCTATCTTGTCAGAGATGTTACATATCACAACCTTCTTCAGAAAGGTAAGTTGTTAACAAATATGACTGCATAACCGCTTTCTCAATCTATGTAACGGATTTACAATTTATTCCATATTCAATTTAGCTTTTGATCTTATAAAAAATAACTTCCACATAATATCAAAACTGTAAATAGTCTTATATTATGTGATGCTAACAATTCAGTACACATTTAATTGTGGCTAAATGCCAATTTATGGTTTGTATATTTGAATATTTTCTTTGGTTAAGTGAATGAATTCCTAACGGTCATCTAATAATATTAAACTGTATAAAATCTAAATGTGATATTAAAAAGCATATTTCCTCAGTAATTTAAACTTACAATAGACTTCTGGGACAGAAGAGTCAGTAGAGAAATGCCTTTTCATAAATTTCAAAATACGTTTACGTATGAATCAAAATTAAAAAAATAATGCATTAGGAGGTTTGCTTGTGAATAATATTAGATAATGTAGCAATATTATTGTCTGAAATATTACTTATCTTTCATGGCAAGATACAAATTTTGATATTGGGGATGTAGCATGTCGAAAAGAGTATTTAAAACCACTTTTTAATGGGATGTACATTTTTATTAATAATTTCATGGTTTAATTTGGATATCCATTTGCAGAAGTGGTTTCACTATATATTTATTGTACATACAAGGAGAATGGAGAGGAAAAAAGTGACTATCATATCTTTAAAGTTGGTTGCTTTATGTTCACTTGCAAATTTCATACTCTCTGCCCAAGATCATAAGAAACAAAAGAATGCTTATCCAATACTCCAATAAAGCTAATGAAAAATTCAAACAAAAGCAAATATTTTGAAATTGATTAGTGCAATATAAACATGTATTTGACATAAAATGTAAGTTTGTGCATTGGTAGCTTTTGTCTATCATTTATGAATGGGAAATTCTGAAACATATTGTGACAATTTCTAAGAGTTTGATGGCATGGAATGACATACAGAAAGCTTCTCACTTTGCAGCACCCATGTCATATTCATGTCAATAGGTAGGGGACATTGCAAGATTACCTGATTTACCAGTGTGTGGTTTGTTTCTTGTGGAGCTACATTAAAAGTGAAGTTTACCATACGTGACCCCTACCAGCAAACTTAAAGCCAGAATACATGAGAAAATCTCCACGATTTCTGTTGAAAGGTTAAGTTGAGCCACGCATTACGTTCCTATCAGGCTTCAAAATATGTGCACCAATGGGGAGCTCATTTATTAGATGTGATCTTCAAAAAATTAAATAACGACAACTCTGAACTGTACATTGACACAACTAAATATGCTAATCTATTAATCTTCATTTCAAAATTTCCCATTCTTTTGAGCCACCCTGTATATTGCATTAGCCATATAAACATTTTATAAAAATTAAAGCAATTTTTGAGAAAATAACAAAAAAGAAAATTTTAATGGAAAGGCTAGTTTTTATTGTATCCTTTGAGAGTGCTAACTTAAAGTATTATACAAATATAACTTTTGTAACAAAAAACTTCACTTATCTTAAGAAAATGATGTCAATTTATCTTATTAGTTGAATTAGTTGAAATCAATTTCATGAACCCTTTGCATCCTCAGTCAGCACACTTTGTCGTTAAGGAAGTTATGTTACTATGTGTTTTCAGTATTTACCAAAATCTGAAAACGAAACAAACTAAGAACAGAATCAACTGCTGGTATTTCAAAATTCATTATGCAATGTATATTTTTTAAAATAAATATCTTTTCCCAAACCATTAAATCTATCTTCCTTAACGACAAAGTGTGTTGACTGAGGATGCGAACAAGTGTTCGTGGAATCGATTTCAACTAATAAGAAAGATTGACATTATTTTCTTAAGATAATGTGAAGTTTTTTGTTACAAATAGTTCTATTTGTGTAATACTTATTGCTTCACTGTAACTAGCTTCATTTTCTACGCAATTAAAGCCAAGTACTTACCTGACTTAGATTTTTAACTGTCTCTCTTTCATACACATACACACACACAAGCCATCTTTTACTGAAAATATGTCTGTGTGTCTAATGCTCAGAACTTGATAATAAAATCATATTTTTTCTTGCTTCCCAGTATTTGGAGACTAGATCTTGATTTTTGAGAATCTCACATACATTTAGGTTATGAAATCAATATTGCCACTTTTCTCTTTCTACAGAAGATTAAGTTTAAATGCTACAAATTTTAATGGAGAAATTTTGGCAAGCCTTCAGATTTACAAAATCTTCTATTTCACATTTGAAAAGGTTTTATTACTACCTGAATCTAAAGCAGCTATAATAACCATAACATCTGAAATAATATAACCTAAATATTGCAGAATGTTACAAAATCATTAAAAAGGTAAGTAATTTAAATAAAAGAATAATACTTCAATTGATACCAGCACATTGTGGAATATATGATAATGAAACAGCTGACTAACCAAATAAACCAATAAAGAAAAATTTTGTCCAACTCATTTGAGCCAATAAGTTATCCCTTTATCAAAAGAATAATTATATCAACATATAATCAAACAATTAAAGCAAAAGGAAAACTATGTAACAGTACGACTATTTTTTAATTTTTATTTTTATTTATTGTTATCTGAAAAGGTTCCCAGAGCCATAGCTAGAATCAATACACTACCAAGAGAAACCTCTGTAGCAACTTTTAGACATGAAACAGGCCATGACTGTCTCAATAAACATTTATTCATGATTGGTATAGTGAGATCTCCTTTCTGTACACTTAAAGAAGATATGGATGGAACTGCCCAAATTTTAGTCAACATAACCTCAAAATACTGAAGTACAAGAGAGCAAATGGCTTCATTGCCAACTGCTTTACATTAGATACCAACCAACCACATTCATTAAGTCATCTTTACTACTTAAAATGCACTGTGGGAATGTCATTAATCCATTCAGACAATCATGGCCTGTGATTAATCTGAAAATTGCAACAGATGATTTTCTTGGTAGGTCTGCAATTATGTAAAATATGAAGCTATGTAGTTTATTTTTAAAGATTTGGTATAACTTAAGTTCCTCAAAACAAATATAGTATTAAAAATTTACTACATTTCTCTAAAAAAGATAAAATTTCTAATAATAAAAAATTTGGTATTTATCAATTTAATGGTTTCGATTGTGATAAAGTTTATATTGGAAAGACAAAACGTAATTTGGAAACCAGAACGAAAGAACATTTTTGTAACATTAAGTATAAACAAACTGATAAATCGGCTGTAGCAGATCATTTTTGGTCATTTAACCATGAAATAAATCCAGAAGTTAAATTATTAAAATAATTAAATGGTCCGATACATTTAATGGTTTGGGAAAAATTATTTATTTTAAAAAATAAGCAAATTTAAAAAAATAAACAATCCATGATGAAATTACAACAGTTTTGAAAACGTTCCTGATTTTGTAAAAGGACATGAGTGAAGTTACAAGTTTTAAAAGGTATGACTCAGTTTTAGTCTTTATATATTTGTATAGGTCTGCAATTGTTTTAAGTTTATTTTGGAGATCCTTCTAATTAAATTTTTCAGAAGAACAAGATATTTGTCATACTTGGTTTTGAAAATGTTTTTAATTAATGCTTTAACTGTTTCATATTTTGTTTCCTAGTTTGAGCAAGGCTAGTATATCCGTTTGTTCATTAAAATTCGTAAGCCCTCACGGCCGGTATAATATAAAGTATTAACTGCGCTTGTGGGCCGTGGTCTACTGGGCTCCTTCCTCATCTGCCCAGACGAAACGTCAGTAGACCACGGCCCACAGCCTGGTTAATACTCATTGCTAGAAATAGCACAGCAGGATAGAATCCACTGGAAAACTATGTTTATTTACATTTTGTAGAAGCTTAATTATATTATGAATTTATTTAGTTTTTCCATTTTAGTGCAGTCAATTGAAATAATAGCCTGAATAGCTGCTTTGGAATCTGATAAGACAACTATGTTGGAAAGGCTATTTGTCCAGTATAAATTGCATCAATTTCTCCATCAGAGCTTATAACTAATTTCAAATATGCTTATAGACAGGTAGCTAGCTCCTGCTGTCAGATTTATGAGTTTATTAACTTTCTGCATGCAAGTAATACATTTTCTACCAATCACATATAAAACCCAGGGCAATTTCTATTCACTGTGTCTCTGTGAACGTGTATAGCGAGTTTTGTTACTCTAACACCAAAGATGAGACACAAGGAGCATTTTAAATGAAGGTATAGTGGGAGGACAAGGATAAAGAATTGTAATTCATATATAATGCTAGCATTTGTGTACCTTTCAAACTCGATTAGAACATTTAAAAATGGCATACAGAAGCTATTTAAGCTTTCTTTGGATTCGGGAATGCTCACACTATTTTATAGACTAAAATTAAGAAAAGATGATATTTTCAAAATGTTAATGCAATTTGTCATAGATACCCTTAAATAAAATTCTCCCCTTATGCCAAAGTACTCTTTACATGAAAACATATTCAATAATTGATAAAACTATTTGTAGTCAGTTTTCCACACTATGTCACTTACATAAGTGCTGAGGCTTTCACGGCTGGCGTCGTCAACTGTATTATACACAACTTCCGGGCTTTAGGCCGTGGTCCAGTTTGTTTTATTTCCGACGTTTCGCTGAAAACTGCGTCCGGCATCTTCAGGGTAAACAAACTTAAACAAGCGAAATGTCGGAAGTAAAGCAAACTGGACCACAGCCTACAAGCCTGGAAGTTGTGTATAATGCAGTATGCCACTTACATTTTAATTTTTTGAGGGACCAGTTTGGGAGGTATTGTTTCCATTTTCAACCTTAAAGGTCTGATTATTATCTGTTATTGTTGCCTGCGGTCTTCTCTCTGGCGGTGGAACTATGAACTTCTTTATCAAATTACTGATTGCTGGGATTTCAAAGTTCATTACACTGTCCTTTTTATCCATATTAATATGTTCTGCCATGTTGTCAGTATGTTTTGGTTTATCACCCCTTCTAGTAATTTTGGATTTGGGTTAATGTTATGGTTTTCGTTCCAAAAATGAAATGCTTCTGCCAACTTATCTCCCTGTTTCAATTTGATGTTTCCAAAATGTACTTTGAGTCTGGGTTTTAGGTTTGTTTTAGTTGGACCTATGTACCACTTTTCACAATTCTTAATTATTTGGTTTATCTGAATCTATTGATTGGTGAGATTTCAGCAGAGCAATTCTGGTTGGCTCTACAACTGTCAGATGTCAGCATCATGCAAAGATGCCAGCTCAAACATGTTTAAGGGGGATTTCCAGTCACAAGTTTATGAGGTTGTACATGTGTGTATGTGATTGGCTCAGCTGTTTTAGAGTTTTTTGCACAATATGTGAAGATGGCATCAAAATCAATAATGACAGATAACAAAATAATGTTCAATGAATTCTCACTTCAAGCTATTTGTCTCTGAAGAAGAAAGTGATGTAGAAACTGTTTCAAAACTATGGCTCAAGTGACTTAAGTGAAAGTGTCCACATTTGCTAGCATTAGTATACAGTTAGTGTATGTAATATGTATGCAGTTACAACAAATGGACCACGTTTTTCATAATCCGAGTTAGTTACAATCACATTTACACAAAATTTTATCAAAGTAATCTCCCTTGACTGCAATGCACTTGGTCCCCATCGCTTCCAGTGTTTGAATCTTCAGAAAAATTGAAATTTCTTAAGTGTCAAAATACCCTGTTGTAGCTTCCTTGATGCATTGTCATTGGGAAATTGTTGCCCAATCGGACATTTTTTAAGGTTTTTGAACAGAAAGTAGCAACTGGGAGCCAGGTTTCGACTGTAGGATGCATGGTTAGGCTCTATGAAGCTGCATTCCTGGAGAGCAGCCTATGATACATATGACTTGTGTGCAGATACATTGTCAAGAACAACTGAGCTTACATCTTTGATAGAGACCATTGTGTTCGTGTGCATTTATATGGAATTGTTGTTTTCAAATGCTAGGCATTGGCAATGAAGCCATTAGCTCTCTAGCTCTCCAATATTTCTGTGTAGTGGATCCAGCAGGTAGAACTTCACAGTTAGAAGATGTTCTTGAGTCATTTCCTCTTCTTTGTTGTCAAATGCTAGACTTTGGCAATGAAGCCATTAGCTCTCTTGCTCTCCAATATTTCTGTGTAGTGGGTCCGGCAGGTAGGGCTTCACAGGTTAAAAGATGTTCTTCAGTCATTTCCTCTTCTTTGTTGTCAAATGCTAGGCTTTGGCAATGAAGCTATTAGCTTTCTTGCTCTCCAATATTTCTGTGTAGTGGGTCCGGCAGGTACGGCTTCACAGGTTAGATGTTCTTCAGTCATTTCCTCTTTGTTGCACAGAGGACAATTTGGACTTGTGTAAACTCCTATTCTGTGTAGGTGTTTGGCCAAATAATCATGTTCTGTAAGTAATCTAAAATTTGCTACTGCAGCTTTACGTGGGATTTCTGAAATAATTTCCGGGTTTTTTAATTAAAATGTTCCATTTGTTATCTTTGGCTTTGTTAGATATTGATTGGTTTTGTTTGTTTTTATATTTGTTTTTAATTAATCTTTTTATGGATGTAAAGGGTAAGTTTTTATATTTGTTCTGAATTAAATTTGCACCTTTTTTGGCAAGAAACTCAGCTGATTCATTTCCAGCAATTCCACAATGTGCAGCTATCCACTGTAATATAATGCTTTTCTGTAATTTTTTAAGTTGCTGGATCATTTTGTAGCATTCTTAAATTTGGATTGACCTCATTTTATATGAACTTATTGCACATAATGCTGCTTTAGAATCAGAAAGTATGCCAGCAATTTTGAATTTATCTATTCTGTATAGAAGGTGTTGAAGTGAAATATGAATAGCCGTTACTTCCGCATCAAAAGTTGTTGTGTGGTATCCTGCTGGTTGATACAATGAGAACAGTGCACACTTAATTCCTGCTCCTGAGTTGTTGTCCAAGTTAGATCCATCTGTGTAGATATGTAACCATTCTTCAGGTGGGTATCTATTGTTCACAGTTTCTAATGCTAGTGCTTTTAGTACAGGTTTGGAAGTTTCAGATTTTCTATTTCTTCTAAATCTAATTGAATATCAATTGGTTCAAAAGTCAGGGGGTTTTCTTTGATTTAAATGTTTTCTTTAGAATTGGGAAGATTCAGATCTGTTTTTAATTCCATAACTTTGTGTAGGAAACTTGTTTGTGTTTTCATCTTAATTGGTTGTAGTAATCTTTTCTCCCATTTTGTTGTTTTTAACCGCAACATTTTTTCATGTTGTATTAGTGCCTGCTCCTCTAAAGTTAGATGTATCGGATAGTTCTGAGTTAAGGCTTGCATTGCCGTGATTGGAGTTGATTTTGCTGCACCAGTTATTAGTCGCACAACCTGATTTTGGCATACTTCTAGGTGATTTATGTTAGAACTGTTTGCTGTAATTATTACCTCTGCATTATAAAGAAGTATTGACTTGATGAATGTTTTGTATGTGGTGTTCAGTGTCTCCCGATTACTGCCCTACTTGACTCCAGCTTCTTCTCTACTGGCTCTACAGCCCTTGGTGGGCTTTGGCCTCCTGCACGATCCTCCTCCACACATCTGTCTTCCGCTTTACTTTTCCAGCTCCTGATTCCGATCGTTCTTAGGTCCTCCATTACATCATCTAACCACCTTGTTCTCGGTCTTCCTTTTTTTCTTCTATTATACAATCTTCCTTTCAATATTTTTTTTTGGCATTCTATCTTCCGACATTCTCTCTATATGCCCTAGCCATCTTATCCTTTGCGCTTTTATAAATTTCACAATATCTTGCTTATTTATTAGTTCTTCTATTTCATGATTATATCTTATTCTCCATTGATCTTTATCTTTTACAGGTCCAAAGATACGTCTTAGTATTTTCCTTTCAAATCTTCGAAGTATTTCTTCATCTGCATTGTTTAGGGTCCAAGTTTCAGCAGCGTATGTTACTATTGGTCTTATCAGGGGTTTATAAATCTTGTATTTTGTCCCTCTACTAATAAACCTATTTTTTAATAGTGATAAATTTGCATAATATGCTGCATTTCCACTTTGGATTCTTTGTTTTATGCACTCGTTTAAATTATTAGCATTGTTTACAAGTGCTTCTAAATATCTAAATTTGGATACCCCTTCAAATGTTTTGTCTCTAACTACTAGATTTGAAATTATTATTTTGCTTTTATCTGCTGTCATTTTTATGTATTTAGTTTTTTTCTCGTTTACTTCTAATCCTATTTCTTTAGACCTTCTTTCTAATTCTTCATAAACTTCAACTAACGTTTTTTTTGTCTCTTGTCACGATCACTACGTCATCTGCATATGCACATATTTGACTGGACTTAAAGAATATTGTACCTTTAGAATCAAGTTTTTCTATTGCTCTGTGCAGGGCTAGGTTGAATAGAGTTGCAGACAGTCCATCACCTTGTCTTACTCCTGCATTATAATCAAAATTTGGACTCATTTTATTCATTACTTTCACTTTGGCTTTTGTATTTTCCATTGTCATTTTTATTAGCCTTATTATTGTTGGTTGCATTTTAAAACATTGCAGAGTTTTATAGAGGGCTCCTCTATCAATTGAATCAAATGCATGCTTGAAGTCAATAAACAGGAAGTGTAAGTCTATACCATGCTCATAGAATTTTTCCATTATTTGTCTTATTACAAATATCTGGTCTATTGTGCTCTTGTCATTTCTAAATTCACATTGGCACTCACCTAATACACTTTCCATACGCTTTTTAGCTTTATCATTTAAAATACTTAATATTTTATATACTACATTAAGTAATGTAATTCCCCTATAATTATGACATTGATATTTATTACCCTTTTTGTATATTGGGCATATTACGCCTGTCTTCCAACTTTCAGTCATCTGTTCTTTCCTCCATATTTCTATTATTAACTTATGTATTGCTTTCATAATTCCATATCCACCATATTGTAACGGGGAGCGATGAAACACCCTGTAACCAGCTGGGAACGGAATGCAGGGGGGGAGGCTCGGTTAGCCCCACCTCTCCCTCGTTTGTCTTGTGGCGGTGACAGACTTGTGGTTAGGGGAAAAACATGACTGGTCGCCTGTTTTCTCTAACCCTGTTTCCCGATCTTTCGGTTACGAGAACATTCTCCTGGTCACTAGAAAGCGGCGATATTCCGATATAAAGAGGGTTACAGACAGTGTGAGTCAGTAGTTGAGTTGGTTTTGGTGTAGTCAGTCAGTTGTTGGTTGTGTTGGTCAATCAGTTGGTTAGTGAGTGTGAGCGAGAAGACGGTCGCAGTTCTTGGTGTAAGAGTTAGTCAGTGACGTGTTAATGAACGAAAGGGTTGTGCAACGGGACTGTACGAACTGTATATGAGTATCGGAGTTTATGTAATCGCGAGTACAGTGAAGTTGTAACGGACGAACTGGTAAATTGTAATTGTATGCAGCAAGTAATTTGGTGTAATTGGCAAGTGTTAAACTGTAAGTCGGTAGAAATAAAGAACATTGTTGAGTGGTGTAATTGGACTTTTTATTCCACGAACCCACAAAGTCACATTGGTGTCAAGAAGTGGGATAACAAAAGTCACACTGGTGTCAGGAAGCGGGAAGATAACATCACCGAACATTACAACCATGGACGCGGCAGTGGAAAAATTTTTGGAGAAGATGATGGAAATAAAGGCCGAACTAATCTCGGAAATGAAGATGGCAAGTGAAAACCTCGCTGCAAAAATAGAAGCGGCAAGTAACAACATCACCGCAGAATTGAAACAAGTGAAGACGGCCAACGACATCACCGCGGAACTGAAACAAATGAAGACGGCCAACGACAACATCACCGCGGAACTGAAACAAATGAAGACGGACAACGACATCACCGAGAAGATGGGAGAAATGAAGGCCGAGTTAACCACAGAAATGAGAGCGGCGAACGGCAGCCTGGCCACGGAAATGAGGGCGGCGAACGAGGCTCTCGCCGCAAAGTTTGAGGAACGTTTGGCCGGCGTGAGGGCCGACAACATCGCAAAACCCCTCACCCGCCTGACGGAGGAAAACCGGCCTTATGTGTGGACGGAGGACGCCGAAGACGCTTTCCAGCACCCGAAGGGGACCCTGTGCAGTGCTTCAATTTTGGGTTTCCCACAACCGGGTGGCGCCTTCATTGTGGACACCGACGCCAGCGACCATTGCATTGGAGGTGTCCTATCGCAGATCCAGGACGGCCACGAGCGCACAAGAGTGGAAGAGGAGGAGCGTGCCGCAGCAGTCCGAGTAGTTGTGGCAGTGCCTGCTGAAGGCTGGGATAGCGCAGGCCTGAGGAGGGAGCAGCTGGCGGACGCAGACTTGGGGCCACTCTTGAGGGAAGTGGACGCAGGGACGAGACCGACCTGGGAGGACATCGCACCGAGGAGCGCCACCTACAAGTCGCACTGGGCCCAACGGGACTCGTTGAAGACCAGAGTGGGCGTGCTGCTCCGGGTATGGGAGTCACCCGATGGGAAGGCGCGGAGAAGACAGTTAGTACTTCCCCGGAGCAAGGTCCCGGAAATCTTGGAGGAAGTGCACGCAGGTACTTCAGGAGGACACCTGGGAGCGAACCGAATGATTCACAAACTACGGCAGCGCTACTTCTGGCTGAGACTCCGAGCAGATGCTGGTGGTACACCTGGACCGCCTCGCACGCTACGATGGGGCTGTTCGAGGGCGAACAGCTTTGAGAAGGGAGCAGTGTAACGGGGAGCGATGAAACACCCTGTAACCAGCTGGGAACGGAATGCAGGGGGGGAGGCTCGGTTAGCCCCACCTCTCCCTCGTTTGTCTTGTGGCGGTGACAGACTTGTGGTTAGGGGAAAAACATGACTGGTCGCCTGTTTTCTCTAACCCTGTTTCCCGATCTTTCGGTTACGAGAACATTCTCCTGGTCACTAGAAAGCGGCGATATTCCGATATAAAGAGGGTTACAGACAGTGTGAGTCAGTAGTTGAGTTGGTTTTGGTGTAGTCAGTCAGTTGTTGGTTGTGTTGGTCAATCAGTTGGTTAGTGAGTGTGAGCGAGAAGACGGTCGCAGTTCTTGGTGTAAGAGTTAGTCAGTGACGTGTTAATGAACGAAAGGGTTGTGCAACGGGACTGTACGAACTGTATATGAGTATCGGAGTTTATGTAATCGCGAGTACAGTGAAGTTGTAACGGACGAACTGGTAAATTGTAATTGTATGCAGCAAGTAATTTGGTGTAATTGGCAAGTGTTAAACTGTAAGTCGGTAGAAATAAAGAACATTGTTGAGTGGTGTAATTGGACTTTTTATTCCACGAACCCACAAAGTCACATTGGTGTCAAGAAGTGGGATAACAAAAGTCACAATATTTAATTAGCTCAGCAATTATGTCATCTTCTCCTGTTTTATTCTTCTTCAAGTTCTGTATTGCTATTCTAACATCCCAAATATCTGGTTCTTCTTCTTCTTCCTCTTCCTCCTCTTCTTCTTCTTGTACTACTTCTCCTTTTCCTTCTCCTTCTCCTCCTGCTTCTTCTTCTTCTTCTTCTTCTTCTTCTTCTTCTTCTTCTTCTTCTTCTTCTTCTTCTTCTTCTTCTTCTATTCTTTCATTTCCATTCCCTCCTTGTTCCAGATTATTTATTGTTTGCTCCTTATTTAACAACTCTTTGTAGTATTCGGCCCATCTTTGCAATATATCCTTACCTTCTCCAAGAATATTAACTTCTTTACTTAAACATTCTCTCATTCTATACAGTTTCCCTTGTTTCATTTGTTTTAATGCTGTATAGAATTTCCTTATCTCACTGCTGGTGCAATATTTCTATTTCTTGGATTCACATTTTCCAATATTCTCGTTTCTTCTTCTTACATATTTTATTAGCATCTCTTCTTCTTTGGCAATACTCTTCATAGTTACTTCTAGTTTCTTTCTGAAGCATTTTTTTCCTAGCCATATTCTTAATTTCTATTGCTTGCTCACATTCTTTATCATACCATTCTATATTTGTTCCCATTTTCTTTTCACCTATACTAATTTTTGCTACTTCTTTTACTGTGTCTTTAATTATACTTTTCATTTAATTTGCTGTTCATTAGCTTTTGAAACTTTATTTCCTTTTTATCTTCCAGTTTTTCCTTATCCCATCGTATCTGTGTGTTTTCTTGAACTCTATCCATTTTCTTTATTCTTATTCTCATTCTCACTTTAACCAAAAAGTGATCCAAATCACAATTTGGACCTCTGTAACTTCTTACATCTATAATTGATGATGAGTGTCTTGCTCTGATTAACACATGATCAATTTGATTTACTATATTTGAACCTGGCATTTTCCATGTTCCTTTATGTATATCCTTATGAGGGAAGCAGGTGCTTTTAATAATCATGTTATTTCTAACTGTAAATTGTCCAAGTAAACTACAATTTTCATTACTTATTTGATGTAATGTATGTTTCCCTGCCACTCCATTTAAATGGTCTTCTTTTCCCACTTGTGCATTAAAATCTCCCATTACCACCAATGTGTCATAAGTTTCTACTAAGTTACATGTATTTTCTAGGTTTTCATAGAACTCTTCCTTTTCTTCTGTAGGTGCATATATGGATATTATAGTTATATTTCTAAATTTACCTTTAAGGCATATTTTACAAATTCGTTCATTAATTGGCTTAAATTCTATTAGGCTCTTTTTTATTTCCTTTGTAATAATGAAACCTGTACCATTAAGTCCAGATTTTTTTGAACCACTATATAATACTGTATATTCCTTCTTATCTATTCTACCTTCCCCTGCCCATCTTATTTCTTGAAGGGCTACCATGTCTAATTTATATTTTAATATTTCATTTGCTATTTCTTTCATTTTTCCGGGCTTCAACATTGTCCTTACGTTCCAGGTCGCCAACATTAAATCATTCCGAGGCTTCTTTGCAGGTTTCGTAACAGTAGGTTTTTTACAAGATTAGGTTGTTAACCTAAAGCTCAACGCCCAACCTGGAGGGCCAGGCTTCCCTATTTATGTCTCCAGGAAGCAGGGTGGTCCGGTTATACCCCCGAACACTGGGTAGCTCAGGCACCTCGGGTTTGCCACTTCCCGTACTCACCAAGGTGAGCCCCTGAGGGGACTTGACTCCAGCTAATCTTTTCAAAATTGAAAATTTTGTTGTTGATTTGTTTACTACTGCTTCAATATGATCTCCCCAAGATAATTTTGAATCAAAAATTGTTCCTAAATATTATGATTAATATGTTTGTCTCAGGTTTGCTTTCTTGAACTGCAGATTTAGTTTAGGGATTTTCTTTTTTAAGCTAAATATTTGGAATGTTGTTTTATCAGTATTTATTTTCATCAAATTGTTGTCAGTCCATTTTCCAATAGTATCAGAGCCTTTTCCATTCAAGTTTTGGATTTCTTTATTTGTGGGGAAGATGCCCACATGATCATGTCATCTGCAAAAAGTGCTGTCTTTATTTCTGTGTTTGATATAGTCGCGGGAAGATCATTGATGTAGATGTTGAACAAGGTTGTACTCAGTACTGCACTTTGTGGTAGGCCCATTTTTATTTGTCGGAATTTGGATGTACTGTCATTGTATTTTGTAGCACAGAAACATTGAGAGATAAACTGAGTGATCCAATTTAACATGTTATCTTGAATGCCTAGTTTTGAAAGTTTCTCAAGAAGTTTATGCCTCCATACTGAATCGTATGCTTTTTCAAAATCAATGAAAACTGACAGCGTATCTTGATTACTATTGAAAGATTCTTTGACATCTTGGGATAGTTGAATTGTATTTTCTTTAGTAGATAAGTGTTGTCTGAATCCTGTTTGAGCAGTTGTTTATATGTTATTACTTTCTAAGAACCAATTTAGCCTTGCTGAAATCATACGTTCTGCTGTTTTTGCAATGACACTTGTTAAGGAAATTGGTCTGTAATTAGTTATTTTGTCAGGTACTTTGTCTTTTTTTTTTCCCCTCTCTGTAGGTACAGTAGAGGTCCATGATATATTAATAAATTTCAGTAGTACCTTTCTTGTTTTTCTTGTACCTTTCTTTCTTGTAATTGTTTAGTGCTTAAATAAAACAAGTTCCATATCTTTGTTGGTTTTACTACATAATGTCCCACAAATCAACTTGTGTTGTTTCAAAACAAGACTTCGTTTTCTGACAGACTAATTTTTTCTGTAAGTTTGGCAATACCTTAGTTTAGCGTAAAGTTGGCCAACTTGAATACTTAGGAACTGCCTAAATTGCTTCCACTATAGAAATAGCTAATGAGTTTTGTCAAGTGATCACCCTGAAAATCCAGAAGCTGATAATAGCTGAAGATGCATGCAAATAGCCATAAGACGTGGCACATATTATTTATTTATATATTTGTTTTTACAAGGATCTCAGCAAGTCCTAGAGCTCGATAGTTGTCTCATAAAATTAAATGCATAAAATGCAATAAATAAACATTATATACAAAATAAAAGAGAATTCCACTTTATGTGAATGCTCAGGCATCAAATGGAAGCATTGGCTTCCGAAACTAGTTCCTTGATAATATAAAAATGTAAGTGACAAAGTGTCAATAAACCTACTACAAATAGTTTTTCCAATTAATTTTGACGTCACTGTTTATAAATTCCTCCAATCACACAAAGGAAGTTCATTGCTGTATCCAAGCATCATCATCTTTCAACTTTAACAGTTTATATAAACCTTAAATATTTGCTTGCATGTTTTATTTGGATCATTCAAGAAGATATTATTTCAAATGTATTAATTAAATTACTTATTGGTAAGTGTATTTTAGTAATGAAACATAAGCTTTTTTTTTTTTTTTTTTTTTAAATTTTACATCCTCCAACGTTAAGTCATATCGGACGGTGAATGAAGTGGATGAAATGGTGCTCAAATGTGTCCAGGGTCCATGGAGCTTAGAGTTACCTGACATTCGTCTATCAGGATAAGGGAAAACCCCGGAAAAAACCTTATCCAGGTAACTCACTCTGACTGAGATTCGAACTCGAGACCTCTTGAACGTGAGGCAGACATTCTACCATCTACGCCACCGAGGCGGGCAAAAAAACATAAGTTTGGAAAAATAACCTTAAAGAATACATTATCAGTAAATATGGAGAGATTACATGGCATACATTAATAACTAGTAAGCAAAATAGGAAAGCTTATTACAAAATTACCATGACAACAGTAGTGTACTGAAAAAAGTTTTTTTGAAATAGTCATCGTTTTTTCAACAGAGATAAGACTTTTTTGGAATCATCATACATAAAACAATATATTTCCAGACATATGTGCTGAGATTAACTTGAAGAGTTATTAAATGTCAAATGTTGGCATTCTTTAAATGTTTGTGAATCACAAATAAATATTTATTTCAGGTAACAAACAAAATCTCAAAAAATATCTATTTAAACCACAAAAGCATCTTAGATTAAAAGTAATGCTACATTTGTTTAGGGAAAAAAAGCTGTACAATATCTTGTAGTTGACATTACCACACTCTATTGTGTCTGTTGAACGTATTAACATTTATATTAAACAAATATAAATGCTTCTTACACAAATGTTGCAAATGACAGCTTTTTCAGCTTTACAGACAATGAAAAAATTTCTGTATACTGAAATATAGTATTTAGTACGGTTATAGTATAGTAATCTAAGTTATAAGAGTTTTGATTCTGTAGAACATCAAGTCAATGTAATAAATTTTCAACACTAATCCAGGAGAATTGTATTAACCAAACAAAATTTTTACAGAATTTCCTGGTTTCTCAACACATCAAACTATATATGTACACCATTACTACTGCTTCACTGCATGACAAAATACAGAGTATAAATAGAGCCAGAGACTTTCAACAACAATACTATTGCCTCTAACTTAACAAGTTAAAAGTGATTAATAAAGACATGTTCAATTTACACACAAAAATTGAATTTATCTTTTTTTTTAAATACAGAGTAGTTAATAGTTCCTTTCAGACTCGATAAGAATGAATTCATCAGCATTATTACTCTATGGTATTCAAAATTCGGCTTACACACCCACTATAAAAAGAGACAAAATAAATACGAAAAATCTATGCCAAGTTTTTTAATAAATGTTCTATACTACTTGAAATGATGTGTCAGTGAAATTAATATCTTGAAATTCTTCAAACGTACTAATCAGTAATTTACCTAATTTGACAGATGTACGCTGATCAGCGCTCAACATCTGAGAAAACATAAATTAGGTACATCGCTTTAAAAATAAATTCTCAATCATTAACACGGAAACCTCTTAACGTCTACTGAATTAATTATGCTAAATATTTATATACCTACAACCCTGTTCGGCATCAATCCTCATATATGTAATATACTCCTCGACGTATTATATACAAAATGAAATAAAGGAATAAATAAAAGAAACAAAATATTAAAACTTGACATTCAACCATTACCCAGATAATTATAATATAAAACTATGATTCACGTTTAATGAGCCGCTTGTTAGGTAGGCACCTATCAAAATAAAACTATAATGTTCCCTGAATTATTCACTGTCCAAAGGTTCCTTTAAACAAAGACCGCTGAACTAATATAGCTTTCTTTCAGACCACCACCCTTTTCTCACCCTCAGCTTTACATTTTATGAAATAGGCAATTACTTACCGTTACCTTGAAGCAGAGCTGCTTCGTACAAATGTTTCTTCCGAGTTATCACATGTATGTACAGCTGTCAATAAATTTAATTAAATAAACGCTTATACGAACAAATTAATATTGTACAAATACAAACAATATATCAACCACGTACTGACAAAAACATTACCCTTTTCAGGTTTTCTTACTCATCCCAGCAGAGGTCAGCAAAATGCACTGCTGTTGGCTGCAGTTGTTTTGGAGGTAAATTCAACCTTCTCAAAGAAACAAAAACGCCTTACAATGTATGCTTTTGCTGCTATTAACCACAGAACATGCTATTAACCGGGAAGGTCTTACGAAGAAATAGCCTCGGTATTATAGATCGATATCCATCTAAAATTTGTCTTCGCATGATGAAAGAAGTGGGCGAAGCTTACCTAGGCAATTCATTCACATAGAGATCTCAACTTACCCAACCACAGAAGCGCCCTTGTCAGATCATTGGAAGATTATGGCCCCACTAGACGTCGCTCTAGCCTACATCGGGTACCCCGCATGGCTTGCGGGCACCCAAGATAACCCAGGAGCTAATCCTAACAGCAGCAAAAGCTGAGCTTCACATATTCTCCTAAGCTGTTTGGCATCAAAATTACCAACATAAATTTCAGAAACAAAACACCAGGGTGCTAGGAATTACATCCTATCCTTTCATTCCCAAGGTACCATTACAGTAGCCTTACAAATTAATTCCAACCTAAAAACCCACAAGTCACCCTACAACTCCCCGAACAAACCTTACCTGCGGTTAAACCCAAAAACGGGTGGGCACGCAGCAAAAACCTTCTGGCTAAATACAGCCAGCCAGCACGACGAGCCAGCGAGTCGTCCGCAATCCCTACACCACGGAGGTAAGACTGTATTTGTCGTAATGTTACATAAATAAACGAATAAATATTTTGGAAGGTTAGAATCAGACCTATACACGGCTAGTGTAAAAAAAAAAGTCATTTCCAAATAAATAGGTTGTTTACTAACAACTCTGTCAATTGCCAGGGTCATATTAGCTTCGTCCCACAGGAGTTTCTTTTAATGCGGGTAAGTTTATGACGTCTCTTAAAAGCTCCGATCTGGTCGGGTTTGAAGCTGTGACCTTGGGATTAGTAGACCAGCATCAAACCAGGTGAGCCATGACATTGTAGTGCTAAAGAAAATCATTTTTAGTACAATTTTTCCATTTTAATTGACTAAAGAATGCCTCTTAGCATTTAGTCTTAAAATTCTAAATCCAGACTTCATCAAATTCCAAGTTATTGGCAAGTTTCTGCAAGAAAATAAAAGAATCTTCAAACAGTAAATTGATATGCAAGTAGTACCTACTTACACTATTTAATAATTTATTAACTTATTTAAGTTTGGTGTAATTCTAAAATAGGATTTCCTATAAAATCTGAAGAGAAAAATAATATTTCACTATGTTATTTTGTCTGTAATACTATTACGATAGACTTTTGGAGGGAATAGCAAACTATTGCAATAAAATAATGTGCATAACATTTAATGAGTTTTTAATTGGAAAACAACAACCCCATCTGGAGAAAGCAACTCTGATAAAATTGGAGTTAAAATAAAAAAGTAAACAATCAAAAACTTTTGAGATCATCTGCAATTTAAATATTTTAGATCTAGGATTTACTTATTGATTGTGTTTGTATTTCAAAGGATTTTTATTTCTTTATTGGAGATATTTAAAATGTGGGATTAAATAGATATAATTCTGTCTCTTAAAGATTTCAACATATTTGTTATATACTCTCGTCCTTGGGGTTATACATCAAATGCACCAAGGAAAGGACACATTTGCAAAATAAACACCTAAGAATTATAAAGAATAATGGGGGAAAGAATTTGTAACTAATAAAATATTCACCATATATGTATGTATTTCAAGTAATACGTATTTTTCCCTGTTACAGCAAAAAGGATACATCAGATATCAAGGTGCACATAATGACATTATATATATAATATATATATATATATATATATATAATTATATATATAATTTTAGTACAAAAACATATAACACAAGTATAGAATGTGATAGTGCTTATGTTTTTCACCAAAGTAATAATGATATAGAACTTAAAAATGTAATCATATTGTAATGTTCTAAATAATAATAATTTAATACAAACAAAATGTGCACATTACGTTTTCATTTTATAGGTTAATGTAAACGCGTGCCAAATTTATAATATTGTATGTTCATTATACAGAGCTTAGTTCACCGGAGGCTTCGGAACAAATGCAAACAAAAGAAATTAAAATATTCATTTGATTACATATTTTTATTCAGCTTAAGTAAATGTTATATATTCTGTGGACATTGCAAATGTTTTGTTTATACACCTGGTTTTAATGTGAAACACATCCGGTGTATTTAAATGGAGGTAGGCAACAAACATTTTATACCAAGAAATCCATTAAGAATCAAGCGATACCGCCAATCCAAAGGGGCCTTGAGTCTTTACTTTTCGAAAATAAGGTTAAGACTTCAGAAGCAGAAAGAGGAGAATTTTGATTTTAAGCATTTGTTTTGCTCGTTGCATCAGTTATTTACCTGCAGTTGCCTACCCTTTGTATCTTAAACGTTCCAAAGGTGTTTACCAGATGGCAGTGATTCGTGAAGTCCGTTTCCGGCCACGTTAGGGTTAGTGATTACGGCAGGAGGAAAAACAGAATTAGGAAAAAAAATTTTAACATATTTTTCCTATGAATTTTAATAGCGCTACGTAGTTAAATGCGCTGCTAAAGTTTGGCATTATGGATTATTGGCCAGTATGGAGAGTGGTGTCAGTTATATTGGCGTCGATAAGTGTATCTCACTGCGTAGAGCTGACGTTCGAATTGGCCGATAATTCCAAAGAATGCTTTTTTCAAGAGATAGAGAAAAACATTTCTTCAACGTTAGAATTTCAGGTGCGTAAGAATGTTTTGTAGCATCAATTTTGGCGGTCAGTTGTATTTTTAATTATATTGAGAAGCTGTTTACAAACTTAGGTTAGGTTGCTGAATCATGACATTTTTCTTTCATTTTCAGGTTGTGACGGGTGGACAGTATGACGTCGACGTTACTTTAGAAGATCCTAGAAAGCAGATCATATATAGACAAGTGAAAACGCAGTTTGACAGTCATACATTTGTCCCTAAAATATCCGGTGTCTATGCAGTCTGTTTCAGCAATGAATTTTCAACGTTCTCCCATAAACTTGTATACATGGATTTTCAAGTGGGTGATGAACAGCCCTTGCCTGGTTTGGGAGAACATGTTACTGTTATGACTCAGGTAAATGAAACAAAATTAGCGTATGTTTGTGTCTACCACTTGTCTCATGTTGCCAAAAGACTCCAATTTTGTAGTTTGTCTTAGTACTCTGTTTTCTTTCATTTTAAGTTACCAGAAGTAGAAATTAAAGTTGTTTCTTATAATTAGTTTAAGTAAAAAATTGATCAACTGTAATTTTTGTTTTCTTGCCACAATATTCTTTATGAGCAGTGTATATAAATATGTTATCAAGCATGCAATGTCACCACCAAACAGACCTAAAATAAACATCCTCTGTGAATGAAGAAGTAGGAGGATGCAATAAATAGCAATGTTGCTTCAGAGGTTGAAAAGTAGCCAAAACTTCAGTGTAGTTAAAATTAATGATCACTATTTTGGTAACGTGAACTCTTCTGTCATGGCGGTTACTGCATGGTGTCAGGCAGGCCACACCACTGATTTAACATATCCCTAAAATTGTGCAACATTTAATTTTTAAACACAAAACAACTATTACGCCATTTCTTGAGCTATTAAATTTTGGGTACTGATACAAAACAATCTTTTCTGTGGCTAACAATAGCATAATGAAAGCACAAATATGACCATAAAAATAATTTTAGTAGCTTTATTATTATTATTATTATTATTATTATTATTATTATTATTATTATTATTATTATTATTATTATTATTATTATTATTATTATGATGATGCTACCTGCTATTCATTTGTATTAGATTTGTTTACTGTTTTGGGAGTTGGGTTATCTTGTATAATAGTGGCTTCTGTTATGACTGGTGAGGGCATGACCTAGCTGGGTAGAGTTTTCCTACTGGAGAAACGGGTACACACTGAAAATACCTGTCTCTGTAGCATAGAATGTAGTGTATCTGCTTCACGTTGAAGACATTCCGAGTTCAAATCTCGTCCAGGATGAGTTGTCTGGATAAGTCCCCCCTCCGGAGTTTTCCCTTATACTAAAAGAAGAATGTTGGTAACTCTAAGCTCTTATGTACACTGTACTCATTTGAACATCATTTCATTCATCGTCCAATATGACTTAACGTTGGAGGTTTTCTCTTATCCTGAAAGATGAGCATCAGATAACTCTAAGCTCTATGTACCCTGTACTCATTTGAACATCATTTCATTCATCATCCAGTATGACTTACCGTTGGAGGTTTTCTCTTATCCTGAAAGATGAATGTCTGGTAACTCTAAGCTCTTATATACTCTGTACTCATTTGAACATCATTTCATTCATCGTCCAATATGACTTTACGTTGGAGGTTTTCCCTTATCCTGAAAGATGAATGTCTGGTAACTCTAAGCTCTTATATACTCTGTACTCATTTGAACATCATTTCATTCATCGTCCAATATGACTTTACGTTGGAGGTTTTCCCTTATCCTGAAAGATGAATGTCTGGTAACTCTTAAGCTCTATGTACCCTGTACTCATTTGAACATCATTTCATTCATTGTCCGATATGACTTAATGTTCGAGGTTTTCTCTTATCCTGAAAGATGAATATCTGGTAACTCTAAGCTCTATGTACCCTGTACTCACTTGACATTTCATTCATCGTCCGATATGACTTAACGTAGGAGGTTTTCTCTTATCCTGAAAGGTACATGTCTGGTAACTCTAAGCTCTATGTACCCTGTACTCATTTATACATCATTTCATTTGTTCAATATGACTTAACATTGGTTATCATACTGCTTTCTGCGGTACCTCAATGCAATCAATTCGAATAGGCATGGTCATTAAAGCAATAGGTAGTGGACTGGCCATCCAATGAAAGGTAAACTTTGTGAGTTCTAATCTCAGCAACTGTAGTCAAAGGTGCCTGTGGTAAAGGATGGGTAGGGCCCATGTAAAATAATCGGTGTGATGGCATGCTTAGAAGTTGATGGGGTTTCATTTGACTGCAGATGTAAATGTATGAAATGTAAATAACTTGCTCAAAGCTTTAAAATATTTAAGTAAATAGCTAAATATAACATGGGATGGACTTCACACTTCACTGGATGCAAATTATATATTGCCAGTTGGAAATGCTATGGGATAGCAGTTCACCCTGCTTGAGACTTTGCAGACTGCCTCGATGGCCCACCTCAGTAGTGTAGATGGTAGCATGTCTGCCTCACGTTCAAGAGGTCCCGAGTTTGAATCTCGATTAGGGTGAGTTACCTGGATAAGGTTTTTTCTGGGGTTTTCTGTTATCCCGAAAGGCAAATGTCAGGTAGCTCTAAGCTCCATGGACCCTGGACACATTTGAGCATCATTTCACTTATTTCATTCATCGTCCTATATGGCTTAACGTTGGAGGATGTGAATTACACAAACACACAAAAAAATAAGACTCTTGATTTCAGCCCAACACATACTTTTTCTATCACTATGGGAAGCCTCCGAATTTTCCAAGTCCAAGCTAGTCTTTTTCTCATTCTGTTGGTTACTTCATTTTTATCTTAGCTTTAATTGGTTCCTTCTTTCAACTTGATAATTCTAACAGCATCCAGACAGTTGTGGGAGATGTTTCTAGCCTGATGAAATGGTAAACATTCTCTCGCACTCATGGCCCATGCTAAGGTTGCAAAATTTTAGTTATTTGTTCCTAAAACTAGCCAACTTTCCTGAGTAATTATGCCTTTATTTACAAGGTTTATATTTTCTATACAGATTTTTAAGGCTTTCCTGTGATATGTTTTTACAAATCTAGGGTAAAAGCTATAGATATTTGCTACTGAGTAATAGTTGTTACTAATAATATCTAATAGTTCATTTTTATATCAAAACGGGGAGCAGAAATAATGCTACAAGTTTTGTAGATTGTAGAGACACATTATGTTCCTATTTCTGCAACAAATTGATTAATATTGTGACGATCTAACTATGGATTGTAAAAGCTAAGGAGCACATGGCCAGTTCGTACACGGGGGAGTCACTCAGGGTAGGAAATGCATGCTTTATGAGAGGTTGGGACTTTCTATTAGGTTACCAACAGAACTTCAAAAATGTGGTCATGCTGATTAAATGTAGAATTCACTTAATAAGAATATTTACTACAAATAAGCAGATTACAAAAGTGGCCATAGCAGCTAGCTACCTTCCCTCAAGAGGTTGCATACAGATGCGTCTATCCGAGCCAAAAGCCAGTCCAAGAGAGAGGGCGAGCAACTTGCTTGTACAAACTTTTAACCAAGTCATGGAGTGGGGGGGGGGGGGAAGTGACGTCACCCGTACTACTGAAGTCAAATCAATTATTATTAGTATTAATTAATACAATCACTTGTGACAATATTATGCCTTTTGTTTTTTGTTTCAACAGATGGAGTCATCAGCTCAGGAAGTACATAAGAGCTTGAACAGTATAATAGATTACCAAACCCATCATCGCCTCCGTGAGGCACAGGGAAGAAAGCGAGCAGAAGATCTTAACGAACGAGTGATGTGGTGGTCTATCCTAGAAACAATTGCAGTTCTAGTGATCACCATTGGACAAGTACTAGTGCTGAAAAACTTCTTTGCAGAGAAAAAACCGTCGCAGATGATGAACTCAAAGTAAAGTATTTTGTTTTGCAAGTGCACACAGCAATATTACTAAAGGAAAGGCACGTTATTGCTGTACAAGCATTATGATTTGTGGAGAAGACTTAAACATTTTCATTCAGATGTTTATTTGCAGCGGGGCAGAACATTATTTGCAATATCTTTCACTTGTGTTATAATTGGTACAAAATTAGGTTTGAAACAGCGTTTCTTGTAGATACAAAATTAGGGTCGAGAAAACGTTTGCTATTTTCATGCAGTGTGAGCAATCTCTGTAACTAGTGTGAGTGGAGCGTGCTTGAGATATAAGTAAAGTGTAAGTTATAACGCTAGCTTAGTGAACACTTCTCAGTATTGTTTTCTTTGGGTAGCAAGATGAAGAAGCAGTCCAGTGTTGTTGAATCATGCAGATTAAGTTTTCATTTCATTACTACAGTTGCAACAAACTCCATGTTTTACATAATAAACTAAATTTGAGTCATTGATACTTGATATTATTTGCATTACTTTTTATATCCCAATCCTTTCAGGCAACACATACAGTCCAAAACAAAAAAATGTGAGCAGACATTCAAAGTGTATATTTGTCAAAGACCAAATTGTTTCTGCAGCTGGTTCACAAACATGTCTCAGGATTCATGTCTTTGGCCTTGTTCTACAAGGTGCGTTTCAAGTTATAACACCTATTTCTTTTTCTCACAAAGTAATCTCAAGAAAAATGTGAAACTAGTGTCACTTGTCAATAAAATGTCCCTCTAGCCATACACATTTTTCACAATGTCGACGCCATGATTCCATGGCGCTCTGCTGCTAACGCTTCTTTAGGAGTGTGTTTTGACCACTGGAAAATTGCTGAGGCAATAGCGGCACGACTAGTGAATCTGCGACCACGGAAAGTGTCTTTCACTGAGGGGAAACAGCCAAAAGTTGCTAGGAGCCAGGTTAGGTTAGAGAGCGTGAGCAATCACTTCAAAGTTGTTGTCGCTTACGCCCGATGCGCCAACCTTTTCTGCCCATTTTTCACGCAATGCTGGGAGGAATTTATTCATCAAAATATTTTGGTAGGATGCAGCAGTCACCGTAGTGCTCTTTGAAATGCAATGAGTAAGGTTTACACCACTGCTGTCCCAGAAGATGGCCACCATCACTATGTCAGCACAGGCGCTCACCCAAAATACTTATGGTGGCGGTGAGTCTGTGTGCTTCCATTGAGCTGACTGGCGCTTCGTTTCAGGGTTGAAAAAGGCCATCCACGTATCATTAATTGTCACAATTGATTGAAAGAAATTTCCATTCATGCCGTCATCACACATCAGCGTCGCCTGACAATTTGCAATGCTCGCAGCCTTGTGATCATCCGTCAGTATTTGTGGCACCCACCTGGAAAACACTTCACATTTTTGGATCTTCATGCAGGATTGTGTGCACAGATCCTAGTAAATGCCAATATTGTTGGTGATGTCTGCAATGCTCAATCGGCAATCCTCCGAAACAATATTCTCTGCTCGCTGGATCTTGTCATCATTGCCTTCATTGAAGTGTCGCACTCAGAAATGCACGTTAGACACATCCATGGTGTCATCACCATGTGCTGCCATCTCTGTCATGCATTCACAGAGTGCACGTGTATTTTAAAAGAAACAGAAGTTCCTATCTGGTCCCAGTCCTGAAAAAAATAAGTGTTGTAACTTGAACACACCTTGTACTGTTACCATTGAGTTCCAGCTAATGAATGTGCGCTGACAGCAAGCAGATGTAAGTTGCTCTGTAGCGATGACATCTGCCACAGTTGGTATCCCAGACATAATTTTGTTTAATATAATTTTGAGTTGAACTAGTACTCCATGCTCCTTATATTGCTAGTGTTGATCTAGAGCACATTTCGTCTCTGGGGGATTATGATCCCACTAGGTGCCGCTTCAGGCGTCATCGGGTGCCCTGTATGGCATGCAGATACCCGAGACAACTAAGGAGCAACTCCGAACACCAGCTAAAGCTGAGCTCCATTAATCCTCAATCAGAAACATCAGAATGCAAAACATTTACACCAAGGTGTAACAGGTATTCTGTTCTAAAAATCAGTTTAAAGGAGCAAAATTGCACCCTTTATCCAATTCCCATCTAAACCATAAAAAGTCAATACTTTTAAGGGTGGGCATGCAGGAAAAAAACAATATTCAGTCTTACCAAAGCCTGCCAGCAGTGACGGATGGATGGACACATTTTGCTAGGACATTCCTAACATCCTCAGCTAATATTGATTGTTGAATTTAGATTGGGTGAACTGCTTGGAAGCAATTGGGGCGTATATATTGGTGTCATGATGAAGTTCGGGTTCTCTCATTAATTTTGACATTATCTTTAACGAGAATCCAAACTTCAATTTCTTCAAGATACCAGTAGAGATGTCCCAATCACCTCTAAGTAGTTCACCCAATCAAAATTCAACAATTGACATTAGCTGAGGATGTTAGAAAGGTCGTAACAAAACTCGTTCTACATAAAAACTGTAAGGAGCATGGAATACTAGTTAAACTCAAAATTATATTAATTTTGTTTGTTTTGCAGAATACAGTGCTTATTATGCATATTATAATTTCCAACTGGTTAGGCTTATTTGATTTCAGGGAAATATGCTCATGAATAAAAACTGACATTCTCTTCTTTTCAGAATAAGACCTGAAGCTTTCCTGGCGACAAATATGTTCAAGATATATCGAGAAACAAGCCAGGTGAAAAGACTATTAGAAATCAACGTTTTGGGAGTGTACATCGCTTCCATCATCAGGATATTTTAAGAAATGTTATAAGCACAAAATAGATATAACACAAAAATCAACAAAGACAAAACACTACCAATACTTGCATCACTGAACAAAAGACTGCAATAAATTAAATGCCAGGTCAGGAGATGGCGTTAGTATAGAAAACTAATTAGGTCAGAGAAACGTAACTACTTAATATGTAGTAAACTACTGCGAATATGACGAAGCCTCGATCACCAGAGCTAAGAAAGGGAAACCTGTAATACAGCAAGCCTCAGATAAGCCTACCACTACAGCGTGCATCCCGTTTACCGACAACCTATCCGGCAGAATCAGAATTCTTGCCAAATACATCAGGACCATCCACAAGCCACCTCCGAAGAATAAACATCTGTTGAGACAGGTGAAAGACAAACTGGAGTTTCGGAAGTGTACGGCATTCCCTGTGAATGTGAGACACCATGTATAGGACAAACCAGAAGGACCATCTCTACCAGAATAAACGAACATGAATGGAAAATTCGTTTAATGCAACCTGAGAAGTCTGGGCTGGCAGAGCATTGTTTTGATAACGACCATAGAGCTGGGAGTGTACCGCATATAGGTACACCGTATATAGGGCAAACTGGAAGGACCATCTCTACCAGAATAAACGAACATGAATGGAAAATTCGTTTAATGCAACCTGAGAAGTCTGGGCTGGCAGAGCATTGTTTTGATAACGACCATAGAGCTGGGAGTGTACCGCATATAGGTACACCGTATATAGGACAAACTGGAAAGACCATTATTAAATTTTAGATGAGTCGCATTTTTTAACACATCTGCTTCACTTTCGTACCTATTTTGAGGACATGTTTCGCAAATCTTCGCTTGCATCTACGGCTCTTGTGCGACTGACGCTAGATCCAGCGTCAATATAACATTGGCACCAAAAAACAATTACAACATTAAAAACCTACTTCACAGTAATAATACTGATAAGATAAAACCAGAGGAAAAGTCAGGCATTTACAAAATTAAGTGTAAAGACTGTGAAAAAATTTACATAGGAAGGACAAAAAGGAACATAGGCACTAGAAAGAAAGAACACTTCAGGCACTTAAGATACAAAAATATTGATAAGTCCGCAATAGCAGCTCATTTCTGGTCTGAAAATCATGAAATTGAAGATAGCACAGAATTACTAAAATACGTACAAAAACATAGTGAACTCGTCATATGGGAGAGGATATACATAGAAAAACATAAAAACCAACTAATGAACTTTGAAATCCCGCTAGAAGAGAATCCCACATTTCAGTTCATCACTAAATCAACAGATGGCAGCAACAACCCCAGAATTACCCACACCGCTGGATCTAGCGTCAGTCGCACAAGAGCCGTAGATGCAAGCGAAGATTTGCGAAACATGTCCTCAAAATAGGTACGAAAGTGAAGCAGATGTGTTAAAAAATGCGACTCATCTAAAATTTAATAATTTTTCGCTTCACTGTGGTGTTCCAATACAGTTGAATCTCGATATATGGAAAGACCATCTTTACCAGAATAAACGAACATGAATGGAACATTCGTTTAATGCAACCTGAGAAGTCTGGACTGGCAGAGCATTGTTTTGATAACGACCATAAAGTTGGGAGTGTACCGCATTCCCTGTGAATGTGGTACACCGTATATGGGACAAACCGGAAGGACCATAGCTACCAGAATAAACGAACATGAACAGAGCATTCGTTTAATGCTACCTGAGAAGTCTGGACTGACAGAGCATTGTTTTGATAACGACCATAGAACCAACTTTCGGGAGACAAACATCTTGACAAAATGCAACAGTTACTGGGAGTGGAGAGTTAAGGAAGCTTTGGCTATTTTCTCCGAGAGGAGCATACTTAATCGTGATGATGGATTTCAGTTCAGCTCCTCTTGGAAACCAGCCTTAAAAATGGAAATCCGTTGACTTAAGAAGCACAGATCTATAGAGCTTGATCATCAGGTTAAGTAGTTATGTTTCTTTGACCTAATTAATTTTCTACACTCACGCCATCTCCTGGCATTTAAGTTACTGAAAACAGTCTTTTGTTCAGTGATGCAAGTATTGGTAGCGTTTTGTCTTTATTTTTGTGTTATATTTATTTAGTGGTTATAACATTTCTTAAAATAATCTGATGATGGGAGCGATGTACGTCCCAAAAGTGGATTTCTAATTGTCTTTTCACCTGGCTTGTTTCTCGAGAATGTCTCAACTTTTCTTTTCAATTATTGCTGATGACCAAACAAATAAAAATAGGTATTAACTCAATGTTGCATGTGTAAACCTTCTGCTTCTATTATTGCCCCCTTTCTAGGGCATTGATGTATCAAATGCCTAGTCAAATTTTGATGAGAGGAACTTCGTACCAAATGCTGTATTTGATCCCATGAAACCTCTTTTGTCTTACAGACTAGTTTAACTCCAAAACTTTGTGTCTCTGCCCACACATTTTCAATAAAATGTTTTTAAAATGTTGTTTGACTCTGGTTTATAGGTTTCTTTTAGTTCATCCTATCTAGAATTTTTTAGTATCCTTCAATTTATTTGGTATTGTGACTGTGTGGGTTACTTATATTTGGAAATTTGATCTGCAGAAATTTAGAACAAATTTTGCTGCAGTAAAAATATGTGAAATTGACAATCAGCTGTCTTCAAGGTCGACTTGGTGTTTTGCTGCACAAAAACAAATGAAAGAAATCACTGTGGCACACTTCAATCGTCGACTGTTGCAATAACCAACAAACAACTTTGCGGGTAGTTTTACCTCCCCAGCCATTGTTTCCAGAAAGCTGCAGACCTTTCAAGAACTTAAGCTTCTGCAACAATGGGTAGAGTGTTCTGGAGCCTTTTTCTGTCCTGTTAAGCGCCCGGCTCCGGCCTTTGGCAGCAGCACAATAATGCCACATGGTGACAGTGTATTCCATAACAAACTGCCAATGCCATCTCAATATGGAAATATAAAGATTGAGTTATAAATTTTGTAATCCTGCCAGTTGAAAATTTGATAAAGAAGTTCATAGTGGAACTTCAACAAAGGCAACAATGGGGGACAACTGTTGGGACTTCAAGGTTGAAAATGGAAGCGACAGCTCCTGAAATTAGTCCCTCAAAAAAATAAAAGTGTAAGTGACAGAGTGTTAAAAACCAGACTACAAATAGTTTATCAATTATGTTCTCTACTTAAGGTTTGCTTTCCTTACCATTTTCCTTTACTCCTGAACCTGTAACTCATCTGTGTTCGTAGATTAATGTGGAGTGTCACACTTAGACATCAAACCAATACATAATGGACCTACTGTTGTAGATTGTCACTGCAAATCATGCCTTCCAGCCACTCCTTACTACTCCCATTTTGTAACTCACTCAGTCCCTAATGAGTTAATACATTGGGCTTCAATTCAAACCAATAAGAGGTTGGCTCACCATATTTAACGGATCAAAGAATTAAAAGATTCGACTGGGAACTGAACTCTCAGTATGGGAAAACTTCCACATAAAAAAACAGGAATCGGATTATGATCTTCAAACTCCTGCCATCGGATTAGCTCAGCAAGTTTATATGGCCACCACCAGAAATCTCCACCATCAATACAATACAAGATGGTTTTTGAGCGGAGGATGGGAGCAAAGATTCTCAAAACATGTTCTGATAAAGTAGGTAAGGCCGTCAAAACATATCCAATGTTCAATTAATGTGGTTAACCTCACTGCCAATTATTAGTGTATGTGAATAGTTTTACCTTCCATAGAGTTGTAGAAGAAAAACAAATTGAAACACAGGCATTTGATAAATGTTTTCCACTTGCCGGTTGATGGTTAGGATGAGGCGTGCTGCAGAGTGGAATGTGTTCTGTTTGTATTGCAGCTGTTAAGTTGTTTCTGTATTACAAGAAGGAACCTAAGTACCTAAAACATTTCTTCATGCATTTAATGTATAGGTTTAAATTTTTGAATTGACTCAAATGGAAGTTTGTCTACTGCATCATAATGCTTTCTGTTTCACTACAAATAAGTAGTTGTTTATGCCAGATGATTTTCTCAATCATCTGAAGTTAGAATAAGATGCAGTCTGGGAGAATGCAAATGATTTAATTAAAATGCATACTTTCTCACAGTTTCTGAACAACTGTTGATGATATGTTAACATAAAATGCAGTAGTAAAAATGCCACACGTGAAGAGCATTCAGAATGTTTAGTGTAACCCCATTGTGACAGCTACATCAGAGCTGGCCAACCCAACTGCCGGCCTCATGCTCACATATTCAAGGCTTGGTAGGTGATGTGGTCAGCATTACTCACCCCTCCTTCAAATGTTAGCTTTCTTGACCAAGGTTCGCTACCTATTGTAGCTCCTCAATTTGCTCATGATTCTGAGTGGTCACGGGTCCTATAGCAGGGTCTTAAAATCCGCACCCTGCTAGGGTGGTATCAAACCCAGAAGCACTTCGTGGTAGCTAATCAAAGCTCAACCCTGTAGCTCACTATGCCACGGTGCAGGACAATACTTAGTGGATACTAGGCAAATTGAAAACAAATTATAAAAATATGTTATTAATTAATAGATGTAGGAAAAATATTGTGACAAAAACTTGAAAGATAAAAATTCACTTCAGAGTGCTTTATTTTACCAAACTGTTACCAATGCTAACATAGAATCACTTTGTCTTTTACATAAAGTCACAGATTCAATACATCTCTTTAATGTTTCTTTATGTCTGTTTAGTATGTACCAACTTGTACGGCTAGTAACCTCTGACGTACACACAGATTTATCTCTTACACGGAGCTGCACGCCGATTGAGAATGCAACTTCTATATTTTCTTGTGAATTACTTCACCACCTCTTCCACTTCCCACTAATTCCTCATGACAGATTGACTCGTGAATTGCTTCACTGCACACCAACTCCTCATCATGGAGCTGCACTTGTCAACTCACTTGAAGCCCAAAACTTATACAAACCCTAAACAACAAAGAGTATCGAACAGTATTTGCACAGTAATACCTTCTTGACGTCAACTATTGTCGGCCCGATGGAAGGTACGTCTCTGTCCCCTTCCACTAGCAATAAACAGAAAGGGCGGCACAATTCCCCTACTTCTGCTCACTCCTACATGACGGAACCGCGATTGTGGCAGTGTTGCAATAACCGTGAACAAGATATCAGGTTTCTCTCTGTGAGTCTTTATGTTGGGTTCTGTGCTATACAGGATGTTTCAAAAAGACACCAAAGGAATATTTAAAAGTAGTTGCTCAGCTTCATTGTGACACATATAGATAGCTTTTACCACCAATATAGCCGCATATAAAAAAAAAAAAACACTCCAGAATGAGTGGATTAGGCAGTTATGCGTCCTATGCCATGTGCCTGATGCTATCGAAGTTTGCAGGTAGGTGACACAGTGTGCCGTCTGCTGTAGCTGTAGTAAACATACTGATATACTGCATGGTATCTTGCTTACTATTAAGAATTTCCTCGGCTTATGAAACTGCAATAAAGAAGCTATTCTTTAGTTGTTTATGGGTGTTTAACGTGTTCCAACATTCTGTTATAACAGTCGATGACGGCAAATAAGCTGGTGGACATATGCAACTTAAATAATGATGATAATAAGAAAGCATCTGTAACTAAAAAGGGAGGTGTTGATTTTACAGTAACTGTTTGAGAGTTCTCTACAATTAAGATCATAGCAAAATGAGCAATCTTTGAACTGTCCGAGTCATCAACTTTTTCACAAATAACTGTCCTTTGCTCCATTACTTGAAAGGTAGGCTAGGGTCACTGATAAAGAGCAAGTAGTAATGTTTTTGTTTTCGTAGCTGGTGTGTCCCAATAACAACTTTTGAGGTTTGCATACCAGTGGTTCCTGCACTGCCTAATCACAAAATCATGTAATATTTAATGCCACATAAAATTATACCTAAGAGAATTTGGAAGCTACGACACTGAAATTCGGACTAGTTAAGTTATAAACTACAAAACGGCTATAATCGTTCGGTGTCATTTATTTACAATCTGTATAAAGTCCAGTATGTCCGAAAGTTGCCACATTAAAAATGCTAGTGGAAGAATTTAGTCAAATAATTTCACTATGACAGCAAAAAACATTTTAGATGCCATTCAAAAATACAAAATTATAAAGAGAAGTAATTATTGTAAGACTTGAAGCTTTTGTGGCAAGTGTTATTGATTAAGGCTTTAATCAAGAAGTAATTATTCTTAAATCAACTCTAATAAAATTAGCATAAATCACTTGTTACATTGTCAGGTAACTTCCACTACTTTGTTAACAGTTTTTTTTGTAATATGTAAACAATTTAAATAATAGCATATGTGTGTCAACTTTACTAACCTGCATCACTTACATTTTTGTAAATGGGATGAGAATATTTCGAAAATTCAACTTGTCTCATCATCATACCAACTGCTGAATCCTGGTGTCCTTGTGTTGGAGACTAACATTGTGTTCTAGTGTCTTTTCAACGAATGAATAGCCTGCCTTGGTAGCGTAGATGGTAACATCTGTCTCACGTCCAAGAGGTCCCGAGTTCGAATCTCGGTCAGTGCAAGTTACCTGGATAATTTTTTTTGGGGGTTTTCCCTTATCCTGATAGACGAATGTAGGGTAGCTCTAAGCTCCATGGACCCGGGACTCATTTGAGCATCATTTCACCTATTTCATTCATCGCCCGATATGACTTAAAGTTGGAGGGTGTAAACTGCACAAAAAAAAAAAAAATTGAATATCTTGCCAATGTCATTTGGAAGCAACTCAAAGTTGAAAACCCTAATATTTTTTACAAACAAAATTATTCTCCACACTCTTTTGAGTTTGAGATGCTTTTTAAAAACAAGGTTCAAGATTAATTTCAAGGTTTTTTACCTAAAAGTGTGCCTTTACTGCTCATTTTATTTTTCCATCTTGAGATTCTTGGAATATTCTTTTACTATTTTCAATTTCCTTTTAGTTTTTCCAAAGTATGAGGGCTGTTCAATAAAGAATAATCATAATCTTTCTACAGTCACAATTTCTCTCGCTACAATTTAATCTTGTGATATTCCATTAGCTTAAAGTGTAACAAACACTGTAGTAGCTTCATTGTTGGTACTTCTGGTTCCCTCCTGTGAGAAGCTGGCAAACAGAGACATGTTCATTATAACCAGGATTAGGATGTTTAGGTTTGCATCTTTTTTCTTAGGGTTTAGCTAGTCTAGCCATAAATACTGTTACAACTTGAAAAGTGAAAAATGCAAATACAATGTAAAATACTTTGGCTTTTGGTTTGTTGTACCTACTGGCATTCGTTACACACAGCACCAATCACTTTTTGAAATGGCCACCTTTTGTACGGATACAGGCTCTGAGTCTTTATGGCTACTTGTCTATGGCAGAACGGATGACATCCAGGGGGAGATCTGCCACTGCTGACAACAATGAATGCTTTAAACTTCCAATGGTGAGGTGTCTCCTCTTGTAGGCTATGCCCTCAAGCAGTTACCACAGTCGGTAGTCCAATGGACTCAGGTCCGGATTGTTACTGGGCTAATCTTCAGGCAAAATGAAGTCAGGGACATGACACTAAAGCCATGCTTGGGTTGACCGGACCTTGTGGGCAGGGGCAGAATCCTGCTGGAAAGTCAATGGTTGATTTTGAAACAATATGTCACTACTGACAACAAGGAACACTTTAAACTTCCAATGGTGGGGTGTCTCCTCTTGCAGGCGATGCCCTGAAGCAGTGACCACAGTTGGTAGTGCAGTGGATTTAGGTCCGGATTACTACTGGGCCAATCTTCAGGCGAAATGAAGTCAGGGACATGACACTAAAGCCATGCTTGGGTTGACCGGACCTTGTGGGCAGGGGCAGAATCCTGCTGGAAAGTCAATGGTTGGTTTTGAAACAATATGTCACTACTGACAACAAGGAACACTTTAAACTTCCAATGGTGGGGTGTCTCCTCTTGCAGGTGATGCCCTGAAGCAGTGACCACAGTTGGTAGTGCAATGGATTTAGGTCCGGATTACTACTGGGCCAATCTTCAGGCGAAATGAAGTCAGGGACATGACACTAAAGCCATGCTTGGGTTGACCGGACCTTGTGGGCAGGGGCAGAATCCTGCTGGAAAGTCCATGGTTGGTTTTGAAACAATATGTCACTACTGACAACAAGGAACACTTTAAACTTCCAATGGTGGGGTGTCTCCTCTTGCAGGCGATGCCCTGAAGCAGTGACCACAGTTGGTAGTGCAATGGATTTAGGTCCGGATTACTACTGGGCCAATCTTCAGGCGAAATGAAGTCAGGGACATGATACTGAAGCCATGCTTGGGTTGACCGGACCTTGTGGGCAGGGGCAGAATCCTGCTGGAAAGTCCATGGTTGATTTTGAAATAATGTGCCACTCTTGACAATAGGCTCCAAAACAGTGCTTTCATACACTCTGGCGCTGGTTTTAACACCCTTTTCGCAAAAATGTAACTGAGTGGTAGCAGAGTAACTCGCGCTCCACCATACCATCACTGAGTAGGGATGATGGGCCTTCTGAACTTTGGGAACCTTATTACTGACTTCCCAAGATGATGCATAAACCCTGTCGTTTTGCACATTGAAAGACTCCTCAATAGTGAAAACTTTTTCTTCGGTGAAGAGGATGTTCCGATGACCATTTTGAGTAATGCTGTAGGAGACGTCGACATTTAAGCACTTTCAGCTTCTTTAGGCGTACGTCAAGAAAATGTCCTTTATGTCGGCGATAAGGCCTTAGTCCAAGGTCTGCTGACAGAAGCCATTAAACTTATTACAGCAATAGACAGTCAAAAATAGAGTACAAATTAATACAGTTATAATACAGTGAAGATAAAAAAAAAAATCAATAAAATACTTACATTAGATATACAAATATAGAGACTTAAAATAAAATGAAATAAGAATACTTCATGACATAAGCCAAAGTTTAACTACACCTGTTAAAGTATTCCTGTATTGAATAATAAGGTTTGGAAACTAACCATTCATATAATTTGCATTTAAATGTATTACCTGATAATTCAGTTAATTCTAAAGGTAATTGATTATATAGTTAAATGCCCAATACTTCAAAGCTGTTAGAGGTTTTAGTTAATCTATGATATGGTATATTGAGTTTATAATTAAACCTAGTATTATAATTATGAATATCCCGCCTGAATAGCTGGTCGGTTAAGTTACTTTTTACATAGATGAGAGTATTATAAATATATACATTTATCAAAGTCATAATTCTTAATTTTATAAATAGAGGTTTACAATGTGCAAATTTATCTGAATTTGAGATGGTACGAATTATATGGATATTGTCCTTTCTGAAATGTCCATTTCACGGGACAAGATAGCTTACTTCCACACAGGATTTCTCCAAACATGACGCACCACTGCTTTTTGTGCTGCTTGAGTCCTGACACTGCGTGGCTGACCCTCCCTCAGCCGATCCTTTATAATCCCAGTGGCAGTGAATCACTCTATGATGAGGTACACAAACATACGGCTGATTTTCAGCTTTTATAGTGTCTTGAAAATGTCACTTGCAGAATATCCAACTTCATGCAATGCAATGATGTGTATTGATTTTTATAATCACCCCATTCCATGGAGAAACTCGGAGCTAAATACTTCCTCTTTCAAAGACAAGCTAACAATGGTTCAAGGTTAAGGTGTGCACACACACAGTTGTTTATGTTCCAAACCGAATGTACAGTATGTGTCAACATTTTGTAACAGTATTTATGTCAAGACTAGGTATTAGCCACTTCCTTCACCTTAACACGAGGCATTGGGCTGATCACTTGTCCTGGTTCTCTGTCGGAGGTAGAGAAACAAAGATAGAGGAACAAAGAATCCCCTAACACCATGATAATAGTACTACTAGGGAAATGATTAAGAAAGAAAGATCTGGTAGGAGTGCAGTTATTAAACCACATGAAAGGATAGTGCAGGTGTGTAATAAGAAGACATATTTGTAAAAAACATGGTTATACTTTATACAACTTACATAATATATGTACAACAACCACATTTCACTCTGAAGGTACACATAATGTACCCCAACACTACTAGACCATCACCTGTTTCTGATTTTTAATATAAAACTCGTTTTAGGTGATAATTGAGTGTATCTCTTAGATGTCATATTAAATTGCTTTCCAAGAAGGTACCAAAGATATAGAGTGTTTCTTGTAGCCTCTATTCCTTTGTTACTGTGAAAAGCCACGGTTTAAAACACATTTTATTATAATTTACTACACAAAGTATAATTAATTTTCGTAAATATACCAAAATACACAATAAAAGTTTTAGTACAGCTTTCAGAAATGTCTTTTTTGTTGAACCAGTTCCCATTATATAGAGGAAATAGTATACATAGTGCTACTTTAATACTTAAGTTATACTGCTAAAGGTTTGCAACATAAGTCTGCATATTCACTGTCTCTTAACGTTCTCCATGCAACTTTTTTAAATATACAAAACAGAGTATTTTATAACAAAATTTTGTTGTTAAGATTATAAACCTAATTAAGAGGAGGAGCCTCCCAAATCTCAGCTACGCTAATCTTTTATTCTTCAGATGCACTTTTGTAAAACTGGATTGAGAAGTCAGGTTCAAAATATACACAGTGAAACCTCGTTAACCTGGACAAGTTTTGAAAAACAGAATTATTGTTTAGTGTAGTAAATGAAAACCGTTTTACAGACGATGAATTACTACTTTTGGTATGTACATTACTAAAAAAAACCTGAAGAGCAGTGGATTAGGGCAAATGTGGAGAAAAAGAGGAAGTAATGTAAAAAATTTCTGGAAATCTGCAAGAAAAAGATTTAAAGACAAAGAAGTGCAGAAAATAATTAGTAAAATAGCTGAGAAGAGGTCTTTAGTTTCTTATATACCAATGAAGGGGGCTTGGGGAAGGGAAAAGTATATAGGCATGACGAATAAAGAGGAGAGAGAAGCTATTGTATGGGTGAGAGCAGGAGTAGGATGATTAAAAGGTATAAGGAAGGATATTCCACAAAATTACTGTCCCATACTTGGGGGATATGAGAACTTAGAACATATATTTTTTGAGTGTTACGGAACAGAAATTTGGGGGAAAGAGTTTATTAATGGAAATGGTTGAAGTTAGATAGGAATATAGCTATAGCTGAAATGTTTGTTAAAAATAAAAAGAAGATTGGGCAACTCTTGGACAACGTTAAAATAAAAGTGGTTATGGTCAGTGAACAGAACAAATAATGAACCTGCATTGTTATAATTAATTGTTTAGAAATAAGGATCTAATGTAAAAATGGGTATGGCTGGTACAGAACCAGGGCTGAACACCGGTCATACTCAGTTGTACTGCCTTAGCAAAATAAATAAAATAAACATTACTGGAATTCTCTTGCCAGCGAGCGAATTCACTGCACTCACCTCACTTGCTTGTGACCAGGCTAGAAGAGAAACTTTGATAAAGTCATGTGTCACTTGACAGAAAATAAGATTGAAGTAGAAGAAAAAATAAGTGTGGAAGAAGATTTTATAGACACTTTTGAAAATATCAATGGCTATTCTGATGTTGATAAAGAAGACATTGACAATGACGGAGGTTATAAACCGATTACACAGAAAGACATTACATCATGCAGTGTTACTGAAAATGAAAATAAAGGGTATTAAATTCAGACAGTGTTGGTGAACCAGCTGTGGTTATGACCCACACACAAACAGTAACAGACATAGAGAAATTGTTGCTTTATTTCGAGAGTCAAGACAAATGAATGTCTAATGTTAAAGTGGATGTGAGATAAGTGATACACTAAACTGAGACAGCAGAAGCTCGCTGTCTGTTTTCCTGCCGACTAGTTTGCAGTACAGTACAAATACATAGACTATTACAGTACATACAGTGTATGTGTTTTTAGGTGCATGTGTGCCGATAGTAATTTATAAACTACATTAAAGGTATTTCGGGGATGTTGTACATGTTTTTCCATTATTGCATGGATAACTCAGGATTTCATTAACTGATTGATCCTGGTGCCAGTTGATCTGGGTAAACGAGGTTCTACTGTATATATAAAGGATGTCCCAATTGAATTGCCCTATTCTCATTTTGTGGTGGTAAATTAATGTATCTGTATTTCTTTAGAAGAATTAGAGAGGTTAGGGAACACACTGGATCATGAGATGGATAGGGAGAGATGCACCAATTGCATGGCCACAGAGATCGCCCAACATAACACCTCTGGACTTCTTTTTGTGGGGGTATGTCAAGGACTGGGGGTATGCAACAAAAGTAGCAACTATTTGCCAACTGCGTGAGCATGTTTGGAATGCTGTTGCAACCGTCACTCCTGAAATGCTTCAACGCACATAGATGGAGCTCTACCATCACCTGGATACCCTTCATGTGACTGGTGGGGCACATGTGGAAGTTATAGGACTTTTTGATGAGCCATATGTACCAGTAAAGTTTACTTCATATGGATATCTCAAATAGTTTGGCAGAAATACTGCAGTGAAAATAGAGCGATTCAATTGGGACATGCTGTGTAGTTTTTTAAAAAAAGAAAATTTAGATGGCTGCATAGTGCAATGGTAGTGTGCCTGCTTCTTCTGTAGGAGGACATGGATTTAGCATGAGTATTTTACTCTGCTGGGATAATTATAAAATATTTTAATGAAGTCATATTTTGAAAGCTATGTGAAAAATATAATGCCATAATGAGGATTTGAACCACAGATTTTCTGTAAGATATTGGAGATTTTGATCCACTTTGAGCGTACTCTCCTTAAGAAATAGAAAAGTAGTGAATTAGGAATCTTGTAATTAAATTATTTAATTAAATACAAACATAAACTTGTGCCAAGGATTCATGAGAAAATGGAGCAAATGAAAGGCTACATTATGTTATTGCCCTTAAAGAACATTCCTTAAAAAAGTGACTCCAAATGATGATTAAAAGCATTTTTAAAAGTGAAGCTAATTTCACATATTTTAAATTTTGATTTTTGTCTCAGTGATGTGATTATTTGAATGATATGATAGAGTTTCTTCTGGCCGAAACTGTGTGATTAGTTGATTTAATCCTTTTTCTTCATTCAGGTACTTTGTACAGTTATCGCTAGTGTTGATTATTGTTAAATATTCATTAATGAGTTTGCAAATCTCCGTACTTTGAACTCTGACCCATGTTGCAAATAAACCATTACTCTTAAAACTAATTAAGCATATCTAAATATGGAAAATGGTTCAACAAATGATTTTTTTAAGCTGGAATCCAAATGTAGTTCACTCGTTTGTACTCAGTTATTCAGTTATAACAGGAAATTGCTGTGTACGATATTGCTTTAGAATTATGGATATAATAATATTCTAAAACCGTTCTTATAGGATATTATTTAAATACAAGTTTTTACATACTATTTACAATAAAAATGGCTTACATAAAGATTGCCCTGTATGTCAAGTTGATAGTAATAATAGGCAGTAATGTTTTACAGAAAGAACATGCTAAGTTACAGCTTTTGCTGCCATCTCTTGGCTTATGAGGAGTATTATTTCTATATTAAATACAAAGCTAAATAACTGATTACTTCTAGGATATCAAAGACATAGAATATGTTTACTAAATTATAGTCATGATATATGAAAAACCTGGATTGGCAATAGGTTTGTCAGATAAAGTTGAAAAGATATAAATCCTTTTATGGAAGTGTTGAAAACAGTGTTGTTGTATAAATTAAGTTAATTAGGAGTCGATTAATAACACAAAACAACACTCACTTTTAAATTTTCCCGGAACCGGTTTCTGAGGTCTTCCCTCTATCTTCAGCCGGACATCGACTCTGAGTCGATGTCCGGCTGAAGATAGAGGGAAGACCTCAGAAACCGGTTCCGGGAAAATTTAAAAGTGAGTGTTGTTTTGTGTTATTAATCGACTCCTAATTAACTTAATTGAAAAGATATGTTTCAATGTTCGGCAATGAAAACTTTGTAACTCCATCAGTTCTCAGAATAAATCTACATAATATCATCAGGCAAAGCAAAAAAAATTGTTATGCATGATTGGAGGAATTAAGTAACAGTGACGTTAAAATTAATCAGAAAATCTATTTGTAATCGGTTTATTGATACTTTGTCACATTTTTATGTTATCAAGGAATTAGTTTGGGAAGCAATTGTCTCCATTTTCAACCTCTGTCCAACTAACATCTGTTGTCTGCCCTCTCTCAGGCGGTGAACTTAAAAAAAAAAAGGACACTTCAAAAGTTCATAGTTCCACCGCCAGAGAGAGGGGAGCAGATGACAGATGTTAGTTGGAGAGAGGTTGAAAATGGAGGAAATGGCCTTTGAAACTAGTCCCTTGATAATATAAAAAAAGTAAGTGACAAGTGTCAATAAACCGACTACAAATAGTTTTTATGATTTCAAACAATATTTGCTGTTTCTAAGGCTGTCATGGCCAGGATCAACGGGCTTGTGTGCTCAGGTCTTCTGTGCTTCTTCTTCTTTCCAAATGTTTTGTCTGTGACTGCGGCAGATATCTTCAGTGGCAGTAGTGAGGTCAAAGTACTCTTATGGAGGTTGCATGTATCACAATTGCTGATTTTTCTGTCTGACCTGTATGCCAATTTCTTCTGCACTCAAAGAAGGAGTACACATTACACAATATCAAAATGCAGATATTCTGGCATCAATATTTCATTATTCATGCTTATTCTGTTAAGCCACTGAAATATAAAAGTATTAAACCAAAGTTAATCGCAAAGAAGATTTTAAACTGAACAGAATCATCCATCCATCTATGTTTGCTTGCAGGCTTCAGTAAGCCAGACTGATTTTGCTGTGTGCCCACCTTTAATAGGGTTTTACCACAGGTAGGAAAATTTTTGGATAGGGTTTTGTAGGGTGATTTTTTGCTTTTAGGTTGGTAGTGGTGAGGAGGGTGCTTGTTGCCCCTCCAAGCTATTGTGGTAGAACACAGAACCTATTACACCTTGGTGTACATAGGAATAAAGTTGGTTAATTTAGAGGCCAATTACTCTTTAAGTGGGAATATTGTGGAGCTCAGCTTTTGCTGCTGTTAGAGGCTTCTCCAGTGTTATCTCGGGTGCCCACATGCTATGTGGGGTACTTGATAATTGCTGAAGCTGCATTCTGTGGGTTTATATTTCCCTAGAGACCTAATGAGGGCACTTATGGCAAAGATCACTTACAAAAGTCATAGTTAAGAACTACACCTGAGCCAATCAGATGCCAGCAGATCACAACACTCTGCCAACACATGTCCAGCCCACCAGGACCAGTCACAGCAGATCACCCCTGGCCTACGATGCTACCAGTACAGTTGCTGTTGAAACCTCCACAAGAGTACTTCAGTCACGAGAGTACTTGACGTATCCAATAACATGTATATGTTCAAATGGATGTAAATGAATGAATGAATGACTTCTATTGAAGATGTCTGCTGCGGTCACGGACAAAACGTCTGGGAAGAAGGAGACCAGTGGACCTCGGACCACAAATCCAGCTTATGCTGTATTTAGTATTTGTTAGGTTAAGAAATAAAGTAAATATGTACCAAGTAATTTGTAACCAGTAAAGAACAAAACAAAACAATACTGGTTGTGATAAAGTTCTCGTTGCCCTGTTCATACTAATGTAACATAGGATTCATATAGAGTTCATTCTAGGTTATGAAATCCCATTTGATATACATTTCATTATTTGTTCACTTTGTGTATATTTAACTCTTTTAAATATGGATAATGTGAAGTTTATATGAAAGAGCACTGTGACGGGAATGTAGAAGCAAGTGCAAATATAAACCAAAGTGTTGCACACAACTAGGAAAAATTTCTTTTTAGACTTCATCAAAAGTCTGTCTACATCATCATTGATACTGAAATATAATTACAGCTAATCATTACTGGTAAACATTACATGTAATTGCAACACATACAATGTTATCTAATAGTAAATTGCTACTAAGAACTGTAAGTGACACTTGTCAGATCAACAATGTTTATTGGGAATACAAGGCCCTGCATTCAAGTAACTTACAGGTGGTGGTTAGTCAGCTACTTTTTGCAATACTTGAAAAGACTGCAAATAGTAGTAAATCAAAATTCTTCTTCCATATTTTATTGGACATCAAGAATGGTTGTTGGATTATTAGTAGCCGAATTGAATCTTTTGATTTTTGATGTTTATTAAAAAGCAGTAAAATTTTTTGAAAATGAAAATGACATTGCTATTAAAGAAACTGCGGATGTAGCATGTACATCACTTTTATCAGCAAGGTCGAAGGATGTATGTTGAAGGTTATAAAGTTAAGTGTTGCTTTGATAAAAACGTTGTTATACCAGTGAGATAGTTTTATTGGCATATTTTCATGAGAAAAGTAAAAAATATGATATGATTACTCTATGTTGTGATTGACTACAGCTTTAAATTATAATGTAAGATTTGAAGCTTTCACAGCAATGATTATTAAGTGGAGCTTCTTGGGTTACCAGCCGTGCGATATTTATAAAGTTGCTTGAGCTTTCGGTCATGTTTACTCTATGGCCGAAAGCTTGAGCAACTTTATAATTTCGCACGGCTGGTAACCCAAGAAGATCTACTTAATTTAAATTATGTTGATATTTCCATATATGCAAAATGGAAGGCATTTTTGAAGAAATAAAAAGAATTTATTCGCTTTTCAATGTTAACAAAATGTCTAATTGCACAATTGTGATGAAGTGTCAATAAACCGACTACAAATAGTTTTTTCGAATAATTCATATGTTTGTATATTTTGCCATATTTTTTAGGTTACTATGCTGTTGGTGTGATGTCACTTCCGACTGGTACCATAATTATTAATGACCTGCTTCATTCTTGTTACCATGGCAACTGACAAATGAATTGTAAATGTTGCCTACACAACCAAATACGTGTTAACTTACAAATCAAGTATTGCAAAAAATAACTGTCCAATCCCTACTTTACGATGAAGCAATTATTCTATATGATTTTTCAAGAGGTTACTTAATTTTAAGAAACGATGCTAGCTGATAAGTTGAGACGTAACTCAATAAACATTTCCAGGAAGGAACCAAAAATTAATTAATATTTCTGCCAGGCTAGAAAGAAAACCTAGTCAAGTATTAAGTGAGCATAATGTATAAGGTTTGGATGCAAGAAGAGGTTCACATACAAATAAACTTAACACAACTCTGTGGCATACAGTCCCACAATAGTTATCCTGCTTTAAGCTAACGCAGTAATATAACTCTAGTGTTATTCTGTGGCTTTTAACACAATGCTATATTACCTCTAAACCAGAAATAGTGTTCAGGGTGCAGTACAAATAAGGTTCCATCTTTAAACTGATGAAATAACCCACAAAAGTGTTTCTGTTTGTTCTATTCATGGCAATTTGCAGAGAAAGAAATGTTACTAAATTATTCCAGTTTTACGCCATCACACAGTCTTGAGTAAAGAAAATAATGTATTTAAACCAGTAAGATTTTGAAATTATGACCTCCTTAGCTCTTTTTATAAGCATCTTTAAGTTGTGGCTTTACTTAAAGGTTAGGTTTAAAAAGATAATATTAGCATAGTTGCCACATTCGTGAAATTGAAACATGTAAAGCTTTTCCTCATCCATTAAAACAAAAATTAAGATATTTTGTGCGCAAATATACAAAACTTACATGAGATTTATGTTCAATAAGATTCCTTGTAGACCTGATAATATAACAGTGGCACTGTAATTTACTTATTAAAGCGAGAATGCAGTTTTTAGGTTATACACACATTTATAGCCCAATAAAGGAGCAAAATGATCATGATAACACAGATAAGCTCTGGTTTCATTATACCATTCAGTCTGTAGTTGAAAAGTGTGTAATATAGTGTGATCCATATAAACCTGAATGGAGTACTGCATTCCTGTACAATAGTTTATAATTCCCTTCCTAATGACATAAAAAGTATAGATAACTACAACGTGTTTAAAACTAGAAGAAGGGCTTTCTTGCAGGAGCACTGCTTTTACACAATAAAGGAATATCTGCAACTTAACAAATCCAGATAAGCATAAAACATGAATTTACTTAGCTTGTTCATTTCTCTCATTTATAATTATATCCAATTTGTGTTACATTATAATTGAATGTAGGTTAAGTATATTTGATGTTTAACTTTGTAATATTAAGTGTAAATTTACTGACATATCCTATATCAAGGTACTATGTACAGATTTGATTTTAAGGATGAATAAATTTGAATTGAATTGAATTATACCATTTCAATAGACCATAACGTTTGAAGCAATAATAGGACACACATGTACAACTTTGGGAGAGTATAATACACAATTGGGAGATCACATTACACTATTTACATCTCAGAGAAAATGTTGCAAGTGTCCTCCACCAGCATCTATACATGTTTGTACTCGTCTCAACATATTCTCTGAAGTTTTACGGAGATGATAACGAATTGAGAGAAGGTTATTTCCAGTAAGATGGAGCAATATGCCATACATCTAATGACACCATGGAACTTGTAACCAGTATCTTTGATAATCGAATAATCTCAAAAGGTCTGTTGCCCCCTAGATCCCCTGACCTAAGCTCATCAGATTTTTTCTTGTGGGGGTATCTAAAAAATAGAGTGTACAAGAACAGGCCACGGACAATTGATGTTCTCAAGGAATCCATTTGAACTGAAATAAGTAACATTGCCGAGGATACTGTCCGTAAAACTTCAGAGAATATGGTGAGACCAGGGGTGGCTTGTCCTTACATGCTGCAGTACGCTCTTTTCTCTTTTATAAATCACATTGTATAAATTTTAAAAGACCATGCAAGTAACAATGCATTATTTATAAGTATAAGAAATTGAGTACAACCAATAATGAACTCTTGATGCATGGAAAACATCTGTGCATGGAATGCATCCGTGACCTCAACGTGCTGAGAGCCAGCAAGCTCGGTAATCAGTATTGTGCATGCATACAACCTTCCCTTCTTGCCTCCCTGATGTCCTGAGTTCCCTAGATTTTTGCACAAATACGTGCTGCATCTGGTGTTGTGCGGTGATCATTCGCTACACGGTGAAGCAAGACCACCAACACTCATAGTTTTAGCTGTAGAACTTGAATATGCATTGAAAAACATTTAACAATCTATCATTGCTTTATATTTTAGTTCTAGAAACTAATTCCATTCTTCTTATGTAAACAGATCCAATACCTAATGGTTATTAAATCGGAGGGTGGATTGTTTGTGATGTACTTATCATGTTGTCACCATATTCTATTCCTGCGACCATAACAAGTGAATGTGGTTTGCATTGCATGCAAGTATTTCTTTGTGTAACGTTATTTAATGGCTATATCAGTTTCTTTATTTTATGTGTGAGCGTGAAATGTGTTATAAATTTGCTTTATTCAGTGTATGAGTAATTTAATATTAAGAAAACTTTAACCAATAAATAATGAGAAGAAAGGGTTAGTATAAAAATGTTAGGGCAATCAATACCTGATTTAAAAATTGAGCAAAAAGCGAAGGGAACTAGAGATTCTGTTTTTATCATGAAGAAATATTGGCGCATGGATTTCATTTTTCGAAACTAGATGAGTGGCATGTACTTTTTCCTGCAGAATGCTGTTATTTCTCGGCACAAGCCTCCACTGGGTGAAACGTGTGCAAACATGTATAGATGCTGTTCTAGACGTTCTCGGGCTTCGAGCCAGGTAAGAAGAAGAAGTAACATCGACGTTTTGGGAGCATGCATCTCTCCCATCTTCAGGATGCTGAATGCATCCTGAGATGCACGCACCCAAAACGTCGATGTTACTTCTTCTTCTTACCTGGCTCGAAGCCCGAGAACGTCTAGAACATATACACCACCAGGAAACATTCAGCTCATATGTATAGATGCTGGTGGAGGACACTTCCAACATTTTCTCTGAGATGTAAATAGTGTAATGTAATCTCCCAATTGTGTATTATACTCTCCCCAAGTTGCACGTATGTTCTATTATTGATTCAAAAGTTATGGCCTATTGAAATGGTTGAAGTTTATATGGATCACACTATAGCTATTATTTAATAATTTGTTATATTGTGTCTGTGATGTAGTCAGATTAAATCACAGTTAACTTGTCTTCCTCCAGATAAATAAATCTGTGTAAAAACAGTATCCACTGACATTACTTCTACCACTCGTTTAAAGCAGGAACCTTATTTCAGTTACACCTTATGAATATTTGAGAATTAAAGTTAAACTCTTGCCTTTGGTTCGCTTATTCAAACCATACTGAAGTGACCTGAGGAATGTAATCTCTTGATACCCTTCTTTGTTTTCACTGATCACAAGATATTTATAAGTGAATGACTGAGTGCAAAGGATCATTAGAAATTGAATTACGTTATGGGCGAATAAAGCGATGCTTTTCTTCTCCCTCTTAGCCTCTATAATTTAATTGGACAGTCTTTTGTCCACACTAACATGCTGTCTCTGTTCTTAAGTTAACCTTTTGGTGTGTATCGTGAATGTACAGTTCTTTTCTTTTCGTACAGAAACTGAAGAGTTTATGCTGTTGTACTGATGGTTCCTTTTGGCTTGATCATCATGACGGCCCTCTTGAGGGTGTAGTCCCATCCTCTCCAGCGGAACCACACAATTCCTTCAATCAGAATATACAGTTATGTTATTATCATTCAAAATAATGATATGATGAAGATAATCTTTATTATAGGCTTATACAAATTTAGTTGATCTTTAATAAATTACAATAATTACTGACTAAACATGGTAAAGCCTGGAAGGAATGTAAAACAACACAAATGTTTATGCAAAACTATTGCACATACAGAGACCGACAGAAGTATTAGAATAATATAACATGTAACATTGCACGTACTATAAATACGTAATATTTATTTGGCAGCATTGAGTTGTTAAACATGTAAACATTTACATTTTGTGTGTCGGAAAATATTTAAAATATCACTTTGTATGTATTTATTACACAGTCTGTACTGTATTTATTCTATTGTCCTCTTATTGGAGGACATAACTATACGAATGTACCAATCGAACAGAGAGAAAGGTGGTTGGACATACACATAGCAGTTGTGTTTATGCTATGTCTCAAGACAGTGTGCTCAAAGTTATTCAGCCAATTGTGAACTCACAGGTAATATGGGACGTAAAGGTAAGGAGACAACAGTGACAGAGAGGAATAACGTGATAAATATGTACAAACAAAACAAATCTCTCTCTGAAATTGCCAAAACCATTAACAGAAGCAAAACTACAGTGTCCTGCATAATTCAACGCTTCAAACAGACAAATGCTGTTGTAAAGAAACCTAGAAATGGCGCTCCTTCTAAACTCACTACTAGAGAAAGGAGGCACATAATAAAAATGGTGAACCAGAATCCAAGAGTCACTGCATCTGAGATTAGAGGATGCCTTGAGCAATATTCTGACACTGTGGTTCACACCAGAACTGTTGAATGGGTTTTAAATAGTACTGGGTACAATGCCTGCGTTCCTAGGAAGAAACCATTTGCTAATAAGATGAATAAGAAAAAGCATATGGAATTTGCTAAACAGTATGTGGTGAAACCAACAGAATTCTGGGATAAAGTTCTCTGTTCGGACGAGAGCAAATTCTGCTTATACAAGAGTGATGGACGTCTTAAAGTGTGTAGACTGCCAAATACAGAATGGGAACCTAAGAACATGATAGCAGTTAAGAAGAATTGTCAAAGTATTAAAAGTGAGATATATTTCATATATATAAGTATGAGTAGCTGGCATGCTTAATTTATAAGAGTACCCACTCAAACTGTTTGATGTTCAACTTTCCTCCAAAAGCACTTTTCTGCATGGAACACTTGAGAAATATAAAACTTAAACAGATAGATAAGTCAGCAGTTGCCAATCACTTCTGGAAATGTAACCATGAAATTGGTCAAAATATACAACTATTAAAACATGTACAATCTGTTAGTGAACTGGATATTTGGGAAAAAATTTATATTCTAAATAGTGGAAAAGAAAATATTTTGAATTTTGATATATCAGCATGTAACAGTGTTCTACAATTTATTAAACAAGTCAATAAAGTCAACAGCGATGAAGCTCAATCAACCATTATGAAAACATATTCTACAGATCAAGTTAAATTTAACTCAGATTTCAACCAATCTAGGACAACCATGAAGCAGATGGAAGAGAAAGCACATCTACTTCAACAGACAACTGGTAACCAGGGTATTGTTCCAGAAACGGAGATAGAAGAGGAAGTACATTTGCCTCAACAAACATCCAAAAGTTTAACCTCTTCACACCCAGAGACGATGCAACTTCAACCTGTTAATATCACAGGTGACAACCAATCATCTGTGCCCAGTAAGATTTGTACCAATGTTCCAGTTCCAAAGGTTGGCTTCGGAAATCAGGAGACCTCCAAGGGGCGGAGCCTTAACTTTCTTGGAGAGGCAGACGAACGTCCTCATGCAGTAGTCGGAGCAGACTTCACTGAAGATGACCCGAATTTAGGGTAGAAAAGTGCTTTTGGAGGAAAGGTGAACATCAAACAGTTTGAGTGGGTACTCTTATAAATTAAGCATGCCAGCTACTCATACTTATACATGGTTGTAGTAGTGTGATGGTGTGGGGCTGTATAGCTTCATCTGGCTTCGGGGAACTGGTGTTCATAGATGGAATCATGGACAAATTTGTATACAAAAGGATTCTTGAAAACAATCTTAAAAAGAGTGCACAGAAGCTGGGATTAGGACATGATTATTACTTCTAGCAGGATAATGATCTGAAGCATACTGCTGAAATTGTAAGGCTTTGGATTGTGTACAACACTCCTCACACTTTGAAGACATCGCCCTAATCTCTAGATTTAAATCCTATAGAGAACATCTGGATGCAACTCGAGGAGCGTGTGAATAAGCAAGGACCATCTGAAGGAACTTCTTCAAACGGAGTGGAGAAATATGGACTCTGCAGTAACATACAGACAATGCCCAAACGATTATCAGCAGTAATTCAAACAAAGGGGATAACTAAATATTAGCTGTTCTCTGTTCGAATACTTATGTCCAGATGTAAAGTAACTGTTTTATTTCTCCTTGTAGTACAAATTAGTTTCAGTTGCTATTTATGAGTTTATATGCTTAATGGAAGTCTGAAGTTTATTTTGTACCTGTTGTATTTACGTATGCTTACTCTGCGTAGCTCTAAAATAATATAAGTAATAAATATGTTTACTTCGAATACTTATGTCGGCCTCTGTACATGTTCAGAGGGTTGGGCATAAGTCATAGTAGATGGTGCTGTTTGAACATGTGTGGTTTTCGATTGTCAACTGAATTGAGAAAGCATTGCTACTAACAACCATGGCATTATGGACAAATAACCATGTTGAACTTGCTGTAAAGAGTTATTTGAAGAATGAGTCACCTTTTACTGTTCAAGGAATATTTCACCACCACTTCCAACGATGTCATGACAAACTCAGCCACTGTAGGGCAATCATGAAGTGGGTAGCACAGTTCCGTAGCAATGCATCATGAAAGGATCAGGTAAGGGAAGACGTGTGAATGTTGTGTTATGTGATGCAGTGAACGTTCTTAAAGATAGTTTGTATACACACTAATAAATGATAGAGGATATAGAAGGTCATGTGAGTCTAACACATCTGAAAATTTTGTTTCTTAAAAAAAAAAAAAAAAAAAAAAAGAGAAAGTACTGGAGTTTTCCAAAGTAAACAAAAGACATTACCTTGTCTTGCTGTAAGATCTTGTGGATCATTCAGATAAAGTCCATTAAGTCCTCTGCCGCATGACTTCCACCACCAACCTCCCTTCAGCATTGAAGCACAGTTCAAACTAGATCTGTCATTATCTCTGAAAGTCACAAATATTTACGTGTTAGTTGTTTATCTCTTTTGAACAATACTTATTTTAAATTACATGTTTTAGATTAGCATTGTGTTTATGAAGTAAGTTAAATGATAAATTGCATTTTTAATTTTATTGTTAAGTGAAAATTAAATATCAGAAGTTACAAACATAAAAGGGAGAAACTTTCTTTTGTGCAACGCGAGAATATTTTCTAAGTCCAAAGGTGCACATATACGCAAGCACACAACCAGCCGGTTCTGGCGTTGTAGCCAACATGAGACAGATATGTAAAACTTGTAGCCAACCTCTGCAAAAATGTGCCAGGATGCAGTCCGTGTACAAAGGAGCATAGTTGGAGCAGGCTGAGTCATCGCCCGGTCAAATTTTGTTACTCTTACACTGCTTTGCTCATAAACAATCCTACGACAGGACGATAATGGACTGTTCCGTAGGAAATACATGTATGAGCTCACGGACTGTATCGGACTGGTTCGGCTATCGCCGCGAAGTATGCATCATTTCAGATGACACCAAGTATACTGCAATGGGGAAATTGGCGGTTCCGGTCACGTCGTTCAAATCGACGAATGCAAAATAGGACGACGCAAGTTTCATCATGGGCGCGTCGTAGAGGGCAACTGGATCTTGGAAATGATCGACGTGAAAACGAATGAGGTGCGGATGAGGATATGCCCCAATGCAAATGCGCTCTACAGTCTGACTCTACCTGAGCCAGATCAATGGTTTTTAAGTGATAATCCCAGGTAAATGAACTCCTGCAAGATGAAACTATGGCACATTGGTAGTGCTGGTATGATTCTTGTAAATTACGAGGGCTGTTCAATAAAGAATGATCACAATTTTGTTTTGACAACGTACCTTTACTCATCAATTTTGATGCTCCTTCTCAAAATAGTCTCCCCTGAATACGATGCACTTGTCCCAGCGTTTCTGCCAGTCTTCAAAGACATGTTGGAAACTATTTTTGAGAGATCCTTCAAAATCGCCCCCGCAGCCTTCACCACTGCTTCTGATGATGGATAATGCCTTCCACGAAGGCATTTCTTCAAGTTAGGGAATAGAAAAAAGTCACATGGGGCTAAATCCGGCCTATAGGGACGGTGAGGGATGTACTTCACGTTTATTTTTGCAAGATATTCAGCAACAACATTGGCAATATGCGGCCGCGCGTTATCGTGGTGCATCATCCAGCCTGCTTCACGGAAATGTGGTCTTTTGCACCTGATATGGACTTGCAATGTTTTCAGAACCTTCCTGTAGTAATGTCCAGTTACTGATGTGTGTGCAGGTACAACATGCTGATAAACCATTCCATGAATATCAAAGAATACGATGACCATGACTTTCCCAGCAGAAGCAACCACTTTTGCTTTTTTTGGAGGTTGGTGATGAAGGAGGTTTCCACACTGAGCTTTGCTGTTTGTTCTCAGGATCAAAATGAAAAGTTTCATCAGCAGTGATTACATTTGAAAGAAACTCCGGATCTTCCTCTAACATCAACTTTACTGCATGCAGACCTGCATGTGAATGTCCTTTTATTCGGGAATCAACAGTCTTGGAACCCATCGCGCACAAACACGTCTCATGTGTAATGTTTCTGTCACCAACGTGTGGGTGGCACCCAATGAAATGTTCAGTATTTCAGAAAGTGATCTTAAGGTAATTCGCCGATCCTCTCTCACAATGGCAGCAGCAGTGTTGATGTTTTATTCCGTAAGAGTGGAGCGCCGGGTCGGCCTTCCTTTCAAATTGATTGTCTCTCCTCTTTAAACATTTTAAACCACCTTGGAGCTGTGCTGTAGGGAAGAACAGATTCTCCATAGGCCTCCTGTAACATTGCATAGGTCTCAACTGAAGATTTGTTGAGACGACAGCAGAATTTCAAAGCCGTATATTGTTCCTCGCGTGTTAACTCCATTGCAGCGGTAGGTGATACTGAACATGTCTGAACTTGTCTGGTTCTTACAGGCGCAAACCAGGAGTAGCAGCAATGAAATTACTACGTCGTGTTTGTTTCAGATTAAGCTAACAGGATATAATAAGATTGAATTTTAGTGCGAAAAAGTATGATCATTATTTATCAGCGGTCGTATAATCTCATTAAAATATAAGGGATTTATTTTATTTCTTAAAGAACAAATGTACCGAACTGAATGTTCAGTTTTGAATGAACTACTGAATTTTAAGATAAGAACTTTGTTCTTATCTTTAAAATAAAAATCTAGTTACAGCTGGATTCACTGTTTTTGGCCCCTGCAGAAAGCAAATGTAAAGCTTGGGTTTTGAAAAATTCTACTTGTCGTTTTTTCTTTGATACTTCATCACTTACATTTTATATTTTTGAGCGACTAGTTTCAAAAACCATTGCCTCCATTATCAACCTCTTTCCAACTACCGCCTGTTGTCATCTGCACTCTTCTCTCTGACGGTGGAACTATGAACTTTGTCAAATAATCTACTCGTGGAATTTCGAAGTTAATTACTCAGTCCTTATTTTTCCAAGTTCAAGTTGTGACTGAACCTTCACCCACAAGAGTCAGACCATACCATTGAAGATGTTCATCACAGTCGTGAAGGAAATGTCTGGATCTGCCAACTGCAGCAGTTCTTGAGCTTGGAGAATTCTTCTATCTTCAAATTAGACTCCGGCCTTGAAAGTTTACGACTATTCATTACTTATTTTCTTCATAATGATATGTTTAACTGTTTCCAGTTGTACTTTTGACTATACCGTATTTTGAATTTTGGTTCCCTTTTCTGCTAGGAGTCTGCCTTTTCATTGTTACTCAATCCACAGTGTGTTAGAATCATTTAGAAGACAATACTGTTACATACATTTTCTATCTGTTTAAACAAAACATTAATTTCTCTTATTTTGCCTGAGTTGAAGCTGTTGCTTGCATCACCGTTCTAGAATCTGATAAAATAACAATATTTTTACAAAGTCAATTTCTCCTTAAAAATTTGTAGTGCTTTTACCTACATTTTTGTAAAAGCAGAAACACAGAATGATATGAGGTGGTAAAACAGACAAAAGAGAGAGAGGGCTTATAGTCAAGTCCAGGGGTTAACACTTACCTGTTATATGTTGAGAATGGACTGTTGTTGCTTCCGTACCAGGGATCATTGAGAGAGTCTCCTGCGTTGCCTTCGTAACCATCTATCTCCAGCTTGTAGTACTCAGCTTCGGAGTAGATCTTGAAGTGAGAGTATTGAGCGTATCTGTAAAACAACATTTATATTTGATCACTTCATTTCGAAACTTCTTCATGACTAAAACAAGAAATATATTACGCGAAGGTTAATCATTTTCAGTGCCTACACTCTACCAAGGGTGGTCAGTTTAAAGTCCTGTAATATAGTACCGGCCAGATTTACAATTGCTTTGGACTAGACTAAGCTACGGAAGGAACTTGGCATGGAGGTCCAAACTTGGTTTATTGTTTACGAACTTGGTTTACGTAGCTTTTATTTATTAGTGCAGCCATCTTTATGTTGAGGTCCGAAACTTTCAGACCGCATTGTAAATACACGTGGTACAGTTCCCTGCGGCCGTACCCCAAGTCCCGCAGACGTAAAGCAGGATGGGGATTATCAGAGCTCGAAAAAGACGAAGAACAGGCGTTCCCCAGCCACATGTCCATACTTTAGCCTACACACGGACAGTGTGAAAGAAAAATAAATTTACATTATTTGTACCTAATAGTGGTCCGAACTATAAAGCCCGGGCCTTAAGTACTTACAGCATAGTAAGACGTCATTAAGGTAGTTGTCTCATGTGTTTATGAGAACTCCTAGTGGTTTACCGGGAAAACCACGAGTCAGTTGTACCTAATAGTGGTCCGAACTATACAGCCCGGGCCTTAAAGTACTTACAGCATAGTAAGTCGTCATTAAGGTAGTTGTCTCATGTGTTTATGAGAACTCCTAGTGGTTTACCGGGAAAAACACGAGTCAGTTGTACCTAATAGTGGTCCGAACTATAAACCCCGGGCCTTAAAGTACTTACAGCATAGTAAGTCGTCATTAAGGTAGTTGTCTCATGTGTTTATGAGAACTCCTAGTGGTTTACCGGGAAAAACACGAGTCAGTTGTACCTAATAGTGGTCCGAACTATAAAGCCCGGGCCTTAAAGTACTTACAGCATAGTAAGTCGTCATGAAGGTAGTTGTCTCATGTGTTTATGAGAACTCCTAGTGGTTTACCGGGAAAAACACGAGTCAGTTGTACCTAATAGTGGTCCGAACTATAAAGCCCGGGCCTTAAAGTACTTACAGCATAGTAAGTCGTCATTAAGGTAGTTGTCTCGTGTGTTTATGAGAACTCCTAGTGGTTTACCGGGAAAAACACGAGTCAGTTGTACCTAATAGTGGTCCGAACTATAAACCCCGGGCCTTAAAGTACTTACAGCATAGTAAGTCGTCATTAAGGTAGTTGTCTCGTGTGTTTATGAGAACTCCTAGTGGTTTACCGGGAGAAACACGAGACAGTTGTACCTAATAGTGGTCCGAACTATAAAGCCCAGGCCTTAAAGTACTTACAGCATAGTAAGTCGTCATTAAGGTAGTTGTCTCGTGAGTTTATGAGAACTCCTAGTGGTTTACCGGGAGAAACACGAGTCAGTTGTACCTAATAGTGGTCCGAACTATAAACCCCGGGCCTTAAAGTACTTACAGCATAGTAAGTCGTCATTAAGGTAGTTGTCTCGTGTGTTTATGAGAACTCCTAGTGGTTTACCGGGAGAAACACGAGTCAGTTGTACCTAATAGTGGTCCGAACTATAAAGCCCAGGCCTTAAAGTACTTACAGCATAGTAAGTCGTCATTAAGGTAGTTGTCCCGTGTGTTTATGAGAACTCCTAGTGGTTTACCGGGAAAAACACGAGTCAGTTGTACCTAATAGTGGTCCGAACTATAAAGCCCGGGCCTTAAAGTACTTACAGCATAGTAAGTCGTCATTAAGGTAGTTGTCTCACGTGTTTATGAGAACTCCTAGTGGTTTACCGGGAGAAACACGAGTCAGTTGTACCTGACAGTGGTCCGAACTATAAAGCCCGGGCCTTAAAGTCCTTACAGCATAGTAAGTCGTCATTAAGGTAGTTGTCTCGTGAGTTTATGAGAACTCCTAGTGGTTTACCGGGAGAAACACGAGTCAGTTGTACCTAACAGTGGTCCGAACTATAAAGCCCAGGACTTAAAGTACTTACAGCATAGTAAGTCGCCATTAAGGTAGTTGTCTCATGTGTTTATGAGAACTCCTAGTGGTTTACCGGGAAATACACGAGTCAGTTGTACCTAACAGTGGTCCGAACTATAAAGCCCGGGCCTTAAAGTACTTACAGCATAGTAAGTCGTCATTAAGGTAGTTGTCTCATGTGTTTATGAGAACTCCTAGTGGTTTACCGGAAAAACACGAGTCAGTTGTACCTAATAGTGGTGCGAACTATAAAGCCCAGGCCTTAAAGTACTTACAGCATAGTAAGTCGTCATTAAGGTAGTTGACTCATGTGTTTATGAGAACTCCTAGTGGTTTACCTAATAGTGGTCCGAACTATAAAGCCCGGCCCTTAAAGTACTTACAGCATAGTAAGTCGTCATTAAGGTAGTTGTCTCATGTGTTTATGAGAACTCCTAGTGGTTTACCTAATAGTGGTCCGAACTATAAAGCCCAGGCCTTAAAGTACTTACAGCATAGTAAGTCGTCATTAAGGTAGTTGTCTCATGTGTTTATGAGAACTCGTAGTGGTTTACCTAATAGTGGTCCGAACTATAAAGCCCGGCCCTTAAAGTACTTACAGCATAGTAAGTCGTCATTAAGGTAGTTGTCTCATGTGTTTATGAGAACTCCTAGTGGTTTACCGGGAAAAACACGAGCCAGTTGTACCTAATAGTGGTCCGAACTATAAAGCCCGGCCCTTAAAGTACTTACAACATAGTAAGTCGTCATTAAGGTAGTTGTCTCATGTGTTTATGAGAACTCCTAGTGGGTTACCGGAAAAAATACGAGTCAGTTGTACCTAATAGTGGTCCGAACTATAAAGTCCGAGCCTTAAAGTACTTACAGCATAGTAAGACGTCATTAAGGTAGTTGTCTCATGTGTTTATGAGAACTCCTAGTGGTTTACCGGGAGAAACACGAGTCAGTTGTACCTAATAGTGGTCCGAACTATAAATCCCGGGCCTTAAAGTACTTACAGCATAGTAAGTCGTCATTAAGGTAGTTGTCTCATGTGTTTATGAGAACTCCTAGTGGTTTACCGGGAGAAACACGTGTCAGTTGTACCTAATAGTGCTCCGAACTATAAAGTCCGGTCCTTAAAGTCCTTACAGCATAGTAAGTCGTCATTAAGGTAGTTGTCTCGTGAGTTTATGAGAACTCCTAGTGGGTTACCGGGAAAAATACGAGTCAGTTGTACCTAATAGTAGTCCGAACTATAAAGTCCGGTCCTTAAAGTCCTTACAGCATAGTAAGTCACAATTAAGGTAGTTGCCTCATGTGTTTATGAGATCTCCTAGTGGTTTACCGGGAAATACACGAGTCAGTTGTACCTAATAGTGGTCCGAACTATAAAGCCCGGGCCATAAAGTACTTACAGCATAGTAAGTCGTCATTAAGGTAGTTGTCTCATGTTTTTATGAGAACTAGTGGTTTACCGGGAAAATACGAGTCAGTTGGAGAATTTAATGTCATGTTGGCACGTTGGCCATAGTAGCTCAAATGGTTAGTGCGGCTGGACGGACATCAGAAGATCCATGGTTCAAATCCCGGCCATGGTATTGAATTTTTCAGTCTGACTCTATCTGTCCATATGAAATGATATTAAACTTTATGATGAATGTAAAGCACTGACGCAGTATTAAATAAATCTGGGCATTTAGGATTTTTACAACAAAGATAACACTTATTAGATTAACTAGATTCTTCCACTTAGACATAAAGAGTCCGCCTTGCGCTCCCATTACTTTAATGACAAATCTATATTTCTGCTCCGTCAATTCAAAGGGAAGCCGAAAGGCAATAACATTTGAACAGCGACTTTCGGTATACTGAAGGTCTTACACATAGAGAAATTGCTGCACGGACACATCATCCGACGTCTTCAATCCCCCGAATAATTTTGTGTACATCGTATAAACTATGTAGCAAAAGGGGTCGTTGCTTGGTTCACGGGCTTCAAAAGAGTTCAGGTCAACTGTAACAGCAACTCTTAGGTTTTTGTTCTTTCAGTCTTTATACGGGTCTCAAATTCCAAGATTGATTCTTTTGTAAGAATCGTTTGTATATCCAAAAATAAACCACAGAGTTTAGAGAAAGTCATGTGAACGTAACGCACATATTATTATCTATGTATTCCACCCAAAAATTACATGTCGAAAAGTCACCAGAAACTTCCCTAAAACATAAAAAGGCATTTTTACAAAAGCTAAGTGTAAGTGTGTGTGCCCCTTTAGACAGCATAACTTGAAAACAAAAGATCGCTTAATTAACAAACCAGGTAGTCTTCTTCCGAGCATGTAGATAACACGAAGAGAATCAAAACTTGGCACATTCTTGGGAAATTTTGATTTCCTCAAAAATAGTTCTAACAATTTTAATAAAATACAATATATTTAAGGTATTTTCATAACAAATGAAGTGCAAAGCTTTGAATTTCCTGTAAATAGCCTGAGAGGTTTATTGTGGTTCACTTTTGCATAGCTGCTAAAGCAAGAACACTTTCACGAGGTAATTAAATTGCAAAATCTTCCTAAAATGCACAATAAGTTAAGTACCTTTTAGACAATTTTCGAGATACTCCTTCTTATTTGTTTGAATTTCCCAATATTTATACTTTTCTCAAATATTAAGTCGTTATTCATTTTTTATCTCTTGGACATAAGACATCACAACACATTTGACTATCACTTAAAGTCTACTGTATTCCCAATAAGATAATGTTTATCTTGAGGTAGATAGAGCAATAAGTGTTTGTATATGAGTAGAGAAAGTCATATGAGGGGAGCACATTATATTTGTTTTAGAAGAATGGTTCAGTGCAGTGTGAAATAGCTGTTCTCGTTGCGAGGCAAGTTGTTAACTGAACGAGGAAATACAAACTCCGACCACATGTTGAGAGTTCAGTTACCTAGAAAATGCCCCGAGAATGACCTTGATATATAGCAGAAAAAAGTGAAAGTGAAGAAGAACCCGATGTCCTTAACCAAGAGATGCCGCCACTAGCTAACGGTCGTGCTAATGAAGGCAATTAACAGGTCAGTCAACTTACCTCTTATTGCCCTCGAAGTCTTCCAGTTCTACCCTCAGCATGTAGTCCTCGTTGTTGGTGAGCATGTAAATGTTCTCATTGCCGAGCCAGAATTCCTTTGCTGGATCACCAAAGCCGTTCTTGTAGTCCGCCCAGTCTCGGTTGAAGTTCTCACGGGGATCTCCAAAATCATCACGCCTTTGAATCACCTGCGCACAATCATGTTCATGACAAAACTGTTAGTATTTGTCAACATAAAACTTCCATATCAAAACATATCCACGCAGTAGTTATTTCTGAACAATTTGGGAGGTTGACTTGAGTGGACATATGTTTAGTCAAACTTCGACATCGAGGTTATTTCCTTTGCTTAATATCAGGTACGTCCAGAAAGTAAGTTCTGTTTGGTAATAAAATTAAATTGTGTACAGATACAGAAAAATTATTTATTGCACAAAAATTCTACAACTCTTAAACTACTTTTCCCCATAACTGCCTAAATTTTGCAGGCATTTGTCATAGCGAGGCACAAGTTCCTGTATACCTTCTTCATAGAAGTTTGCCGCCTGTGTCTTCAACCAGTTGGAAACATTTTCTTTCAACTCTTCGTCGTTGTTGAAATGTTGACCGCCAAGGAAGGATTTGAGATGCAAAAACAGATGAAAGTCGCTAGGAGCGAGGTCAGGGCTGTACGGGGATTGGTCAAACACGGCGCAGCTAAATCCCTGTAGGATTTTTTTCGGCACGTTTGCAGTGTGTGGTCGTGCGTTGTCGTGAAGAAACACAACACCTTTTCACAGCATTCCTCAGCGCTTATTCTGTATTGCACGGCGCAATTTCCTAAGTGTCTCGCAGTAGACATCTGCTTTCATTGTTTGACCACGCGGTAAGAAATCAATAAGTAAGATCCCTTTCCTGTCCCAGAACACTGTGCACATCATTTTCGAGGTGTCAAGATTTGTTTCGGCTTAACCTTTGCTGGGGATGAGGTGTGCCTCCATTCCATTGATTGACGCTTACTTTCAGGGATGTCGTAAGAAACCCAAGTTTCATCTCCTGTGACCATCTGTGTCAGAAATTCTCCGCCGCCTTCATCATAACGGGCCAAAAACTGAAGTGCACTACCCATCCTTTTTGTTTTGAGTTGCTCAGTAAGAATCTTTGGCACCCAACGTGAGCAAAGTTTACGAAATTTCAGTTTTTCGATAACAATTTCATGAACTAGTGATCGTGAGATTTGGGGAAATTCCATAGCGAGAGCACTAATTGTAAACTTGCGGTTTTCCTGGATCTTGTCATCAAATGCGTGAACCAGTTCTATTGTAACCAAAGATGGACGCACACTTGGCCCTTCATCGTTCACTTCACTACGTCCTTCATTGAACTGTGGGACCCATCTTCTCACCATTGTATCACTCATCGCATTTTGTCCGTAAACATCACCAATTTGCCGATAAATTTCAATTGGTTTCACTTTCATAGCATTCAGAAAACGAATCACAGACCTGATTTCGCAAGCGGCGGGATTTTCAATCAACACCGACATTGTAAACAAGCGCAACAAAGCCCGCCGTGGTGGTAGCGTGTCTGTCTCACGTTCAAGAGGTCCCGAGTTCGAATCTAGGTCAGAGTGAGTTACCAGGATAAGGGTTTTGCCGGGGTTTTCCCTTATCCTTCAAGACGAATGTCAGGTAACTGTAAGCTCCATGGACCCTGGACTCATTTGAGCATCATTTCAGCCAATTCATTCACCATCCGATATGACTTAACGTTGGAGGACGTGAATTACAAAAAAAAAAAAAAAAAAGCACAACAAAGCGTACGTGGCTGACAGCGATTTCACAATGGCACACGTTTCTTCTCCTAAATACAGAGCGTCTACCGCACATGTGCGGAACTGCGATCGCAGCGCTGCAGCAGAGATAAATTGAAACAGAACTTACTTTCTGGACGCCCCTTGTATCCACGTAATAAGCAAAAGTGATGATTCAAGTGTTGCGTTCAAATCATTTTGTCCTCTCTATATCCTTTATTAGTGGATATACACTTACATAAGCTTATGAAGTGAATAGTAACTGAGGCAAACATTTACAGATAATCATTTATTCCACACTAGGCCGTGTGTAGGCTAAGGTTTGAATGAGTAGAGCCAGACTGAAAAATTCAATGCCATAGCCGGGATTTGAACCACGGATCTCCTACTTTCTGTGCGGTTGTTCTAAACCACTGGGCTACTATGGCCAACATGCCGACATGACATTACATTCTTCAACTGACTCATATGTTTCCCGGTAGACCACTAGGGGTTCTCATATGCTATGAGACACGCACCTTTTGTGGTGACTTACTATGCTGTAAGTACTTAAGTTACAGGCTTTACAGTTAAACCATTATGTTATTCAGGTAAATTGATGGAAATAATCATTTCTTCCACACTAGCCGTGTGTAGGCTAAGGTTTGAATGAGTGGAGCCAGACTGACTAATCCATCAATTTACCTGAATAAAACCTCTACACTTGTCTTGCCTAAAATGCTGTCATCCAAAAACTAAAAAGTTATTGACCTGTAACTATGGATACAAGCTAGTCTAGTGTTAAACTATATGATTATATTTATTCTATTTACGTCCTCCAACGTTAAGTCATACTGGACGATTAATGAAATGGATGAGATGATGCTCAAATGAGTGCGGGGTCCATGGAGCCTAGAGTTACCTCACATTAATCTTCCAGGATAAAACATCCGGAGAAAACCTTATCCAGGAACTCAACCTGACTGAGATTCGAGCTCGGGACCTCTTGAACGTTAGGCACATACGCTACCAAGACGAGAAAACTATATGATGCTATCCGTCAAAATAGCCCAGTGGTGCCATCTCTACGTGAGGCCCGTAACCTATCAGCCGAGAGAAGTCAAAGCCAGCATTGTGTAACATGTATGCTGCTTACAGCCTTTCTTGTTATCTTTGTAATTTAAATGTGCAGTTGTATTCAGAAATGCTGTTACGCTATGTGTAAGCTACAAGAATGTTTAAGGTTATAAAGTTACTTGCACTTTCGTCAAAATAAATATTAAAATTTATTTATTTTACTTTTAAGATAGAGTTTCTATGTAGTAAATAATAATCTTATACATATAACAGTCTGCTGTTACACTAAATTTTTATTTTTCTGCGACAAAATCGTACTTTGCCTAGGTAATGAAGTACTTACAGTCCAACCTCCCTCGGCGACTTCTTGCTCACAGTAGACCTTGAGGAACCAATATGTAGTACCCCTGATCTGCAGGTAGTAGACACCAGAGTCCCTCATACCAGCGTTCAGGAGGTCCACGCAGGAGTATCCCTGTAGATACATAACAAACACACAGTCAGTACATATCTCTGGGAATGAACACAAAAACAAAACACTGCGGCGTTTGTGTAGTGATTAGACCAGGGCTGCCAAGTGTGAAGTGCTTTACCCCTTCCTGTTGTATCCGGGTCTTCTGCGACTTGTTTACCGCTAGAGGGAGGGGCCGGAAAGACGTGTCCCTGATGTCAGAAAGCAAGTGGTATTAGTGCTACACAAAATACCGTTCTAGAGGTTTCTATTACAAGAATTTCCTCGGCGCCCGGTCAAGGAATATAAGAACCTATGGAAGCCTGGCAGATTAGTAGTGTGTTTTAGTGTTTGGAGTTTTGGGCGTCAGCGTGGAGTGTGGCTCTGCTGTGAGGAATCGACGCAGTGAAGCAGTTGACAAGAGAATATCGGAGTTCTGTTCATAGTCGGCGTGTAGTTTCGTGCAAGAGATAAACCTGTGTATACGTCAAAGGGATTACTAGCAGCACAAGTCGGTACCTACTAAAGATACATAAAGAAACATTAAAGAAACGTGCTAGAATTGTATATTTGTGTAAAAAAGAAGCTGATTGTAAGTTAACAAGGACTAACAATTTTATTGCCAAAGAAGTTCGAGACGAACCTTCGTCTTTTGTGTTTTTGTCACAATATAAACAATATTAGATCATGCAAGTCTTGGTATTGTGACTGCGGGGGTTACGTGATTCGGAAATCCGGCTTGCAGAAATCTAGAACAACTTTTGCTTTAGTAAAAAGACGTGAAGTTGACAATCAGCTCTCTTCAAGGTTGACTCGGTGCTTTGCTGCACCAAAACAACTGAATGAAATCATTACGGTACACTTCAATCGTCGACTATCATTATAACCAACAAACAATTGCCGCTTCTAACACCTTGCCGGTATTTATACCTCCGCAGTCATTGTTTCTAGAAAGCGGCAGACCTTCCAAGAAATTTCGCGGCCGCAAAAATGGGCAGAATTTTCCGGAGCCTCTATGTCTCTTTCTCTCCTGCCCACTCGCCCGGCTTCGCCCCGTGGCAGCAGCACAACAATGACACACGGTGATGGTATATTCATTATTGCAGACAGAATAAAGTCATATTTCGTGGTTGAAGTTTGCAATTTAAAACTTCCCCTGATACTCCAAATTTATTCGTTAATATTTACTTATGATTTAATTAATGTAGCTGATAAGTATGAATTGCAAGTTTTTTTTATTAGATCAACAGGTCTGGTTAATGGACCACCAGTTTGGGACAATTGTTAATTTTGATGACTTTTTATCGAAACCACCATGTTCAATATTTGTTAATAACACTGGGCAAAAAAAAAAAAAAAAAAAAAAAAAAAAAAATTATTAGCTCTAGTTTCTATGATATACACAAGCTGGAAGTATTACATATTAAAGGATTCAGAGAAAAGGATACATTTTAATTACATACATGTTAACAACATGTGCATTTGATTTTTTAAAACTGATAATTACATGCTAAGAGTTCTAAATTGCTGGAAAAATACTTCGCAGATCGTCGTGTCTGAAGAGAATCATGACTTCGTCGTCTTTTAGCTCGCCTCTTGTGATGGAGTTCCGCAGAATCCCTATACAAAGACCGCAAGCATTACTTCATTCCAACGGTCCTGATACCTTTGTTCCATAACAGAAATGTCCTGATGGAATCTCTCCCCATGTTCATCACTAACAGCTCCACAACTGGGAGGGAGAAAGTCTAGGTGGGAGTGGAGAAAATGGATCTTAAGGGACATGTTACAGGAGAACTGTCACCAAATGCTTGTAGTTGTCATCTACGGTATTTTGACAGGTGTGCCAACTCCCAAAAAGGATTCCCCCAAATTTAAAATCTTCAATCTAAAAAATGAAATGTCACTTTATCTTCCAAAAAAGAGCGAATATATCATTTTTATCTTGATTTTTTAAACTCAGTAGATGGAAATACATGTAAGTTCACAATTTTTAAGCCCGAAACATTTTCATTGTTGCCCAGTGTTATTAATTTTATATACGAGTACGTTTAGCTATTATTTCTATCATTTGCTATATTTCCCAAAATCGTATGCAGTGTACAAATCCTAACCGGATTATTTTTAACAATGCATTATTCTGCTCATATTGATTTAGCTTTTTTCAGCGTTAAATGCACTGGAGCTTCTCTACAGCAGAAAATATTTATATATCGGATCATAAACTGAAAATCTTACTCGTTTTCCAATGATGTACTTGTATCCCAATGTACAGAATGTCCATTTAGACGCGTGGCTGAATTACAGGAAACTGTTTGCCCTACACTGCGCTGTTTCTAGCATCTCTATGGTGACGGCTAATCATTTGATGGACAGTCAGAACAGATGTATCACTCTTATCCCCGATTGTACCAACAGATGTTAAATTCGACGTGAACAAATGTAATGTAACAATTGTTACTGCGTTAACATAACTGTTAAATTGTTACATTTAACCAATTTGTGTTCTGAAAATGTTAACAAACACGTGTTAACGCTGAGAGACTTGCAAATATTACAGATGTATAAGGCTGTGGTTGAGCCTTATTCGGTTTTGTACGTACTGCGATGCGCTTTTGTTTTTATTTTCGTTTACACATAGCTGCAAAAATGGCGGGTGAACAAAATCAGAAGGGAAGCCCTGGGACAAATTTCTTATCAATGGCGAAAGAACTGTTAGTTGAATTAGTAACTAAATGTAAGGATACTGTGGAAAATCAGAGGACGGATGTGGTATATGTGAAAGAGAGATGTGACGTGAGGAGGCAATTGGAAGTGAGTTTAATTCGAATGCAAATGTCACAACCAAAAGTTCGAATCAACTTCGTCAGTATTACGTAAATTTAAAACGAGGTGCGAAGATCAGCATGTTCTAACCTCTATTGTACTTCCTCAGTAACCTTCATAGCAACTTCTTTCGACAGTCTATACCTCCGTCTGAAAGCTTCTCAAAATCATTTCTCCTCATAGGCCGTACTCTATTACGAATGTCATTTAGACGGCCTTAAATATAGCAAATCTACATCTACAGCTGAGTTCATGCTCGCCATCTTGACTATTTACAATTGTTAACGAGTTAACAACAGAAACGTGACTTGTTAGTTTAACAAGAGATTTAACATTGGTGTTAAGCTAACGCTTGTTGGTGAAATGCAACTTTTGTTGTAATTATTGGTAAATAAACTAACAGCCGAGTTAAGTCTTAACATTTGTTGGTGAAATTGGGCATTAGTGTGTTATAGCGCCCTCGAAACTCCGTTTGCACAGAGAATCGTCACGTTCTGAATGGCAAGAAACTCTGAGAAGGGTGACAACAAAACTTTTGTGTACTTCACAGAGAAACGGTTTATGACACTGTCTACAGATTTAGAGAAGCTGGATGTATTCTTGATAAGGAATCGAAAATAGATGAGCATATATATACGGAGGAAAAATACGTTAACATTGGAGAAAATTTAGAAATAAAGAGAGGTTTCTGTGAAAGACTGGAACGGAGTCAAGAATTTCACAAACCTCTGTTTGGAACGTCAGTAAAATGTTAAAATTAAAATTTCTTGAGACAGCTATAGTTACCGCTAAGTTATAAAGTGAGCAGGATTAATTTGTGTAGTTGTGTGTTGGATAATGTTAGATCGAACTGCATGCTCACGAAGAAATAACACACATTTTGTTGTCATTCCCAACATCTAAGACAGAGGTATATAATTGCACTAGTTGTTTAAATGCAATTGAATTTAAGAGGCAGTGAATATCCGACTCTGCCGACAGAGTACTTCCCAGTGTAATTTGGCTGACCCTATGTCCAAACGAAGGAACTGTATCAACTAACCATGGCTATCAGAAAAATAAAATACGTTGGCTGTTCAGTAAAGAATGATCACAATTTTTTTTGACAACGTAACTTTACTTAACCTCATAATTCTGATGGTCCTTCTCAAAATAGTCTCCCCTGAATGCGATGTACTTATCCCAGCGTTTCTGCCAGTCTTCAAAGACATGCTGGAAACCATTTTTGACAGATCCTTCAAAATCGCCTCCACAGCCTTCACCACTGCTTCTGATGATGGATAATGCCTCCCACGAAGTCGTTTCTTCAAGTTAGGGAATAGAAAAGTCACATGGGACTAAATCCGGACTATAGGGAGGGTGAGGGATGCACTTCACGTTGATTTTTGCAAGATATTAAGCAACAACATTGGCAATATGTGGCCGCGCATTATCGTGCTGCACCATCCAGCCTGCTTCACGGAAATGTGGTCTTTTGCGCCTGATATGGACTTGCAATGTTTTGAGGATATTCCTGTAGTATTGTCCAGTTACTGATGTGTGTGCAGGTACAACATGCTGATAAACCATTCCATGAATATCAAAGAATGAGATGACCATAACTTTCCCAGCAGAAGCAACCACTTTTGCTTTTTGGTGGTTGGTGATGAAGGAGATTTCCACACTGACCTTTGCTGTTTGCTCTCAGGATCAAAATGATGTAGCCAAGTTTCATCAGCAGTGATTACGTTTGAAAGAGACTCCGGATCTTCCTCTAACATCAACTTTAACTGCATGTAGACCTACATGCGAATGTCCTTTTGTTCGGGAATCGGCAGTCTTGGAACCCATCGCGCACAAACACGTCTCATGTGTAATGTTTCTGTCACCAACGCGTGGGTGGCACCCAATGAAATGTTCGGTATTTCAGAAAGTGATCTTAAGGTAATTCTTCGATCCTCTCTCACAATGGCAGCAGCAGTGTTGATGTTTTCTTCCGTAAGAGCAGTAACTGGAGCACCGGGTCCACCTTCCTTTGAAATTGGTTGTCTCGCCTCTTTAAACATTTTAAAGCAACTTTGAGCTGTGCTGTAGGGAAGAACAGATTCTGCATAGGCCTCCTGTAACATTGTATAGGCCTCAACTGAAGATTTGTTGAGACGAAAGCAGAATTTCAAAGCCGCACATTGTTCCTCGCGTGTTACCTCCATTCCAGTGGTAGGCGATACTGGACATGTCTGAACTTGCCTGGTTCTCACAGGCGGGAACCAGGAGTACCAACAATGAAACTACTACGGCGTGTTTGTTTCACATTAAGCTAACATAATATAATAAGTTTGAATTATAATGCGAAAAGTTATGACCGTAAACAAATTATGATCATTATTTATTGAACAGCCCTCGTACAATGATACTCGAGTTACCGGCTAAACACGCCTTATCGTGTTATCGAGTACATCGTCGACGTGTACACCTTCAAATATGAGCCACTTGCTGTGAAGTTATGGAGTTACGCATGCTTTAAATAGGTAAACTGAACATGTGTCTTACCTTGACATCCTTGATGCTAGCGACGATGTCTGTTGTGAAGGTTGTGTTGGCTGGCGAGGGTTTGTTCTTGACGCTTGGGAAGATAACTCCACGACTCCTAGTTGTGCCTCTGTTGGTGGTAGCGGCAATGGGGACTGCGGTACTTGGTGTAAGGTTGGCAGCATTGGTACTACTGGACACGAAAGGTCCTGTACTTTGTGAGATGCCAGGTGTAGTGTACGTTACAGGGGAGGACGTCTGTTGAGTGCCTGGTTCCGTGACGGTCACTGTTTCGTCCTGCATCACGACAGAGTACCTGTTGGGGTCGTACTCAACAAGCCTGTCAATGGTGGGATCGAGCAGCAGTTCAGCGGGTACAGGTCTCTGAGCAAGCGTGGCCACGTCGTCCTCTTGTTTCTTGAGCCGCTTCTCCACCAAGTCTAGGTTCGCTATTATTTTGTTGGCCTTGGATCGCAAGTCTGCGTGTATGTCGCTGATGGCGCGCTCTTGGCGCTGAGTCTGGGTCAGCAGTTCATCAGATTTGGGTACTAGGTCGTCAACGGAGCTCTTGGTACCCACTACGACATCCCATACTTCGTCCATCTTCTCCGACACGCTGAGGATAGGGTGCATATGTCGCACCAGGGTATCAAGCTTGCTGTTTCTGGCCGATGGAGCTGTTTTGTTTCTATACAGAGTTGAAGTGGTTGTTGTTGCGGGTATGGCATCCTGCTCCACAACTGCGTCGTGGACATCGGTGACGAGGTTCAGTACTTTGCCTAGGTTCTCAGAAACTAGGTTGATGTGGAACTGGAGCTTACGATCTACGTTATTGGTTGCAGTTTTGAGTCCTTCAAGCTCACGAGATACGTGAGTCATAACTTCTGTCGTCAGAACTTTGGTTATATCCACAACGTTCATGCTGATAGGTTTCTTCTCACTTGCTTCTGCGTTTATATCATCAGCAGGCAAGAAGTTCGAGTCCAGCTGGTTCTTGAGACCAACTAACTTATTGTCGATGTCACTAACTTTTTGGTCCAGAGAAACAAGTCGCATGTCCAAAGCGTCAACAATGGGATTCTCCTCTGTTCCAGACGCAGATGAAGTCGAAGGGTTTCCGGAGCTCACAGGATCTTTGGGGTCGTTTTCTTCTTGGTCTTTATGAAACAACTTGAGATCCAGAGTTCGAAGTTTGGCGATGACGGAGTCCGTCTTGTCGATGTTGTCCGTAACTCTCGAGTCCAGCATTTCCACTCGCCTCATCAGATGTTCCACTGCCTTGTCCAGGTTCTCTATCCTCTGCAACTTTGACTCCAACGTTGAGACTATCACCTCGAAGACGTTGAACAAATACTGTTCTCTGAAACACAAACAAAAAGAGAAGATTTAGTAACATGTAGCATTACGATGAGTAGAACATTAGCAGAAGTATAATTCTTGGAGAAGTTATTAGATGTATATCAGAGGTTTATATTAGGAAGTGTCCATTGTTGATAACTACGTTCTCATTTCTGGTGGCCATTAATGCAATTAAGAACACGATACCTAAGTCCTACTTAAACACAGCAACAAAAGAGAAATTTTCTCGTATACTTCTCTTCTTCTTATGCCAAATTTCACCAACAGATGTTAAGACTTAACACGGGTTTAACAATATCTATAACAAAAATTGCATTTCACCAACAAGCGTTAGGTTAACACTCTTGTTAAATCTCTTGTTAAGCTAACCAGTCAAATTTCTGATGTTAAGTCCTTAACAATTGTAAATAGTCAAGAAGGCGGGCATGAACGCAGCTGTTGATGTCGATTTGCTATATTTAAGACCGTCTAAATGGCGTTCGTAATAGAGTACGGCCTATGAGGAGAAATTATTTTGAGGAGCTTTCAGACGAAGGTATAGACTGTCAAAACAAGTTGCTATGAAGGTTACTGAGGAAGTACAAGACAAGACAGTACATTGAAAGGAATATGCCGATCTTACCTTTGCTTCAAGTATTAATAACTTTGCTATTTTATAATACACTGTCCACCTCCCGTCTTGAAACGTTCAAGTCACTTGTAACTTGTCCTTCTTCGCTCCTCGTTTTAAATTTATTTAATACTGAGTTAGAACATACATCGAAAGGAATATGTCGATCTCACCTTTGCTTCAAGTATTAATAACTTTGCGATTTTATAATTGACTGAATTATGTGGATAATACACTGTCCACCTCCCGTCTTGAAACGTTCAAGTCACTCGTCACTTGTCCTTCTTCGCTCGTCGTTTTAAATTTACGTAATACTGAAGATGTCTCGTGTTTCTAGTAATGATATATGCATTTGCATTAATTTTGTTTCCAATTTTTCCCACATGACATCTTTCTCTTTTACATTCACCGCATCCATCCTCCTATTTTTAAGATGTCCTTACACTTCGTTACCAATTCAATTAAATTCATTTTTTCCATCGATGAGAAATGTGTTTCACGGCTTTTGTTTACGATTTTGCCTATCCGCCATTGTTTTCGCTGTGTGCAGACGAAAATGAAAACAAAAGCGTCTCGCAGTACGTGCAGAAAATAATACGACTCATCCATAGCCTTCTATAGCTGTAATATTTACAAGTTTCTTGGCGTTAACACGTGTTTGTTAACATTTTCAGAAAAGAGGTTGGTGAAATGTAAGAAGTTTAACAGCTTTGTTAACACTGTTACAATTGTTACGTTATATTTGTTAACGTCGATTTTAACATCTGTTGGTAAAATAGGGTATTAAAGTATCGGGATGAAATATTTGTACAAATTATCGAACGATATTTCATGAAAATTTGCTCCGTACATTTTCGATAAAACGGCATTGATTCTGCAATTATTTTATTTTAAAATCACAAAATATTATTGTCGCAAATAGAACATTCCAAATTCCGAGAAATTGTCAGGAATGTGGTAGCTGTACAGTAACATAATACAAGAAAATAATCGTGTGTCAACTGTCAGTTAACAGTTGCCAAGAAGGAATCACTACATATCTCCTGTAACCTCCTTTCTCTAGTACACTGCATTATTGGAAAACAATTGCCGCTAAATATTTGTGTATTCAACTTGCTATTGTATTCTCTGAAAGACTATTTAGTACAGCAGGACTCATATGTGACAGAAGCAGAAGTATACTTGACCCCGAAACAGTAAAAATGCTAGTACTTTTGAACAAAAACTTATAAAAGTGAACTGTTTTGCTTTTAAATGTCTAATATAGAGTTTAAAAATAAGAACATTAATGGATTTAAGTTTTGTCTCATTAAGTATGTGTCCCTATTTAATTTTATTAGTATTACACAGTTCTTCCAGAAGTAGAAATGACGATATCCAGTATCGAAGTATCGAGAATCGAGAAAAACTGATATCGGTCCATGCTTACTAAATATGTAAAATACATTCATAAATAATCACAAAATAGTTAAATAGGCTAAGCACTTAAATATGCACGATAAACTCCTTATAGTTTGTAATACATTTACTACTTACTTGCATACGAATAAAACATGCAAATGTGTACACATCCGAGCTCGAGTCATTAGAAAGACATGAGAAAACATTTGACTATCACTCTATTGCTTATGTTGAAGTAGAGAGAGCAGCACAAGTTGATCACGTCGCTTAGACGTTAAACACAGTATCGACTGCGATACAATAAACCAAAAGTGTGATAAATGAAGTGCATATGGCGAGATCCACCTCTGCCTCAGGCGAGCCTTGTCTCACGCCTCGTAAATAAAGAAATCTCCATCTCTGTCTTTATAGCACATCTGGATCAATTAATCTTAACAACTTCTGCTTGATCACTTTTAGGAAAACTATACGCACGTACAGTACTCAGCACATTAATTCGAATAAGCAGGAAAATTACTTACAAACATAAGTATATGATGAATATTTATTCGATTTTCTTACATTTTCATATGAAATGTGGCCTGCTGTCGTTCTGATTACATATTCAAGCTCTTATGAACGTTCTTTTCTGCCTAAAAGGTCTTAACGTGGTTACCTGTGGAAGAGAAGTAAAGCCGGTGGTCCTGTGTCGTATATTCACGGCATGTTAAAAAACCTCAAGTGTGATAGAGAGGCTAATGAGCAAAATTAGGCCCTCTGCATACCTAATATCCATCGATATGAAAAATGACATACATAAATATTTGTACTATACCCATTGTTGTAGCTCGTCAGCAGATGGCACTGCAGCATATCAGCTAACTTATTGTCACCAATGGCATTGTACTGCAGCGACGGCGATGCTCTCATCTCTGTAACCCGTCCAAATAGTACTCGACGTTTTTCTCTGTAAAATAATTGTTCACGAAGGTGATTGTCTCTTCATTTGACGAAAATCTCTGTCCTCCGAGCGCAATTTTCAGATGAGTGAACAAAAATAAGTCGCTTGGGGCTAGATCTGGTGAGTCAAGCAGTTCAAACCATAATTCGTGGACTTTCGCCATTGCAACCGCTGAGTTTTGAGACGGTGCGTTGTCTTGGTGAAACAGGATTTTCTTTTTCTGCAAATGTGGCCGTTTTTCCGCAAGTTCTGCTTTCAGCTTGTCAAGTAATGATGCGTAGTATGCTCCTGTAATGGTTTTCCTTTTTAAGATAATCGATAAAAATAACTCCATGACTATCCCAGAAAACAGCGACCGCAAAGTGAGATTTGTGGTGGACAACACTGCGCTGGGGCGAGTTTTCTCCGGGATCTCCGGTTTCCCCCGCCATCTCATTCCACCGGTGCTCCATCTTCATCTCATGTATCATCAGTGTCATCGCCTGCGGTGCCGTATGTAGTAAAAGTGGGCGTTAAACACTACACATTTTCATTTTTATCACTTTCCCAACCGAAAAAAAAAAAAACAGATTTTGCTTTTCTGGAGCCGATTCCCCTTTTGTGGTCCACTGTTTGGACTGTATTTTTATTTCGGACGTATAATGATGTGTTCAATTTTCATCTACAGTAATCAATCGGCACCAAAACTCGGATTTATTGTGCCTAAACTGCACCAACAAATCGTTGGAAATGTTCACTCGAACATGATTTTGGTCTAAGTTGAGCAAACGCGACACCCAACGCGTGGACAGCTTTCTCATGTTTAAATGTTGATTTAATATGTGACAAACACGTTCTTTTGACATGTTCATAGCCTCTGCTATCTCTCTCACTTTAATTTGGCGGTCATCTAGCACCATTTGGTGAACTTTGGTGATGTTTTCGTCGGTAGTTGTAGTTTTTGGACGTCCCGAACGTTCATTGTCTCTCAAGCTCTTACGGCCACGTTTAAATTCAGCTGTCCAAAATTTCACTGTGGTAAATGATGGTGCAGAGTTCCCATACACAGAATGCAACTCATCTTTGATTTGCGTAGGCGTATTGCCTTTCAGAAACAAATATTTAATGACAGCTCGATACTCGATTTTGTCCGTTTTCATAAAAAGACATCAACTCACTCAAACGACTGTTACATAACAACTGAGGGTCCAAAATGGCTGAAACTTTGGTGAGTAACTGTCAACAGATGAACAACGAGCTCTTATTTACGAGTGCTGCCATCTTCATGTTGAGATCGGAAACTTTTCAGAACACACTCGTATGTTCTCCCAGGATGTACATTTATTTTGGTTTATCATGTCTTTTAATAATTTTGAATTTGGGTTCTTTTTTCGTAATTTTACGTCCTCCAACGTTAAGTCATATCGGACGATGAATGAAATGGGCGAAATGATGTTCAAATGTGTCCAGGGTACATAGAGCTTAGAGTTACCCGACATTCGTCTTTTAGGATAAGGAAAACCCCGGAATTACCTTATCCAGGTAACTCGCCCTAACCGAGATTCGAACTCGGAACCTCTTAAACGTGAGGCAGACATGCTACCACCACGTTACCGAGGCGGGCCAAGGTCAAGGTTATGGTTTTCATTCCAAAAGTGAAATAGTATTGCTGACTTGTCTTCTTCTTTCAATTTGATGTTTCTAAAGTTCTCTTTAACTCTGATTTGTTTCGTTTGTTCTATATAGAATGTTTGATCATTTATTTGGTATATTTCGCATCTACTGATTGTTGGATTTACATTTTTAAGTAAACAATTGTATTACAAATACCTATTTGTAGGTGACAAGATATTTTGTTCAGTGAATAGTCTAAATGTGCTGAAGTTATCTTTTTCTTCACTGAATTTGATTGCTTCCTTTATGGTTCTCTTTTTTTAGTTTAGCTTTTTTTAATTTTCTTAAACACCAGACTTTTGTTGTATTCATTTTCTTCTGCTATAAGAAGTATCGCTTTTTGTTCCTTGTATTATTCTGCTTTATTCATGGGCATGTTGATAATTTGATAAAGAAGTTCATAGTTCCCCGACCAGAGAGAAAATAACGGATGAATTTGGGAGCAAGAACTCCTAAAACGTTTTACAAATATGTAAGTGAATTTGTCTTAAGAAAACCGCCCACAGATAGTTTTGTCAATTAGCTTTTTCAGTAAGTTATTTTATTAATAAACACAGAATGTTGACAAACTGATCCCCTTAGCAAGTTTTGCTGGTACAATATGGTAGAGAGTGATTGATCAATTGCCAAGATACAGCTGACAGATACAGTTAGTATAATAATGAGCCACGCCTTAGATTAAAGACAAAAGTACACAAGGGTCCTCCTCCCATTGGGGAAAGCCTGGCTCATACAATTAATTCGCGACCAACAAATAATTTGTCAATTCGCATGCACAACTTTCTAATGACGACACGCGACCTTATAATTATCAAAGCTTCCGTCATTACTGATAACTTCTATATAAATAAATAATTTAAATATATTTGTTTTCTACCTTAATACATTTTGAACAGCCCTATGTATTTGTATTTTGTCTTTGGACGTCATGCTATTACTACTTATTTATAGTCTATATCTTCCACCTCTATCTGCTGTACATCGCTTTATTTACTTGGACATATTCCTTTCTATTCATTTCTTCCCCTCTTTGTAACTTTCTCCCATCTACTGCATTCATTTATTTGGCACCTTCGTCCTTTACTTTTCACCCACTTTCCCATCTTTACGGACGCTTCTTTATTTCCCTTTCAGTTCAAAAAACACACTTAATTTAACTTGTCAATTTATATTTCATGGCAGAGCGAAAAAAATTGTCCTTAAACCCTTTGAGCTTAATCCTGAAAAAAAATGAAACTGACACAGTATTTTAGAATTATTTTGGTTCTCATTCTATATCGGAAGTGAAAAAGCGATCACAGGCTTCATTATCTGATTTGAGGTTTTTAACGGGCTCTTAACTACGACACGGGATGATCGACTTTACTTTCCTTCTGAAATAAGCCATGCTAAGAACATTCACGCCCGGAAAAAAAATTCTTGCCCTCCGCAGGCTTTGAATAAGAGACCTTGGGAACCAGAGGCTCTCATGTTGCCCCTGGAACAAGTAGAGAACCGTGATCAACCCCTTTTAAATGCAAGATAATGAATAACGGGTGAATTACTGCAATATACGCCTTAGGTAGAGTTTAGTCGTATTCTGATTGGAAATTAATTGTTCTTTAACACTAGCCGTGTCTAGGACACACTATGAAAGGGTAGAGCCAGACTAAAAAATTCAATGCCATAGCCGGAATTTGAACCACGGATCTCATGGTCGTCCAACCGCTCTAAACCATTGAACTACTATGGCCAACATGCCAACATGACATTAAATTCTGCAACTGACTCGTGCTTTTCCCGGTAAACCACTAGGAGTTCTCATAAACACATGAGACAACTACCTTAATGACGACTTACTATGCTGTAAGTACTTTAAGGCCCGGGCTTTATAGTTCGGACCACTATTAGGTACAACTGACTCGTGTTTTTCCTGGTAAACCACTAGGAGTTCTCATAAACACATGAGACAACTACCTTAATGACGACTTACTATGCTGTAAGTACTTTAAGGCCCGGGCTTTATAGTTCGGACCACTATTAGGTACAATTAATGGAAATTAATTGTTCTTTCACACTAACCGTGTGTAGGACGCACTATGAAAGTGTAGAGCCAGACTGAAAAATAAATCCCGGGCCTTAAAGTACTTACAGCATAGTAAGTCGTCATTAAGATAGTTGTCTCATGTGTTTATGAGAACTCCTAGTGGTTTAACGGGAAAACACGAGTCAGTTGTACCTAATAGTGGTCCGAAATATAAAGCCCGGGTCTTAAAGTACTTACAGCATAGTAAGTCGTCATTAAGGTAGTTGTCTCATGTGTTTATGAGAACTCCTAGTGGTTTACCGGGAAAAACACGAGTCAGTTGTACCTAATAGTGGTCCGAACAATAAAGCCCGGGCCTTAAAGTACTTACAGCATAGTAAGTCGTCATTAAGGTAGTTGTCTCATGTGTTTATGAGAACTCCTAGTGGTTTACCGGGAAAAACACGAGTCAGTTGTACCTAATAGTGGTCCGAACTATAAAGCCCGGGCCTTAAAGTACTTACAGCATAGTAAGTTGTCATTAAGATAGTTGTCTGATGTGTTTATGAGAACTCCTAGTGGTTTACCGAGAAAACACGAGTCAGTTGTACCTAATAGTGGTCCGAACTATAAAGCCCGGGCCTTAAACTACTTACAGCATAGTAAGTTGCCATTAAGATAGTTGTCTGATGTGTTTATGAGAACTCCTAGTGGTTTACCGAGAAAACACGAGTCAGGTGTACCTAATAGTGGTCCGAACTATAAAGCCCGGGCCTTAAAGTACTTACAACATCGTAAGTCGTCATTAAGGTAGTTGTCTCATGTGTTTATGAGAACTCCTAGTGGTTTACCGAGAAAAACACGAGTCAGTTGTACCTAATAGTGGTCCGAACTATAAAGCCCGGCCCTTAAAGTACTTACAGCATAGTAAGTCGTCATTAAGGTAGTTGCCTCATGTGTTTATGAGAACTCCTAGTGGTTTACCGGGAAAAACACGAGTCAGTTGTACCTAATAGTGGTCCGAACTATAAGGCCCGGACCTTAAAGTACTTACAGCATAGTAAGTCGTCATTAAGGTAGTTGTCTCATGTGTTTATGAGAACTCCTAGTGGTTTACCGGGAAAAACACGAGTCAGTTGTACCTAATAGTGGTCCGAACTATAAAGCCCGGCCTTAAAGTACCTACAGCATAGTAAGTCATCATTAAGGTAGTTGTCTCATGTGTTTATGAGAACTCCTAGTGGTTTACCGAGAAAAACACGAGTCAGTTGTACCTAATAGTGGTCCGAACTATAAAACCCGAGCCTTAAAGTACTTACAGCATAGTAAGTCGTCATTAAGGTAGTTGTCTCATGTGTTTATGAGAACTCCTAGTGGTTTACCGAGAAAAACACGAGTCAGTTGTACCTAATAGTTGCTCGAACTATAAAGCCCGGGCCTTAAAGTACTTACAGCATAGTAAGTCGTCATTGAGGTAGTTGTCTCATGTGTTTATGAGAACTCCTAGTGGTTTACCGAGAAAAACACGAGTCAGTTGTACCTAATAGTTGTTCGAACTATAAAGCCCGGGCCTTAAAGTACTTACAGCATAGTAAGTCGTCATTAAGGTAGTTGATTCATGTGCTTATGAGAACTCCTAGAGGTTTACCGAGAAAAACACGAGTCAGTTGTATCTAATAGTGGTCCGAACTATAAAGCCCGGACCTTAAAGTACTTACAGCATAGTAAGTCGTCATTAAGGTAGTTGTCTCATGTGTTTATGAGAACTCCTAGTGGTTTACCGGGAAAAACACGAGTCAGTTGTACCTAATAGTGGTCCGAACTATAAAGCCCGGGCCTTAAAGTACTTACAGCATAGTAAGTTGTCATTAAGATAGTTGTCTGATGTGTTTATGAGAACTCCTAGTGGTTTACCGAGAAAACAGGAGTCAGTTGTACCTAATAGTGGTCCGAACTATAAAGCCCGGGCCTTAAACTACTTACAGCATAGTAAGTTGCCATTAAGATAGTTGTCTGATGTGTTTATGAGAACTCCTAGTGGTTTACCGAGAAAACACGAGTCAGTTGTACCTAATAGTGGTCCGAACTATAAAGCCCGGGCCTTAAAGTACTTACAGCATCGTAAGTCGTCATTAAGGTAGTTGTCTCATGTGTTTATGAGAACTCCTAGTGGTTTACCGGGAAAAACACGAGTCAGTTGTACCTAATAGTGGTCCGAACTATAAAGCCCGGCCCTTAAAGTACTTACAGCATAGTAAGTCGTCATTAAGGTAGTTGTCTCATGTGTTTATGAGAACTCCTAGTGGTTTACCGGGAAAAACACGAGTCAGTTGTACCTAATAGTGGTCCGAACTATAAAGCCCGGCCTTAAAGTACCTACAGCATAGTAAGTCATCATTAAGGTAGTTGTCTCATGTGTTTATGAGAACTCCTAGTGGTTTACCGAGAAAAACACGAGTCAGTTGTACCTAATAGTGGTCCGAACTATAAAACCCGAGCCTTAAAGTACTTACAGCATAGTAAGTCGTCATTAAGGTAGTTGTCTCATGTGTTTATGAGAACTCCTAGTGGTTTACCGAGAAAAACACGAGTCAGTTGTACCTAATAGTTGTTCGAACTATAAAGCCCGGGCCTTAAAGTACTTACAGCATAGTAAGTCGTCATTAAGGTAGTTGTCTCATGTGCTTATGAGAACTCCTAGAGGTTTACCGAGAAAAACACGAGTCAGTTGTATCTAATAGTGGTCCGAACTATAAAGCCCGGACCTTAAAGTACTTACAGCATAGTAAGTCGTCATTAAGGTAGTTGTCTCATGTGTTTATGAGAACTCCTAGTGGTTTACCGGGAGAAACACGAGTCAGTTGTACCTAATAGTGGTCCGAACTATAAAGCCCGGGCCTTAAAGTACTTACAGCATAGTAAGTCACCATTAAGGTAGTTGTCTCATGTGTTTATGAGAACTCCTAGTGGTTTACCGGGAAAAACACGAGTCAGTTGTACCTAATAGTGGTCAGAACTATAAAGCCCAGGCCTTAAAGTACTTACAGCATAGTAAGTCGCCATTAAGGTAGTTGTCTCATGTGTTTATGAGAACTCCTAGTGGTTTACCGGGAGAAACACGAGTCAGTTGTACCTAATAGTGGTCCGAACTATAAAGCCCGGGTCTTAAAGTACATACAGCATAGTAAGTCGCCATTAAGGCAGTTGTCTCATGTGTTTATGAGAACTCCTAGTGGTTTACCGGGAGAAACACGAGTCAGTTGGAGAATATAATGTCATGTTCGCACATTGGCCATAGTAGCTCAATGGTAGAGCGGTTGGACGGAAACCAGAGGATCCGTGGTTCAAATCCCGACTATGGCATTGAATTTTTTAGTCTTGCTCTACTCTTTCGAATTCTGATTTTTTGTAATAATTTTCGCCCCCAACTGGGTCTTGCACTTATATCTGTGAGGGAGGGATGACATGAAAATTCTGAAGGCTGGATCGAGGACTTCAACGTGGAGGGATTCCCAATCGGAGCAGTGTCGAAGCAACGCCAGGGAAAACAGCCGATCAGTAGATCAATTGGCTCACCCAAACCGACATATATGTACAGTCCGGTGCACGGAAATGTTCCGATGCTGTTGGTAACTTTTGATGTGTTACTTTATATAATGTTCAGCATTCGTGTTGTACAGCAGTCCTGGCTGTGCCAATCTCTTATTGGTTTATATCGAAGTCCAATAACACAAGTAATGACCGATTCAACAAGGCGCTTATCCGTGGTGCGTAGTGCTAGGGGAGGAGTAAGGAGGAATGTAACCTTAGTGGAACAATTATCAGCATCACCTCTTTGCTGTGTCCGTCATTCATTGGTTGGATGTCATAACTCGGGAACCGGAGAGAAGGACGTAGGGTGGGTTATAAGGAAAAGGGGGTTCGTGGCTTATTTCCTAGAATATCGTATATCGTCTTTGTGTTTTCCGCTTATGTTTGTCCACGTGACGAAAATATGCTCGGTATATTTTGTGTAGATAGAGTTTAAGGTGAGAAGGTACTGCGTATCTCCACAATGTTATTTCCACGACCTTTGAGTGCACATTATTATTGATATGTACATTAAAATTTTCAGGTATGTTCTTAAAACCTTTATCTTTAATAATACGTATTATTATTTGAAAATGTACTGATAATTGTTATAATTTTTTAGTTTTTGTAAGAGAAAAGCATTGAAAATTTTATAAAATTTTATTTTTTAAATAAGTATTATGAATCACAGAGTTAGTTTTTTTAAAAAAGTGTACCGGAACTTGAAAAACATGTGAAACTGAGGAAAACAGCTTTAAAGTGGATATATAGATTACTGACTTCTCACATGAGTCAGAACATTCCTGCTGCATAGTCTTGACCCTCTGTGTCCTCACTTGTTCTTTTCAAGTTGCTCTTCATTTGTCTTGCCTTCTTGGCCAGATCTTCAACTATTTTATCTACTTTCAGAACTCGCAGCTCATCAATTTCTGTATATGACTACTATCATGATTATCACATGTATTGTGTGAGCTGGGTCTACTAACCTCAATATTACATGTTGTCCCATTGTCTATTCTATTTATATTTTCTACATTTACTGTACTGTTTTTAGTAACACAATTGCCTATAAGATTTTTCTTTCGAAACGTTTTTGGCCTACCCATATGATATATTCGCCAATAACTAATACAAAATATTATTCAGAACAAATGACTGTTCACATACACAGCCAAAGACAAAAGAAAAACTAGCATCATTGGAGCTATAATGGTACCAAAAAGAAGCTTGTAAGAGTCCTTACAAAACAAGGGTTAGTTCAGAATTATCTGTTCAGTATTACAGAAGTTATGATCTATTTTCTGAAAGCTTACAAAAAGGTGCGTAGCAAAAACTTAACACTCACTAATATAATAAAGAAATTGGGTATAAAATATTGCCCCAATGAACCTTTTAACTATATATGTATAATCTAGAGGGATGACATAATAAAATGTAAAAATAAGAAAAATTGTATTTTAAATCCAAGTGCAGTAACTTCTCACCTTAAGTTACAGCTTTAAATTATTTTGTGATGAAATGAGATAATTCGAAATAAATATGTGCAATGTGGACTTCAAGTTGATACACATAATGAAACAGATAAATCTGTCCGAACCCTCATTCCCAAGAAAACTGTACAAACCTGAGAAGGTTCATTATTCGAAAAGGATGGACAATCTACTCCTGTCCTCAATAACCGCAAATAAAATAATCAAAGTCCAATGAGACGCACTCTGAATTATATGTTTCAATGTAGCTTAAACTGTCTGGGCTTCTGGTTCACCTCCGCCAACGCGAAACAAAGGGCAGGCGCACGCCTTCCTATCGCTGGGGACGTGGTGCCGTTCACCTAAACAGCTGTTCCATATTTCAGAACATTTCCGTGCACCGGATTGTACATACAATCTGTCTGAAGCATGTGCTGTACTATATTCCTGCCTTCTCTGATCTCTCTAAACCCAGCCAGTGGCCTCCTGCTCTCATTCGTGAGGCTGGTAATACCTGTAAGAGGACACCCTGTAGTATGTTTCCCAAATTTGCACTAGCGAAAGTACGAGTAATAACCGGAACTATTGCGAAGCATTATCTAACACCGAAAATCACAATAACAGCTTTAAGATCGGTCGAAGTAAAAATGCTAGATAACCCATTATTACAAACGTAACTAGACTGCTCTTATATAAGACGAGAAATGACCCTGAAGCTCGTGTGCCTGGAGAAAGGAATTTCGCGGAAGGCGAAAAATGCAATCATTATATTGGCAACAGCTGTTTCTGATGAGATATTACAACCAAATGAACAAAGTAGTGAGAGGTGAAACTGTGGTTACAACAGTTACCAAACAATGACGTTTCAATATAATCTCATCGATAACTCTGAAGGACGCATGAACGTGTTTATACATTCTTTTGTTTTGTAGCATTTACATAATGGAAAGACTGAGAAACGCTTTCACACCAAAATAATTTAACAGGACTTTTATTAAGTTATGTTTATGTTGTGTTTCAGTCAAAATCTCACTAGAATTATGTGTTTTGAGATCTCGTGTTTCTGATAGAGAGATGGCAGCTTCGGAAATAACACACAAAGATTTTAAAGTATACATATATCATTCCAAGCTAATTTCTATTAAAAAATAGTTCTAAATTTTTCAAATGCTCCATTATATACACAAACTGGGTTAACTATAATGGGGCATGGCAATATGCAACTCCAAAACATATTCATAGTCTCCGTCCAGCCGCAATAGACCAGAAGATCCATGGTTCAAATCCCGGCTATGGCATTGAAATTTTCAGTCTGGTTCTACCCTTTCATAGTGCGTCCTACACATGGCTAGTGTGAAAGAACAATTAATTTCCATTTCCTCAAGTAATTGGGTAAAGCTCGACACAGTAGCAGAGCCTGCTGCCATCTGACGGAGCCGAGAAGTAGTTCCAAATCTTCTGTACCTCGTCGAACACTCGCGGGTTACCGATAAGCCTTGTCACTCTTTTGGGCAGAGATTTGTCGGTGGGGAGACAGCCTCGTTGTGGTAGCGATGCCCCTGGCTTCGTAAGTTAGGCAGAAAGTGTCTTACCCCCCCCCCCTCTCCACAAGTCGACGCTTATGGGCCGAAGGAACTGGGCAGGAAAATAAATCGTGAAACAAAACCCGATTTCACATAATGATGTATTGGTTTGAGGAACAGCTGACTTCCCTAGCCGAAAGACTGTGATGTCAGATCGCAAAAGGAAAGTGTATCATTATGTTTCATAACAAAGCTCTGTTCCCTAGTTACCACTCTGTCACCTCTTAACCAAATTGTTTCAAAACCAACAATACTCGCTTCCGTGTGTCAATCTTTGGTTATTTCTAGCTAAACCCGGCCAGTCTGTATACTATAACACACAAATAATACTATTTGGAGTACTATTTTGGAGCAACTCAGTAGAATGTCAACCAATACTTCTTACACAAAAGAACCTTATAAGAATCATTACTAAGTCTCATAGCAGATCCTAGTAGATTGGAGGTATTAACTCTTCCTTGCAAGCATATATGCTCAAGCCTAAGTTCTTTGTATAAAATCGGGATTCAATCGAGGGTGGTCTAAAAGTTTCCGACTTCAACATGAAGATGCCAGCACTCGTCAATAAAAGCTACTCAATTTCGTTGTTCATATGTTGACAGTTATCAAAGCTTCAGCCATTTTGGACGCTCAATTGTTATGTAACAGTCGTTTGAGTGAGTTGATGTCTTTTTATGAAAACGGACAAAATCGAGTATCGAGCTGTCATTAAATATTTGTTTTTGAAAGGAAACAGCCTACGCAAATCAAAGTGGAGTTGAATTCTGTGTATGGGGACTCTGCACCATCATTTACCACAGTGAAATTTCGGGCAACTGAATTTAGACGAGGTCGTAAGAGCTTGGGAGACGATGAACGTTCGGGACGTCCAAAAACTGCAACAACATCGCCAAAGTTCACCAAATGGTGCTAGACAACCACCGAATTAAAGTGATAGACATAGCGGAGGCTATGGACATGTCAAACGAACGTGTTTGTCACATATTAAATCAACATTTAGACACGAGAAAGCTGTCCGCGCGTTGAGTGCCGCGTCTGTTCACGTTAGACCAAAAACAAACGCTCTGTTGGCACAGTTTAGACGCAATAAATCCGAGTTTTGGCGCCGATTAATTACTGTAGATGAAACTTGGATACACCATTATACGCCCGAAACAAAAATACAGTTTAAACAGTCAACTGTAAAGGGGAAACCGGCTCCAGAAGAAAAGGGAAAAACTGTTTTCTCGACTGGGAAAGTGATAGCGACTGTATTTTTTCCCAGATAGTCAGGGAGTTATTATAATCTATTATGTTCAAAAAGGAAAAACCATTATAGGAGCATACTACGCATCATTATTTGACAAGCTGAAGGCAGAGCTTCTGGGAGAACGGCCACATTTGCAGAAAACGAAAATCCTGTTTCACCAAGACAACGCACCGCCTCACACGTCAGCGATTGTAATGGCGAAAATGGACGAATTATGGACTCGGGAGTTTTATATGCAGAAATTTCGGTGTCACATTTCATAGAATACCGAAGTCAGAGATTTCTATAAAATATTATGTCATCCACGATCGGGAGTCTGCGATGGAGAAGTTGAGCGCGAATTGGGTAATCGCTCCGCCCTGGTTGTTTATTGGCTGGGGAGTCACAGAGGCACGGACTTCCTGGGCGACTGGTTAACGTCAGGAAGCCAGAAGCGAGTCGAATGATTTCTGCGCAAATCCAACTCTAAGCCTACTGCCACCTAATCTTGCTTCCACAACGACGTATTTTAACAAAGTAGGTTAATAATACACAGTACAACTGCAACTGACCTGACGAATAGTGATTGACCAATGTAACATATGTGGCAACCTTTGCTGACGTTTCTATAGCAACGACCTTTCCCTCTTATCTTTCACGTCCCTTGCTTAACAGCTGTCATTTATCTCCTTTTAAAAATCACACTGTACGGAGTTGTGCTGAGAGTCGGCGTGTAACTCCATGTAATAGGTGAACTTATGTGTGTGCCAGAGATACTACTAACAGTACAGATTCATTTCTATATCTTGACAGATGGAGAGCGATGTCCAGTGGTATCTGGACGAGTCCACCTCAGAACAGTTGGAACTTGAGGGGAGAGCGGGTCAGTTCCGTACCAGTTGAGAGCAAGTAAACAAGTGCAGAGCTACTGACTAATACTACAGCTTGATTCAAAATGTGCGTGTCTCCTGGTTCAAATAGAGCATTTATAAATGACGCCTCCTAGCAGCACATTAGGAAATAAGGTGCTACACTTAAAAACACGAGAAGTAATAACCAATGCCTATAGATGTATAAAAAAGGAACAATGGTCTGGGTGTGCTATAAAAATCTGGGAAGGGGTATCTGAGGCAACAGTTGTGTCTGAAAGTAGTTTCGGTGAGTTATTAAGGAAAGAAAAGTCGTTGGTGCTAGTGCAACAAGTTCTTCTCTATGCCCAGAAAACAAAGATTAAGGACATGCACAAAATCTAATTTGGATGTTTTAATTCAGAAGTAGTTAGGCGAACTGTGAATAATTTTTAAAGCACAGAAGAACAAAGACCAACTCTGAAGAAAGTGTTTATGAAGCTTCAATATTCTACTGATTTCCAAGTCAGCATCTCAACATTAAGAAGAGTTCTTTTGAAGCTAGGAGTTATATGAAAAATAAAAGCACTAAGCGTGACAGACAAATTTCAATTGAACATCGTCCCATAGGGGCAAAAAGCTTAAGTATTTACGAAATATTCAGAAATATCGAAGTGAAGTTTATATAGTTCATATGTATGAAACTTATATAAATACAGCACATACTGGACCATATGCCTGGAGTGAAATACGTTACAGGGACTCTGCAGCGATATTGAAAGGCCGACAGTTGTTTATCATGCCTGCTGGAGGAGAACAGGGTTTTGTTACAAATGTCTATGTACTATTTAAGATCCAACAAAAGCGTGGAGATTACTACCATAGTAAGAATTACAACTTAGTTTATAAGAGCTGCAATACTGGCTTCGAGGTGAGATTTGTTTTTATACAGCTTATGTACCTTACTCCCCTCTCGTAATATTACGCGTGTGTCGCATTGTGACGATAGGTGCACTACCCCTGCCACAGTTGCTACTCATCCCTACCGCGCAGGATTCCTGTCAAGATAAAATAATACATCTGTACAAGTTTGTACATGTTAAAGAGACGCACATAAACATTACAGAGAGTTTTGAAGCTGTGTATTCGTGTAAGAGGTGTTTTAAAGTTAACAATGGTCTAACATTTTTGGTGGCAAACAAAGGAGTTCGAAGTGAACCACGGCTTTTGTCTGGTTTTTGTCACAATATGAGTATTTATGAGTTTAACGTCTTTGAAAGTAAATCCATTTCACTCATTTAGAAATCAGATTTTGAAGCTGTTTTTTTTTTCTACTGCTAGTATACTAGTGAACTCTCAACGATTTAAAATTTGTAACTTCATTTCTTTATACAGAGAGCTTCCACGTGAAAAATATTCCGGAGTCAGCGTGACATAAATGTGGAATTATAAACAACAAAATAAACAATTTGTATGAAATATCAGCTGTGGAGAGGTTGGCAGAACACAATGCTATGGCATAGCAGCGCCAGTTAATTGTACAACTTTATCCAAGCGACTGAAGTGTGTAAGATTTATAAGCTAACTAGTTTCCTTGGAGGGTGTTGCGTGGTTGTAATGTGACACTACATAGCCGAGTGTTTAACATATTACACCAATAAAACAACCCCACAACATTAACAACGTGCTAAAGTTGAGATGTGATACTCCTTCACATCTGTCTCAAACCACGACTGTACCTTCACATCTTATATATACCTACTCGCCATGTATTTCTTAATTCCAAAACAAAATCGGTTAAATATTAAAATTACTATTTAAGTAGAGTTTCTTCCAATAATAATGTAAGACTAGACTATCAAACAAACGAATTTTTGTTTTTCTCAAAAATGTGACAATCGATTTTCATTAAAATGCCATGAGTTCAACATATTTTTCTAGCAAATGAAATACTTTAACTATCTGTGAATTGCCTCTGCAGTCCTCTTCATCCTGAATGACATATAATCCTGAGCGACGTGTAAGACAATATCGTATTAGACGAGAAAGGGCAATGGCCTTACAGTATACGATTTATGTAAAATTTGTGGCTTTTATGTAGAATTAGCCGTTGCAGAGATATTCATTCTTACTCTTTTGCATTCCGAAAAACATATAGTTTTCTTAAGTGGCATATTTATCATCATCACCATCACCATCATCATCATCATCATCATCATCATCATCATCATCATCATCATCATCATCATCATCATCATCATCATCATCATCATCATCATCTTCATCATCTTCATCATCATCATCATCATCATCATCATCATCATCATCATCATCATCATCATCATCATCATCATCATCATCATCATCATCATCATCATCATCATCATCATCATCATCATCTTCATCATCATCATCATCATCATCATCATCATCATCATCATCATCATCATCATCATCATCATCATCATCATCATCATCATTATTATTATTATTATTATTATTATTATTATTATTATTATTATTATTATTATTATTATTATTATTATTATTATTATTATTATTATTATTATTATTATTATTATTATTGCAGTTCTGTCCCTCCTGATTTTGCAAATACATCGTTCTGTCTAAAACTGCCACTCTGCAACCAATTTTAAAAGATGTGACAATCGTCTAAGCCACCTTTATTCCCTCATGTTTACGTGAATATGTTACAAACTTTACCTCGATTTACATGAAGTAGAAGAATGCTCTTTCTCAAGAATAGCTTTTTAAAGAACGGCTAAGGAATGTAATCTTACAGATACATCTAAAAAATGTACAAGAATTGTAAAGAATTCAAATTTTAATCAGCATACATTAGCTCAAAGATCTAATAGATAAAGTGATATGTGTTCCTCTGTCGAAGAAATCCATCTCTGGACAAAATATTGTCGTGAACTAATTGTTGCGCCGATGCATGGCCAGCGCGCACAAAGGGACAGATAGTGCAGCGTGGAGACAAAAGGGCTAGCCGAAACAGATAAACATAGGTAACTGGAAGGTTCTAGTGCCGTCTTGTTTATTCGATTAATTTCCAGAAATATGAGCAGAGGCTAGTGTAGAAGCCGTGGCTAGTGCATCGAGACAGAGTGACAATCGGAACTGATTCGTGTAAGTGAACTCTTTGTTTGTGGTCAACGACCTTGTCGATTGTATTTGTGTATGTTGCGTAATTCTGCTACTCTAAGGGTTGACCAAAGTGTGTTTCTACGGAAATAAAGAACTTTTTGAATTTCTGCAAATTGGACTTTTAATTTTACGAACCCAGAAAGTCACATTATTAATGTATCCATTTTGTCTATAAAAAGTTTAAAGTTAGGCCATAGTTAGGATATGGTTACCTACAGCAAACCGAAATGGCATTTTGTGTATCACAGGTCCATTTTCCTGTATCATGGGTTTGAGTATATGATACGTCACAATCATATAGAGCCATTCTATGGTAAGTTAGTGGCTGTACAATATATTTATATGGACTTTAATTTTCCTATCTACTCCACTAAGGGACAGAAGTGCTGGTTTAGTCATTTTCATTAAAAATGGAATTTGGTTTTTCGTTGTAAAATATGCACCATAATTTAATTTACTTGTTTACAAAGTTTCATCTCCATAGGACAAACGTTTTGGACGCCATTTTTAAAACTCCATGCTGGTTAAATGCCTCTCCATGCATTAAATGGCACGTCCACGTGTTTGAATGCAGAGAACTTACGAACGATTGATTTTAAAATACGCGTTAAAATAGCATTAGGCCACCGTAGCCTATTTCAACAAGCTTTCATATGAATCCTCTAGGTGGCAGTCACTTTTCCGAATGTTTTTTGCCGTTTCCTTGATAAACTTACTGTGCAATAGCGCGAAATGTTTGTTCATGTTTTCTTTTGTTGTTCTAGTGTTTTAGAAGTGATACTTGGCGTTTAAAATTATTATTGTTAGGTTTTCTCCTCTTTGTATTACACTCAAGTGTCCATTTGTGCCTAAAATTACACCTTAACTTCTGATACAAGTTTATTTCAAGAAACCTACCTATAACAATTATGTGTTGTGAAATTAAAGAGGTTAAGGTACGTATATTCATTTATATGGTACTGCATTATTTTACTGTTTTAGAATGCTAAAGATAAAGGGTAGTAGTATCGATTTGTATAAATTAATGAATAAGAGCAGATGGGGAAGACAGATGCTTCAGTTGAAGTAAATCAGAAAGTAACTGAGCCTCTAGCACTGTAAAAGAAAAACACAAGCCTTTCTAAATCGGAGATGCAATGCAGTAGCTATGTACCAGAGGAGGATGTAGCGAGAGCAAATATATTATTTTAGATTTTAGTCAGTTGAAACAATTGATAAAAGTTTTAGCATGCCGACATTGTTTTTACAAACTCTGAACCTGGAGATGCCTTACACATCTGGTTTTGTTTCTCAATTAGCGGTGGATTGTGAAAATAGACAACTATTTCAGTAAATACATCTAAAACCTAAGGCTCAAGAGGCTACTAGGAGGGAAGAAGGTGTAAGTTGCACTGCTGGAGCTTTCTAATATAAAGAAATTATATATTTTTTTATGTAAACTGCATGCAAACCTTTAAAGCCATTTTTCCCAAGTTCACTTTTTTGTTATTCTTCGATATTCAAAATCTATCTTCTCCCATTATATTACAGCTAGTGATCTGAAAATTGTACACAATACACTTCAGAAGCTGTGTAATAAACTTTTTTATAGGAATTTTGATATTGTTTATAGTTTAAGTTTTAAAAAATAATTACTATAATGAAGCACTGATTTTATTTAAAGGGCAGGCATTGGTGAAAATTCGTCAAAAAGGACAAAAAAGCGATATTTTCCGGTTTTTGCCTTAAAATTATGTTTAAACATTATAGTTTTAGAATCTGCCGCCAGTTAGTCCCTAGCGCCATTTAAAGAGTCACTCCGTCGTTATTTAAATGCCCATGTGCGGGTGGGCGTGGCCATTTATATTGCCTTTTCTAGCGTGTCAGAAAGAAATTGATGGAATTCTCACATTTAAACTACGGAGTTTGATTCCATACACTGTGGCAATGTGCAGAGACATCTTCTGAATATTTTTGAAAGCTACTGAACAGTTCTGCTCAGCTTCTGCCAATTGGTTCCTACTTTTGAAAGTAAACAAACATTTACACATGTAGTGTTTGTGAAATATGATTTAAATGCAAGTGACAGCTGTGGATAGCACCTTATATTAAATTACTATTGTTTAGAATAGGAATAAAGCCTGATTTAACATTGTATTGCTTTCTTGTTGCAACAGTAGGTATATAATTCATACCAGGTTAGGTTAGGAGTATAGTGGCTATTTCAAAGCAAAATTTAGTGAAACTTCAAGGTTTGGTATTCATAATTGTAAGTAATGTACTAGAATATTCTGCTTGAGGTAAATGTTAAGTGAAAACGTATTATAGCCCAAGAGTTAACAGTGATTCTAGTAGGTCACCTTTTGAGGTAAATGGAAGAATGGTTGATGCATTTCTGGACATTGGTAAGGGACATATTTCTATGCACAACTTTTGTATGACCATGGGTATGAATTTCATGTACTATTCTACTTACAATTTCCATCTCATAGACAAAAATAAAGAGATTAGTTAGTTCTATTCTACTGGAGAGTTACATCAAAGGAGGGGCCCAAATGACCCTGTTGTCGACGGGCCCTTAAACACCACACACTCACTCACTACATCAAAGGAGAAATACAAAATGCTAATGAAAGTTTGCATGGAGTAAATGTCACAAAGAAGTTTTTGTATCAAGAAAGAAATTGAAAATTGCAGTTACTGCAGCTGTTAGTGAATTTAATATGGGTTATAAAGCTAGTCTAAATATTAAGCTAAAAGTTGCAGCAAGCAAAGTAAGTCCTGTTAGCAAGAAAATTATTAGTATTAGGGATAGATGAAAGCAAATGAAAGTGCTCAAAGTTCATTGAGCAAATATAAATCTGCCAGGAACAATATATTAATATTTTTCGAAAACATTTTGTTTTGAAAAAAAAAAAAAAAACTTTTTAAGATAGAAAGATGAATTTTGAAAGCTTAACTAGATTCCTTGTACCCCACCTAATGGCAAAATTTCAAGCAGTTCTGATGTGCACTTTGGATTTCAACATTTTTCACAGATGCCTACCCTTAACACATACAATATTAAAAAATAACTATGCAGAATTTTAGAAACCCGATTCCTTAATTTTTTATCAAGATATTAAGGAATTTAATTGTAACAAAATGTCGTTTATTGTGCAATATCTGTCAAAGAAGGTAGATTTTGATTTTAGGTGATAAAACTGTATAAATTATTTCATATATCAAGAATGCAGTTACATATTGGAATGAAAACTGGTACACACACTTCGTGGTAATATCTGTAAAAATTTGAGGCTCAAGCTTTATAAGTTTAATGCAAATAAGCCTTTGGAGAAATACCTAAACGAACCTATTATTTTTACATAGATACAAAGCGCACAGCGATGGGCAAGTGTTAACAGATAGCATTGATACTACATACTATTTGCATGCAATCGTAACAAACAATTGAGAATCGACAGGACTTCTCGTTTTGATTTATTCTGTTTACAAATAGAAGTAATTCCAGATTTGTTGGAAAGCGTGTAAACATAAGTACTCAAGACATTAGAAACTTCCGTTCTCTTTTCGCCTTTCTATTCCTTTTACTTGTAGCCTTATTTGTGCAACTTTATTCCTTTGTGATTGTACCCTTGAACGGACTATTGTTTATAGGTTCTACCACAAACTAAAATTTCTCTTCTCCAAGAGCGGAAGAGTCGGACGCCTTACTGCAATTTTCAGTTGCGAAATGTGGTGCAAGAGTTTAGCTATTTATTTTCAAAGCCCAATAAAGTATGATGCCAGAACGAGTTTTACGTAATTCCCTCGCTATGCAGGCAGGCACTTGTGTTTTTGTTATCTCTTTTAATTTTCCCTTCACGGCTGAATTAAAGTGTGAATGAAATAAGTTGGCGGGCAAGGATACAGTTGCATAATGTAGCATGTATATATCGCCTTTCTATTCCAATAGGTACAGGGAAATTAGCATATCTTCGCTTGACCACCATTACCTACCTTAATTACCATCGACAGAGAGATCTATTGTCTCTTGTTTTATTTCATATGTGATTGGGACAAAGAGTAGGTAATACACGGTAAACAAATGCACCTCAGCACCGCCACGTATTAGAGGACCATATGTTCAATCATTCCCTTTTGTTTTTACTACTTTATCCACCACGAAATTAGTAGCTAAATAAAACATTGTATCCCAACCCAAAATTTTAAGAATACGACACCGAACGAACATATAGAAGTAGTTGTTCAGTTTCTATGTGACACATAGATAATTTTTACCACCAATAGAGCCACATAAAAGTGCTCCAGAATGAGTGTGGATTGAGCAGTGACAGGAACAACGACGCGTGCCTCATGCTGTCTGAGTTCGCAGGTACAGTTACACGCCGTGCCGCCTGCTGTAAACATACCGACATACTCCGCAGTAGCTTGCTGCTATTAACAATTCCTTTGGCTTATGAAACCGTAATAAAGAAGCTATTGCTTAATTATTGCTTATGAGCATGGCCCGGGAGTTATTGACCTAAAAGTTATCTAAAAATAAGCTATAAAATGCCCTTAAAATATAAAAAATGCACTTAAATGTAAAAAAATGCCCTAACAAAAATTAACAATTACTTTCTTAATAATAAATTAATAACTGTCACAGACAAATAATGAATATATGGTTCGAATAACCACATTTTAAAATTAACTTTCTTAGTAAATAATGCAATTATTGCTACTAAATGATAAATTCAAAATTCAGTAGGCCATTTTTAATTTTATAAAATATATGTTTTCACCAAACTCTGAAACATACTGTTTCAAAAGGGACTCAGTTGACTGTTTTTGTTTCAACATTTCAATTTCACAGCACAACAAATTTACACAGCTCACAAACTACTCTCCTTACTGCGACACTTCTAGCTCCTGAAGTCCTGACTGATGCAATCTACACGTATTGCATGACGTAATTGGCGATCCTTCGAATTGATCACCAGCACTGTTAGAACGCTGACCTGTGTTAATTACATGTTTACAGCACTTACAAAGTTACTATTTCACAAACGATTATGATATAAATGAACTTTAAGTCACAGATTATTTAAAAAAGCCAAAAAGCCCATGGCCCAGGGTCAGGTAGGCCACGGGAATCGAACCCGGGTCTCTCGACTGCGGGCTACAGATGAAAATGCCCAATAAATTCGTGAAAAAGAAAGAAAATGACCGGAAAATCCATCAAAATGTTAAAAAATGACATTACTATAAAATGTAGAAAAATGCATTTTGATGACCTATAAAAATCATATATAACGTATTTATTCCAGAATGCTTTAATTTCCAATAATCATCGTCTATGACTATTCAGAAAAAAGATGACTTCATCAAAATCCGGGTCCTAGTTATGAGTGTTTAAGGTGTTCCAAAATTCCGTTATAGCAGTCCATAAGCTGGTGGACATATGCAGCTTATACCTTTTAGAGGGAAGTTAATGTTTGTGACGTTGAGGATGGAAGCATTAAATGATAAACAGAACAGAAAACAACATCAAAGAGTTGTAGATAACTTAACCAAAACTAAATGGCTTATACAATGAGTCCGGCATTTTATTTCACGTGTTTGATAATACTAAATAAAGCATTTGTAACTGAAAAGGAAGTTGTTGATATTTACAGTAAGTGGTTGAAAGTATTGTACAATGAAGATCATAACAAAATGCTCTGAAGTTAAACAAATAAATGTTATCATTGATGTAACTATTTTTACAATTCATATTTTTAATGAAACTAAATTAATCGTGCGTTCAGCTCTTCCATCCATCAAAACCATATCCGTCATTTCGACGTTCGTATAGCGCTCCATATTGCTTGGATTTGTTATCTAAGTACGCGCAAAATCCTCTCTGTTAGGACGGAATGTGTAGTTTTACACTGAAGAGCGACCTTCAACTGTCCGAGTTATTAGTCGACTTTTTCACAATAACTGTCCTTTGTGCCATTACCTGAAAGGTAGGCTAGGGTCACTGATAAAGAGCAGGGAGTATGTTTTTGTTTTCGTGGCCGATGCGTGTTGAGGTTCGCACACCAGTGTTTCCTGTACTGCCTAATCACAAAATCATGTAATTTTTAGTGCTGCATAAAATTATATCTAACAGAACTTCGAAGCTGCGACACCAAAATTCGTACTAGTTAAGTTATAAACTACGCAACGGCTATAATGGTTCGGTGTCTTTTGAAACAACTTGTGTGTGTGTGTGTGTGTGTGTGTGTGTGTGTGTGTGTGTGTGTGTGTGTGTGTGTGTGTGTGTGTGTGTGTGTAGCAAAGCCGTAACTGAAGAAAGACAATAGGATTAGGAGTAAAAATACTATTGTTTTGTAACTGCATCACATAAATATTCTATACAGAAGAGCGAATCACTTTGGCCGAACGTTTATCTCAGTCAGCCATTTCTAATAGTCCAGCCACATATTTAATTCATCATTATGCTGTCTTTTAACCACATTATACCATTTTAAACTAGAAGGATAAATATATTAATCTTTTTCGAAAAAAATTATTTTCTCAAACAAGGCTAGACCAAGTTTAATTAAACTTCCATTTGTTTACGACACATTCATGACAATTGAAATATAGGTCTTGAATTTTCTGTGAAGGTCCACGTCATCCTGCATGACTTTTGTATAACTGGTAAATTATAAGAGATAGACAAAGTCTTACTAGATCTTGTTAAATACACACAACTTATATCAAATACTTCTTGTGTAGAGTAAACCATTTGCGAGATATTGCTTCTTATTTGTTTGAATTATCAAACACACCTTTCTCAAATAACAAGTCGTTATTCATTTTTAATCTCTTGTACATACAAAGACATCGCAAAACATTTGACTATCACTTAAAGTCTACTGTATTCCCAATAAGATAATGTTTATGTTGAAGTAGAGCAATAAGTATTTGTACACAAGTAGAGAAAGTCATGTATACATCACATATCGACCAAAACATTTGACTACCACCTAAAGTCTACTGTATTCCCAATAAGATAATGTTTATCTTGAAGTAGATAGAGCAATAAGTGTTTGTACAAGAGTAGAGAAAGTCATGTATACATCACATAACGACCAAAACATTTGACTATCACTTAAAGTCTACTGTATTCCCAATAAGATAATGTTTATCTTGAAGTAGATAGAGCAATAAGTGTTTGTACAAGAGTAGAGAAAGTCATGTATACATCACATAACGACCAAAACATTTGACTATCACTTAAAGTCTACTGTATTCCCAACCAGATAATGTTTATCTTGAAGTAGGTAGAGTAATAAGTGTTTGTACAAGAGTAGAGAAAGTCAATTGTACATCACATAACGACCAAAACATTTGACTACCACTTAAAGTCTACTGTATTCCCAATAAGATAATGTTTATCTTGAAGTAGATAGAGCAATAAGTGTTTGTACAAGAGTAGAGAAAGTCATGTATACATCACATAACGACCAAAACATTTGACTATCACTTAAAGTCTACTGTATTCCCAATAATATAATGTTTACCTTGAAGTAGATAGAGCAATAAGTGTTTGTACAAGAGTAGAGAAAGTCATGTATACATCACATATCGACCAAAACATTTGACTATCACTTAAAGTCTACTGTATTCCCAATAATATAATGTTTATCTTGAAGTAGATAGAGCAATAAGTGTTTGTACAAGAGTAGAGAAAGTCATGTATACATCACATAACGACCAAAACATTTGACTATCACTTAAAGTCTACTGTATTCCCAATAAGATAATGTTTATCTTGAAGTAGATAGAGCAATAAGTGTTTGTACAAGAGTAGAGAAAGTCATGTATACATCACATAACGACCAAAACATTTGACTATCACTTAAAGTACACTGTATTCTCAATAATATAATGTTTATCTTGAAGTAGATAGAGCAATAAGTGTTTGTACAAGAGTAGAGGAAGTCATGTATACATCACATAACGACCAAAACATTTGACTATCACTTAAAGTCTACTGTATTCTCAATAATATAATGTTTATCTTGAAGTAGATAGAGCAATAAGTGTTTGTACAAGAGTAGAGAAAGTCATGTATACATCACATAACGACCAAAACATTTGACTATCACTTAAAGTCTACGTATTCCCAATAAGAAAATGTTTATCTTGAAGTAGATAGAGCAATAAGTGTTTGTACAAGAGTAGAGAAAGTCATGTATACATCATATAACGACCAAAACATTTGACTATCACTTAAAGTCTACTGTATTCCCAATAAGATAATGTTTATCTTGAAGTAGGTAGAGCAATAAGTGTTTGTACAAGAGTAGAGAAAGTCTTGTGACTGTAGCACATAAAATTTATTTTAAAGCTCCCGAAACATTTATTTGTGTTGAAATTTCTGTGGCTGGAATACGCTAGTTTTCTTTGGCAATGACGTAACAATAAACGATAGCGTGGGGAGAAAGTAATGTGATTTTAGCGTGTTTGGCGGAATGTGGAGCAGGCAGCATATCTAGCACATTGACAACTTGGTTACGGATGTAATGAATTGCTGAGAACAATGGAACCGCGAACGGACAAAAAGATGACCAGCAGTAGAGTGACTGACATAATGGGGACTCAATTGAACTAGAATGTTTGTGGGTTTTCTGAAAGGTGCAACAAGATTATCTGGACCAGAGCATGACGAATGTCGTAACTCGGAGAAAATGGACTCCGCATTACACGGAGTCTTTCATAAATATGCAAATACAACATTAAACTGGCGTGTTGCTGTCACAGATAACTCACCGTTGGTTCTTTCCGAATTGGAATAAAAGTCAAAACAACCTAATGCCTCATTTGCCAAAAGTTCTTTTGCGAAAAAATGGGAATGTACTCGGTGTTCATTTTTATCTGTAATTTTACCGCGCAAAATTTGACTTCATCAATAGCATCGCTGATGGAGCGAGTTTATATGCGATTCTCCTAGCGGCTTGCGATCGTATTTAGCGTGTTGACAGCAGCTATGAGGCCTCCCTCTACCGGCAGGTAAAATATACCTCTACCCGCGTAATATAAAGGTGCGTAATTTCGTCTGGTCTGTTTATAAATAGGTATATACTGCAATGCAATGCACTGCAAAGCTAATTATGCAGCCATAAAAGTACACCATGAAGAATATACGAAATGTTAAGTCAATGAACATCTTTTTTTCTGTTATAGTAGACATATATGTATATTGTAAACCTGTCACATAAAATAGAAATATTTCAATTTGATCTCAATTCTTATCAATCACCCACAGTTTACTCAAAATGTAACTTCATTACAAACCAGAAAATTAGCAGAACATGTTCTAAGAATGAAAAATAAATTAGTGTTACAATATGTACAAAGCTTTTATCCAAGTCTAAACAAGAAAATATCTCTAGTGCGTAGTCTTATGTGTCCATTTTCTATTTCCTTTCTCTCTTCCCCTTAAACATTGTCTTATTGCGAGAAGGTATGCTTGAGGTCTTTCTGTCATAACATTTGGGACCAGTCACTTTATAGCATCCAGTGTCTCTCTTTTTGCGAGTAATTGATCATGTATCTTACAAATGTTTGATGTACCTATTGGTTTTAAAAGACATAAGGATACCAACATTAATAGACATTTTAATTAAGCGTGAGAATGATATCGTATACTGATAAAACGTAAGACGTTTATGTTACAAACAAAAGTATGTCAATTTGACGTTACCTGGACACTTTTGACAACATTATGCTCCGAGGGACTTGTCTGAATGCTGGATAGCTTTGCATAAACTCCTCTATGCAGCGGTTTAAATTATATTTATATGTCGCATAAATTTTAATGCCGGTACGAAAGTAGCATTCAAACATGAAGACGCGGTGTTCTGTGTTCATATCCAGGGGAAGCTCGTTGTATTAGTTACCACAGCAACCACACTCACAGCGATGTAATTTGCTTACTCTTCCGCCAAAATTACCGCTTCTACTCCGTAGAGGGCACCATGATTTCAAGATACACTCATCAGTCAACTATGACGTCATTCTTGCTCAATCAGAGGGAGGGAAATAGCGGATAAGAATGAACACCTTGTATATACTCTAATATTACCTACGTTTAATGAAAGGTCAATATTATTTCCGGTATTCATTAATACAGGTTACTTTAGTACCGACCGAGATATCTCGCACAGTTGTGTGGTCCCTAGTTCGATTGCTGGTTACCCCCATTCTGACATGAGAGTTCTCAAGGCTTCCCGCTAGTCGGTAAGGAGCAGGCTGTATTTGTATCTTAGGCCATGGATGTCCCCTCTCCCATTTTGTTCTGATTCCATCTTTCTCTTTTTCATTGCAAGTGGACTCCGAGGCCACCGATCGGTCGACGGTGGGCAAATACAGCAGACGCTTGCGTGTTAGTACTTCTCGACTCCGCCAGAGGTGGGTCAACAGAGGCTTCACTACCAAGTAAAGCTTTGCCTGTTTTCCACAGACGGCGCACAGACCTCGTTTATTATTATTATTGTTATTATTATTATTATTGTTGTTGTTATTATTATTATTATTATTATTATTATTATTATTATTATTATTATTATTATTATTATTATTATTATTATTATTATTATTATTATTATTATTATTATTATTATTATTATTATTATTATTATTATTATTATTATTATTATTATTATTATTATTATTATTATTATTATTATTATTATTATTATTATTATTATTATTATTATTATTATTATTATTATTATTATTATTATTATTATTATTATTATTATTATTATTATTATTATTATTATTATTATTATTATTATTATTATTATTATTATTATTATTATTATTATTATTATTATTATTATTACTATTACTATTACTATTACTATTACTATTACTATTACTATTACTATTACTATTATTACTATTATTATTATTATTATTATTATTATTATTATTATTATTATTATTATTATTATTATTACTATTATTATTATTATTATTATTATTATTATTATTATTATTATTATTATTATTATTATTATTATTATTATTATTATTATTATTATTATTATTATTATTATTATTATTATTATTATTATTATTATTATTATTATTATTATTATTATTATTATTATTATCATTATTATTATTTACATTCAATAATTTTTTTTCATAGCTCGTCATTGCTTTTGGTGACGACATCTGCAAATTTGACTGGTCTGTGTAATTTTGACATAATTAGGGTGGAATAAGGAAGCGTGTAGTAAACAGAGGGCTGTAATTAAATTGTATTTAAAGTGAAGTATGTTATAAGAGTTTGTGTGTAGCGTTTGTTTTTAGAGTAAATAATTTGTGTTTACTTGTATGTCAACCAAAGTGAAACATTAATTATATGGATGTCCTGTGTGTAATCATTGGTCCATAGTGATTTAGAACCAGTTGGGGCACCTACATGGTGGTCTGTGAAAGCTGGGGCAATTGCACCCTAATAAATCCAAATCTCATGAATAATATACCACTTCCGATGTTTACAAATTTGAGAGTGTCGAATTTTGCTTTCTCTACGACGTACGTAGCAGATTGGGTATTGTATTTCACCTAAACAATTGATACGTGAACCCAATGACATCATTTGAATCCTTGTTTGTCTGAGAACAAAGGAACGCAAACAGGACAAGTAGAGTAATGTCAAACCTGGCATTTACAAAGATTTTTCAAGAAAATTCCCTACCTCAGACTAATCTTTACAGGTAACATTTTGTTTTTTGATTTTGTTTAAAACATTGTGACTGCGTGGGTTACGTAGATTCGGAAATCGGGTTTGCACAAATTTAGAACAACTTTTGCTGCAGTAAAAAGACGTGAAATTGACAATCAGCTGTCTTCAAGGCTCACTCGGTGTTTTGCTGCACGAAAACAAATGAAAGAAATCACTACGATACACTTCAATCGTCGATTGTCACAATAAACAACAAACAACCACCGCTCTAATAATTTCCGGATACTGATACCTTCCCAGCCGCAGACCTTTTGAGAACTTTCGCGGCAACAACAATGGGTGGAACGTTCATGAGCCTCTCTCTGCGGCTCGCAGTAGGAGCACAACAATGCCACACGGTGACAATACTTTAAGATACAGTCACAACAAATGAAATATATATTTTGAATGTTCTTTAAATATCCTCAAAAGCCCCGTCATTCTGAATAACTTTTGGATAACTGGTAAACCGTGAGAGATAGGCAAGATCTTACTACAGACAAAATGTAGATGTTAAAGTATACAATTCATATCAAATATATTATCTTGTGGAATTAACTATTTCCGAAATATCCCTTGTTATATGTTTGAGTTTTTAGACAGTTTTCTCAGTTAAAATGTGTAACTTGGTTTCACCCCTTTAAATCCCCATCATAACGAACCCGTTACAACCATTAGTCTCGGCTGGGCAGCCGTTTGCGATGGAGCTTCCCATCACTTCCGCCGCCAAGTGCGAGTTGCATGCAGTGATCCGTTTTTTGAGTTCCAAGGGCACTAGCCCGACTGAAATTCATCGTCAGTTATGCGAAGTTTATGGGCCGAAGCTGCGAAAGTTCAAACAGACATCTTGTCCCGGCAAAGCGATGGCCCGTGTGTTCTGGGACACAAAAGGTGTATTGTTGTACGAGTTTATGCCTACTGGCACAACAATAAACGCCGCTAGCTACTGTGAGACTTTAAATAAATTGCGATGTGCCATTCAAAATCGAAGGAGGGAAATGCTGACACAGGGAGTGATTTTTCATCACGACAACGCTCGTCCCCATACTGCACATGCAACGGCTGATGTCCTGGTTCATTTCGATTTTACCCGAATCGCGTACAAAGCGTGTCACATTGGAGGATTTTTTGTACAGATTAGGCTAAGACTTAGGCACAGCGTTAACACTATCCCTAGGAGGAACGTTCTCTGGGTGTCGTCCCTGCACCATGCCAACCTAAATCACCGTACAACGATTGTGGAAGCTGCAAGTCCTGTGATAATGGTTAGATCTAATTCGTGTTGGAGTAAATGATTGACGACCAGGGGCGATAGCAAGAACGTCTCTCTCAAGAAGATATATAAAATATAAAAAGTGAAAGCGAATTGTGATCGTCGTCTATTACGGACCAGTTGCAGGTTATGTAATGTTATCCTTCCGCTGCTTCCTTCCACTAGACATATCCAATATTTATATTGAGACCGAACGGGAGCTTTCTCCTTCACTCTCTCGATCCATTTTATTATTACACCTTCATCTAACGTGTTACATGCCGTTCACTACTCATTCTTCTATCAAATATTCTCCCTTAATATTTTATCTACTTCAGCATTTTATTGCATCTTTCGTTAGGAACACATTGGACTTTAAATGATAGAAAAACCGTTTAAGAGCTGGTTGCCATGTGATAACATTAACATTTCGAACACATAACATTTTTTTGGTCCCATTTATACTCCACCTTTAACTGCAATGGTCATATCGGCGGCCGTTCTCCTTAGGAACATATCGAAGGTGTTAACTCGTATTCGTTATGCTTTAATCATTAGATCACATACAAATTGGCACTATCATTTATACTTGCAGACTCTGGGGAAGATGAGGAATTATCTTGATCGGAGAAAACTGCCCACCCCTACTGCTGGGAATCAAACCCGGGACCACTAGCACGGCAGGCAGGTGCTCTATCGACCAAGCTACGGGGCCAGCACGCAAAACATTCTCTACACACTGCTGTAAAAATTATTCTTACAAACGCTTAGTCATTTGTCTACCTCATACTGCCCAATCGAGATACAATTTACAGAAATGTCTTGTCAAATCCGTGAACAGCTGGTGGCTATGTGATGTTTATTATTTGGTAGTTCAATTAGGTACTGGCCTGCTGATTCACAAGTAAAAAATAAAGCAATAAAGCAAATATCGTGTGGAAACACCGCGGTTACCGCTGTCCAAAGCAGAGCTCAAGATGGTCCTACCAGTCAAACGTATGCGGTTTTGGGCTATTAACCTTCAACTAGCGGCACTAGCTAACGTAAAAGTTCCCCCTTAATCAGCTATCTTATTGCCAGACACAGGAATTTAACTTTCTTCTTGCACCTAAAAAGGTGGCGGTTATTAATTTCCAGGCTCAGACGTAGGCATCCAGGTCAATCCTCTCTTTCGGGAGACCATTCAATAAACGGTAGATACGTATCTTTATGTTGTCCCTTCAGTTAACTGATCTTCCTCTTTCTCTTTTGCTTTCTCTATACCATTCCATCAAAAATGCATAATTTATGACCCTTATTAAAACACCAGAAACATACAACCATGAATTATTAAACTCACACGACTTTATCTACTCTTATAAAAACTCGTACTACTCTACTACTTCAAGATGCATTAGTTTATTGGGAATACAGTAGACTTTAAGTGATAGTCAAATGTTTTGATCCTTATGTGATGTATACATGACTTTCTCTACTCTTGTACAAACACTTATTGCTCCATCTACTTCAAGATAAGCATTACCTTATTGGGAATACAGTAGACTTAAGTAGTCAAATGTTTTGGTCGTTATGTAATGTATACATGACTTTCTCTACTCTTGTACAAACACTTATTGCTCTATCTACTTCAAGATAAACATTAACTTATTGGGAATACAGTAGACTTTAAGTGATAGTCAAATGTTTTGGTCGTTATGTGATGTATACATGACTTTCTCTACTCTTGTACAAACACTTATTGCTCCATCTACTTCAAGATAAGCATTACCTTATTGGGAATACAGTAGACTTAAGTAGTCAAATGTTTTGGTCGTTATGTGATGTATACATGACTTTCTCTACTCTTGTACAAACACTTATTGCTCTATCTACTTCAAGATAAACATTATCTTATTGGGAATACAGTAGACTTTAAGTAATAGTCAAATGTTTTGGTCGTTATGTAATGTATACATGACTTTCTCTACTCTTGTACAAACACTTATTGCTCTATCTACTTCAAGATAAACATTATCTTATTGGGAATACAGTAGACTTTAAGTGATAGTCATATGTTTTGGTCGTTATGTGATGTATACATGACTTTCTCTACTCTTGTACAAACACTTATTGCTCTATCTACTTCAAGATAAACATTATCTTATTGGGAATACAGCAGACTTTAAGTGATAGTCAAATGTTTTGGTTGTTATGTGATGTATACATGACTTTCTCTACTCTTGTACAAACACTTATTGCTCTATCTACTTCAAGATAAACATTATCTTATTGGGAATACAGTAGGTTTAAGTGACAGTCAAATGTTTTGTGATCTATTTGTAATTACATTCTCTTTGTATGACCAAGAGAAATGTCCTACCCAATAACAAGAAATATTTCGGAAATTTTCCGTCTAAAAATAGGTCACGTAAGTTGTATGCTTTAAATGGATCTACCTCCTTGAATAGTAACATTTTGTTTATACCTTATATACAATTTACTAGATGTCATACGTCAAGAGATAATTCATCATTGTCAATGTCTTCACGTCTTTTAAATATATGAAGATATGGTCCAAAATCTGCCACGTGCTATTTCTTTACGAACGTCGTCTTCTTGTAAATTTCTTCCATGTCTCGTGCAGTTTTGCCAGTCTTGTTGTTACCACGTGAGTTTCTTGGTGAATAAAGCCTTCAACGCCAGTCACCTTAAAAGTATTTCTGTTTGCAACTGGTCGTTTTATTTGACCGCGACACTAACTCAGCCGGACTTTGTTTGTATTTGTAAGGGGGAAGGCAGATTACCTCGTGTCCCATTAATTGCAATATGATCTAAGTGATACCATTTTTCATGGTTTTTAAACAGAAGAACAACTGATTTGGACTCTGTAGCGTGAATAAACGAGCAACCATAAACATATGATGTGAGGGCTCTCACGTTCAGCAGATTCAGCATTTGCACATACATGACACGTGAACTGTGCTCTCTCTCTCTCTCTCTCTCTCTCTCTCTCTCTCTCTCTCTCTCTCTCTCTCTCTCGAATTTAACAAACACCTTGGCTTGTTCAAAGTACTTTTTAGCACATCATGTCAATAGTTTATATTTCAGTTCTGAGTAATTAGAAATATACGTAACACACCAGCCAATAATGATGAGTATTACAGTGCCTACATCACGATGCATCATTATAATATAGATCTAATATATTTATTTGTATTAAGAAAATTATTTGTGCTATAAATGTGGCGGTCTTACGGTTGTGTTATAAATATTTCTCCCTAGCTTCCTCTTGGATCAGTTTTTGCAAAATGTGAATGTTTATCTTACAGCAAATGGGATGGGTTAAAGGACACAGTGGAATTTTAGGTAACGAGAGAGCTGATTGCTTGGCTAAGAAGGTTGCAGAATCCAATCTTCCTGTGACATACTCTTTATGTCCTATTTCTACTGTAAGGAGAATAATACATCAACATATTCTTGAAGAATGGAGCCAACAATGGCTAACAACTCCAAATGGAAGTTTAACAAAAACATTATTTTTCCCTAGTGTATATGACAGAGGAAAATGTGAAAATCTTGTACCAAATTTTGTTTTGACACAATTTTTAAGTGAACATGGCAAATTTGGTGAATACTTATCACGTTTTCACTTAACATCTAACCCCAAGTGCATGTGTGGTGAAGAAATTCAAACTGTGGTTCATCTCCTTTTCTGTTGTCCCATTTTCTGGAGAGAAAGACAAGAATTAATATTCAAGCTAGACTGTCTAGGAACTGAATTTTCTGCTCCGCTCATATCTTTGCTAATGAATCCACAACAGTATAAGTACTTCAAGATGTTTATAAACTCAGTGTTTAAACGTCTGAAATAGTTTAAATTAATATGCATCAGATTAAAACACATTTTCTTCCTTCTAGTATTTAAAATATTTTTGTTAAAATTGTATATTTTTATGTATCAACTCTAACCCTAATATACCACTGTGTAAAATAGGGTTCATAAATCTGGATAAATAAAAAAAATATTTATTAGAGATGTGTTCACTTGGCACTCGTCGTACCACAGATAAAGGGAATGCAATATGACAATATCGCAAGACGCCGATTGGTTACTGCCCTGGTAGCATTCAAGGACAAACATCATCCCGTTTGAAAGTCACAGTATTTTTCTATTTAGATAAAGTAAACTATACGAGGGGTGGGGGGCCAAAAGAAACCGGACTCCGAGGGCGCTGCCACTCATAGACGTAGTGCAGCGTTCTCATGCTAGATGGTACTAGTAGAGACCTTCATGAAACAGCTGTGCAGACGGCGTCAGTGTAGAGCTGCTCGTGCAAGTGTGCTATTGTGTTTCTCTGACTATTGGCGGGTTACCTCTGCGAAGTCGTTATGGCAACTTTAAAAGAACAAAGAGTGTGTGTGAAATTTCGTTTCCTGCTTAAAAGAACTACAACGGAGACACACCAAATACTTCAGGAAGCTTTCCAGGAGGACGCTATGAGCCGCACACAGGTTTACGAGTGGTTTGGGTGCTTTAAACGTGGTGAGATGTGTGTTGAAGACCAAGCTCGTTCTGGACGCCCTTCAACATCGCGAAATGAGGAGAACATTGAAAAGGTCCGCCAAAAGATCAACGAGGATCGTCGCCAAACGATCGATCAGATTTCAGCAGCGACAGGAATCAGTTGGAGCTCGTGCCAGCGGATTTTGAGGGAGGATTTGTACATGAGACGTGTTGCTGCTAAATTTGTTCCGCGCCTTCTCACACAGGAGCACAAAACCATCCGCATGAATGTGTGTCAGGACTTGAAAACAGAGATTGAACGTGATCCAGGCTTCTTGAACAAAGTCATTACAGGGGATGAGAGTTGGTGTTACGGGTATGACCCAGAAACCAAACAAGCGTCAAGCCAGTGGAGGACTCCCAACTCTCCCAGACCAAAAAAGCAAGGCAAGTGAGGTAAAATGTGAAGACGATGATGATTGTCTTTTCGCCCTTAAGTCCTTGAGCTCTCGAGCCAAGGCGGACTCGAGGGGGAGGAGGTCCCCCCTCAACGACCACAATTACCGCGGCAGTGACGGCTCCAGCTGAGATCTTGCGGCGCTGAGGTGTAAACGTCATGATGACCAGGCAAGAACATGGACAGGAGCTATAACTTCGGACACGGAACCAATCAAGGGAACCAAGTATAGTATAAGCAATTACCGCTCCCACCACTTCACTACTCAAACACTACATAATACTCAAACGAAATTACTAGATATAGCATGGTAATACTGCATGTAGCCAACACTAACAATTACACGACACTCTTTACACATGACCACCTCCAATCCCCCTGGCTGTACTCAGGACCTGCTCATGGCTACAGCCCGGGAACCAATCCATTGACGCGCTCGTAGGCATTGCCTGCCAGCATCTTATATTACGGAACTAACCGGGGTGCTAATGCGGGACCCGACTAATCCACGAACAAACACACTAACGATCCCTGCACGTTAGGATTCTAACTGCATGAGGGAGACGATGTAGCGCACGGCTTTGCATGCCGGTTGATCGTCACCGGGGGCGGCGGGTGTGGGGCCGCCCCTAATAAAAAAAAAAAGTCTTTTTCATGTTTGTGGAATTGTGCATCGGGAATTCGTACCCCCTGGCCAGACTGTTAACCAGCACTTTTACTTGAATGTTTTAAGGCGTCTGCGAGAGGAAGTAAGGAGGAAACGCCCGGAACTTTGGCGATCAGGCATCACGACAACGCTCCAGCACACACGGCCTTACGAGTGACCCACTCTCCGTATTCGCCGGAACTAGCCCCGTGCGACTTTTTCCTATTTCCATGAATGAAAAAAACGTTAAAAGGGGGCGTTATGACGACGTGGAGGCGGCAAAAACAGCTTCACAAAGGTCACTGGACAATATCAAACTTGAAGAGTTCCAAACATATTTCCAACAGTGGGAAAAGAGACTTGACAAGAGCATCGCATGTAATGGAGAGTATTTTGAAGGTGACTGAAGTAATTTTGTAAAAAGGTTTTTATGACAACAATCCGGTTTCTTTTGAGTCTCCCCCACGTATAGACTTGAGTGGGAACAAGCATGTGCCAATTGAAATGCTGAAATAAACACGAGAGTATAATATAGAACAATATTTGTGCAACTTTTCCAAAGTTATTTGAGGAAGACGCGAAAAATCTAGGATAAAATTGTTGACATAAGTTTTAATGATTTTCCGGGAGGTAAACTACCATTTTAAGAAGGAGATAATATTATTTAGAGTGGAGTCATTTCTATTTGTGCAGCAAACCAGGCACTTGTCTCAGAAGGACATTCAACAGGTGCGGCTATAATGTGTCGACGCTTTGGTCCAAGTGTTGGACGTACAAACTCCGATCTGTATCTCTTCCTACTCAAGACACATGATATGGTACATAATCAGCAGGCTGTGGCTGCGTGGGGTTTTGATCTATATACCTATCCACCCACCCAACTCCTGCCGTTATTGTCGTCCGAACATTTACTAGTTATATCATTAAATTCCACGGACCGCATCGTTATGCAAAAGCTGTCCCTCTATCCTGCATTCACACAAATACAGTGGAGACATCACCTCTTATTACCAACTGAATTTCTGAATAAAATACTTAAAAACAACAATATTTTGTTATAAAGTAGTGAAATACCCGCCTCCTTAACGTGGACGTAGCATGTCCGTCTCAAGTTCAAGAGCTTCCGAGTTTGAATCTCTACCCTCTACCGTTTACCCGTGGATAAACAAACTATTTATACTATTTGTCTGACGAATGAGTTCACTTGTTATGTGAGGTCTCTGGTTTAAAGAGATTAGAGAAGGCGGCAATATAGTACAGTACACTATGACTATAAATAAGTTAGAATTACCAGACATTCAACTTTCAGGATAAGAGAAAACCAACATTAAGTCATATCGGACGATGAATGAAATTATGTTCAAATGAGTACAGGGTACACAGAGCTTAGAGTTACCAGACATTCATCTTTCAGGATAAGAGGAAACCTCCAACGTTAAGTCATATCGGACAATGAATGAAATGATGTTCAAATAAGTACAGGGTACATAGAGCTTAGAGCTACCAGACATTTATCTTTCAGGATAAGAGGAAACCTCCAACGTTAAGTCATATCGGACAATGAATGAAATGATGTTCAAATAAGTACAGGGTACATAGAGCTTAGAGCTACCAGACATTTATCTTTCAGGATAAGAGAAAACCAACGTTAAGTCATATCGGACGATGAATGAAATGATGTTCAAATGAGTACAGGGTACATAGAGCTTAGAGATACCAGACATTTATCTTTCAGGATAAGAGGAAACCTCCAACGTTAAGTCATATCGGACAATGAATGAAATGATGTTCAAATAAGTACAGGGTACATAGAGCTTAGAGCTACCAGACATTCATCTTTCAGGATAAGAGAAAACCTCCAACGTTAAGTCATATCGGACGATGAATGAAATGATTTTCAAATGAGTACAGGGTACATAGAACTTAGAGTTACCAGACATTCATCTTTCAGGATAAGAGAAAACCTCCAACGTTAAGTCATATCGGACGATGAATGAAATGATGTTCAAATAAGTACAGGGTATATAGAGCTTAGAGTTACCAGACATTCATCTTTCAGGATAAGAGAAAACCTCCAACGTTAAGTCATATCGGACGATGAATGAAATGATGTTCAAATGAGTACAGGGTATATAGAGCTTAGAGTTACCAGACATTCATCTTTCAGGATAAGAGAAAACCTCCAACGTTAAGTCATATCGGACGATGAATGAAGTGATGTTCAAATAAGTACAGGGTATATAGAGCTTAGAGTTACCAGACATTCATCTTTCAGGATAAGAGAAAACCTCCAACGTTAAGTCATATCGGACGATGAATGAAATGATGTTCAAATAAGTACAGGGTATATAGAGCTTAGAGTTACCAGACATTCATCTTTCAGGATAAGAGAAAACCTCCAACGTTAAGTCATATCGGACGATGAATGAAATGATGTTCAAATAAGTACAGGGTATATAGAGCTTAGAGTTACCAGACATTCATCTTTCAGGATAAGAGAAAACCTCCAACGTTAAGTCATATCGGACAATGAATGAAATGATGTTCAAATAAGTACAGGGTACATAGAGCTTAGAGCTACCAGACATTCATCTTTCAGGATAAGAGAAAACCTCCAACGTTAAGTCATATCGGACGATGAATGAAATGATTTTCAAATGAGTACAGGGTACATAGAACTTAGAGTTACCAGACATTCATCTTTCAGGATAAGAGAAAACCTCCAACGTTAAGTCATATCGGACGATGAATGAAATGATGTTCAAATAAGTACAGGGTATATAGAGCTTAGAGTTACCAGACATTCATCTTTCAGGATAAGAGAAAACCTCCAACGTTAAGTCATATCGGACGATGAATGAAGTGATGTTCAAATGAGTACAGGGTACATAGAGCTTACAGTTACCAGACATTCATCTTTCAGGATAAGAGAAAACCTCCAACGTTAAGTCATATCGGACGATGAATGAAATTGTGTTCATATGAGTGCAGGATACATAGAGCTTAGGGTTATTAGACTTTCATCATTCAAACTTGGTTTCTGTTGAACAGGAGACAGAAATGGTACTACCTACTCCACGGAGGTGGGCAGTTATTGTGTAGAACCAGCGCTAGACTCTGCATTAAAATGAACCCTGATCCAGAAATAGAAATAGTGATATCAATGTCGGAGTGAAAACTTGAAATGTGTGACCTTTATGGAGTATTTGCTCACCGTGTGCAAATGTGAACACGCGAGTTAAAAGCAAATACTGGATCACCTAATTTTGTTATATATTAAAACATATGAGGGGTTGTCAATATGATCTCTAGAAATCAAATGTAGTGTTATAGTCATTTTGTACTAAGGGAGTTATTATAAAGTACACTGCAAGTATTCCTCCTAAGGTATATCTATTATTAGGTAATGTCTCATCCTGCAAGATGTTATTTATTTTGAGTATAACGAAGTCGAAATAGCAATGGCGTGCTCTTAAGTTACATTGTTGCAAATATTGGTATTGTATAATTTCTAACAACTTATTAATTTTATCTTATACAATAAATACACTTAGTAAGGCTCCTTCAGCCATTTAAGGTGTTGTTGTATGTCACAAGAGCATGTCAGGAAACTATTTTCGGAAAGTATAAAGAGCACAAAAATGAATAAAATTCACAACAGGATATGCTGTTTAACCAGCCTTTGTACCACAAAAGTAAAAATTGCAGTATTGTTTAGGTTCAAACTGATCCCACCCGACGTTTTGATGTTAGTTCCAACGGTTTATTTCATTACTGCTGGATAGCGAATGCATAGGAACTTGGAATTTGTGAATGTCTAACTAAGCCGAAAGGATAAAGGGGAGATGTCAATGCGTGTGTAACAACCGAACATGGAGATGTCAATGCGTGTGTGACAAACGAACATGGTGACATCAATGCATGGGTACGAAACGAACGCGGTGATGTCAATGCGTGTATAAGAACCGAACAGGAAATAATTAATTCGATCATGTGTGGACAAAGTAAGAGAAATGCAAATTACGTGGGAGAAGTTGGTGGTAGAAGTTGGGATGTTACATGTAGCAGAGCTATGGGAGCCTTGAAAATATGCAATACTGAAGAAATGTGTAAAACAATCCCAGAGCTACCCAAGGATGTCACCAATGGAGATACAGAAATAGAACTAGGGAGAGTGGAAGTAAAAGGTCAGTCAAATACTGGTTCACAGTAAATGTAGGTACTAGAGGGAACAATATACTCAAAAATGTATGGTTATAGGCAGAAAATTGGATTCATAGGATACAGATAACATTGGAAGAAATGGGAAGGGACGAAACATGCCTGGGAAGAAGCAGTAAAAGTGAGTGTTTCTGAAAAGAAATTAGAAAAACATTCGGGGATACTGAAAAAGAAGAAATTGTATGCACTTTTAGTGAAAAAATGTCGTTAATGGATTATATATCTTCAAACATAGAATGCGAAAGTGAATAATATATCAAGGTGTTTAAAAGTGAAGTGAGAATGAGGTATACATGGACAAGGCAAGGTTAATTGATGGAAATTAATCATTTCTTCACATGAGCCGTATATAGGCTAAGGTTTTTGATAGAGTCAACATGAAACATTCAATGCCATGGCCGGGATTTGAACCACGGATCTCTTGGTTTCCGTCCATTCGCTCTAACCCATTGAGCTACCATGGCCAACTATGCTACATTGTTGGTGCACATATTCGTGATGTATATTGTATGTATGTGAGGAAACAAAAAGAAATGGCTTCGGGCTAGATGTAGTGAGTCAAGCAGTTCAAACTGTAATTCGTGGATTTAAGCCATTGCAACCGCTGAGGTGTGAGACGGTGCTTTGTCTTGGTGAAACAGGATTTACTTTTTCTACAAATATAGCCGTTTTTCCACAAGTTCTGCCTTCAGCTTTACAAGTAATGATGCGTAGTGTGCTCCTGTAATGATTTTTCCTTTTTTATGATAATCGATTAAAATAACTCCATGAATATCCCCCCTCCAAAAAAAAAAAAAAAAAAAAACAGTCGCCATTAGTTTCCTAGCAGAAAAAAACAAGCTTTTCTTTGTTTTGGAGCCGATACCCTTTTTGTATTCCACTGTTTGGACTGTATTTTTGTTTCGGGCGTATAATGGTGTATCCAAGTTTCATCTACAGTAATTAATCGGCGCCAAAACTCGCATTTATTGCGCCTAAACTGCGCTAAAAGATCGTTGGAAATGTTCATTCGAACACGTTTTTGGTCTAACGTGAGCAAACGCGGCACCCAACGCGCGGACAGCTTTGTCATGTCTAAATGTTGATTTAATATATGACAAACACGTTCTTTTGTCATAGCCTCTGCTATCTCTCACTTTAATTCGGCGGCCGTCTAGCGCAATTGGTGAACTTTGGCGATGTTTTCGTCGGTAGTTGCTCTTTTGGACGTACCGAACGTTCGTCTCCCAAACTCTTACGGCCATGTTTGAATTCAGATACTCAAAATTTCACTATGGTAAATGATGGTGCAGAGTCCCATACACAGAATCCAACTCATCTTTGATTTGTGTAGGTGTATTGCCTTTCAAAAACAAATGTTTAGTGACAGTTCGATACTCGATTTTGTTCATTTTCATGAAACACTCACATCAACTCACCAAAACGACTGTTACATAACAAATGAACGTCCAAAATGGCTGAAGCTTTGGTGAGTAATTGTCAGCAGATGTTCGAGTGCTGCCATCTTCATTTTGAGGTCTGAAAATTTTCAGGCCACGCTTGTATCTGAGGGGGATCATTTTGAAGTTGATGAAGATGAATAAAAGCTGTATTAAAATAAAACAGAGTAATATTAAAGTTGCACATATGGGCAATAAAGCACTGGTAGTGATGCCACTGACCAGGTAGGTGAAGGAACAGAAGCACAGGCCTAGTAATGATAGCAGCGCCGTGTCCTAAACTATTATGGTCATGCAGGAAGCAAGTGGCACTGGTTACTAGGTTAACATATGTTGTCTTTGATAAAGATATCTTTTTGTTTATCAGCCAATGAGTTATCTCAGAGCTTTCTGGTTATCTTTTGATTGGAATATATCACTGAACGTGGTACAGCGCTGTCCACATGGACTGAGTTTATATGACAAAGATATTCTCATGGACCATCTTGTAGTAGAGCAATCGTGAACAAGACAGAAGTTTCTGTAGTGTGTAAAATATCAGGTTAAATGTACGGTAAAATTTCCTGTTATATAGTCAGGTACAGAAGTGCAACTTTTCTTCCATTATTAACCGCATGAAGGAAACAACAGAGCATCTACACTCTTTTCTGTGTATATAATACTCCAATATATATTCACTTTAGCGAAAATACAGGTTTCTCAGTCCTGAATAAAAAACACTTTTACAAAAAAAAGTTCTCTCCGTTTGTATGGGTGCACGTGTTACTGAATATGTAATCATTTCTGACTAATAAATAATATTTCAACAGGCCATATTACAGAAATTTCAAAGCAGATTCTATGTTACAAAAAAATATATGCATCATCTATGTACCGTGGTTTTGTCTATGTAAGTAAATATCGTAGTATTTATTGTTTTCTTTAAATTATACGTAAAATTTATACAATGGTTACTTCTTCTAAGAGTTATTTATTAATACTTTTTGCTCCTATATTTAACAATTAGACCTGTCAGTGAAGGATATGTACTGAAATACACCAACAAATATCCGAGCATTTAATAAAAGACGTGTAAAGTACCAAAACAAGAACATGTCGATAGCATATCTCTTGGGATTTGAGGATTCCATTACGGAGGGGATTCGGTACGTAGGTCACCTTGCTGGGCCCATTGTTCCTATGCCCCAATTGGGGGCACTCCCGGGAGGAAGGATGACGCTAAAGAGACAGAGGGAGGCCGACCCGAGGAGTCACGACAGTACAGAGGGCATGGATCCTACAGTTTATTTCGATAGAGACTTCCCCCGACAGGTCACGACAATGGACACGCTCCCCTACAGCGGGACGGCAACAAGCCCAGCAGCCGAGCCGTAATGGTCCCTGGCTGGCGGTCCCAAAATGGTCCCAGACCGGCAACCGTCCTACCGGAGGAGGAAATAGTTTTCATCAGAGCATATCATCCTGCCATGCACCGCCGAGATTCCCGCTGACACTTCTACCCTGAAACAGACCACCAGATGAGATATGATATGAAATGGACAACGCGCACCATACTCCAACCTTTTCATCATGCAGTGGGGTTTCGTGGATCACTTGGGGGTTTACAGCAGCCCAATGTGTTTATGTAGCCTGATACAAGTATGCAGTCACGTGATGCTTGCATGGTTAGGTCCCATTTTCTTTGATACTACTGTAGACACTGAAGTTTATATGAGTATCTTCAAGACATTTGTGGAGCCGCTGGATGGTATCGAATTGAGAGAAGGTTATTTCCAGCAAGATGGAGCAACGTAACATACATCTAATAAGACTATGGAACTTGTAACCAGTTTCTTTGATAACACTGGGCGACAGTGAAAATGTTTCGGACTTAAAAATAGTGAATGTATGTGTATTTCCATCTGCTGAATTAAAAATCACTATAAAATGATAGATTAGCTCTTGTTTTGAAGATAAAGTGATATTTCATATTTTAGAGTGAAGATTTTAAATTTCGGAGAATTTTTTGGGAGTTGGCACACCTGTCAAATAACATTAGAGATAAATTTTGGTAATTAAGTGATGCAAAAGTTAAGGGAGGTATTTTCGTCTTACCACAAATAAGAGAACTTGTAAAGGATTCTGCATTTGATCAAATTTTGGAGGAAAAAGAAAAGAAAGCTTGGGAAGCCTTCAAGGGTGTTGTTCATGGATTTTTAGGCAACAAAAGAGATGACAACTACAAGCATTTGGTAACAGTGCTCCTGTAACATGTACCTTAAGATCCATTTTCTCCACTCCCACCTAGACTTTTTCCCTCCTAGTTGCGGAGTTGTTAGTGATGAACATGGGGAGAGATTCCATCAGGACATTTGTGTTATGGAACAAAGATATCAGGGCCGTTGGAATGAAGTAATGCTTGCGGATTACTGTTGGTCTTTGTATAGGGATTCTGCGGAACTCCATCACAAGAGGCAAACTAAAAGACGACGAAGTCAATTGGCCACCACATGATTCTCTTCAGGCACGACTATCTGCGAAGTATTTTTCCAGCAATTTAGAACTCTTAGCATGTAATTACCAGTTAAAACAATCAAATGCACGTTCATTGTTGTTAGCATGTATGTAATTAAAATGTATCCTTTTCTCTCAATCCTTTAATATGTAATACTTCCACCTTGTGTATATCATAGAAATTAGAGCTAATAAAAATGTCATTGTCATATTTGTTTTTCTCAACCCAAAATTAGTAGGAATTGCTTCATAAAGTGCTCGAAACATTCCAAAGTTATTTTATTATTTCTCAGTGTAATCGAATAATCTCAAAATGTCTGTGGTCCCTCAGATCCCCTGACCTAACCTCACCGGATTTTTTTCTTGTGGGGTATCTGAAAAATAGAGTGTACAAGGATAGGCCACGGACAACTGATGTTGTCAAGGAATCCATTCGAACCGAAATAAGTAGGGAGGATGCACAAAACATATTATTTCCGTTTCTTAAATTGCACAAATATTACAGATGCTTTAGTCAGATAATATTACAAATTTTCGAAATTTATTTATATGCTATAGACGATTTTGTAAATTCTAAACAATTGCTGAAATTTCTGTGTTAAAATTTGCAGCATTTAAACTTACTTTTTTTGTAGATAATTTAATTTTATTTGCTGTTCATATCTTTCTTTTATTGAGGTGATATAACCGCCATTTATAGTGCTCAATTTTAAGCAGTTATAAAAAGGTTAAATAGAATATGACGCCTTCATGAAATAAGAAATATTTCGGAGGTAACTAAATATTTAAGAATAGTAAGCAGAAGAGCGAAAACGTTTACTAAAACAAATGTGGAACGCCAAAGTTGAAGGAAATAGCATATGTGATATACTTTTGTAAGAATAGTTGATCGAAAAGCGTCAGCTCGCGACTCAGGAAGAGGTCTGAAGCGGAATTACATGACGGAAGAAGACAGATGCTCTCCTCTTACATGCTACAGATACAATTCTTTTGTGTGCCAAAGGAAAAGAACTGTCCAGTAACAGGTTACCACACCCACGCGCATGCGTAGGTCGCCTCTGCGAGAGTTTCCGCCTTTCCCGTTATTGTTTCACTTTTTGTTCTTTTGCGGATTGAAACATCTGAAGGAGCGACTGCGCTGCTCAAGATATGCAACTGTCGATATGCAAATCGAATTTATAACTTGTTGTTCATATATTATAACAATGTAGCTGAGATTAAATCAATTGATGACGTATTACTTACTGCCTGTCGTTCACAAACCTCGACTTCAAATGCTAATATGTTTAATTTACTTAAATATAGGAATTTTTGTCGCGTACAAAAGCTGAATACAATGCAATTGTATTAGTTATAAGCTCTATGAGTTTGTATTCCACGTACAAATACATTAGAAAATATAATTGTACGAGAGTTACAGAAACAAAACAAACAATTTTAGATACGTTACCTTCACATGACTTTCTCTACTCTTGTACAAACACCTATTGCTCTATCTACTTCAAGATAAACATTAACTTATTGGGAATACAGTTTTCATCACATATTAAATAAATATTTAGACATGAATTATCCGTCCGCGTGTTGGGTGCCGCGTTTGCTCACGTTAGACTAAAAACGTGTTCGAATGAACATTACCAACGCTCTGTTGGCGCACTTTTTGTTCAATAAATCCGAGTTTTGGTACCGATTAATTACTGCAAATGAAACTTGGATACACCATTATACGCCCGAAACAAAAGTACTGACCAAACAGTGAACTGTAAAGGGGCAACCGTCTAAAAAAAAAAAAAAAAAAAAAAAAAAAACCTTGGCTGGGAATGTGATGGCGACTGTTTTTTTGGGATAGTCATAGAGTTATTTTAATCCATTATCTCAAAAAGGTAAAACCATTACATGAGCATACTGCCCATCATTACTTGACAAGCTGAAGATGCAATTTGCGGAAAAATGGTCATATTTTCAGAAAAAGAAAATCCTGCTTCACCAAGACAACGCACCGTGTCACACCTCAGCGTTTGCAATGGCGAAAATCGACCAATTACGGTTTGAACTGCTTGACTCACCAGATATAGCCCAAAGCCACTCCTTTTTGTTTCCTCATCTGAAAACTGCGCTCGTAGGACAGAGATTATTGTCAAATGAAGAGGCAATCCCCTTCGTGAACAATCATTTTACAGAGAAAAACGCCGCGACCTATTTGGACGAGTTACAGAGATTGGAGCATTGCTGGGAGAAGTGTGTAGAGTTACAAGGAGACTATGTTGAAAAACGTCGAGTACTATTTGGACGGGTTACAGGGATGAGAACATCGCTGGGAGAAGTGTGTAGAGTTACAAGGAGACTATGTTGAAAAACGCCGAGTACTATTTGGACCGGTTACAGAGATGAGAGCATCGCTGGCAGAAGTGTGTAGAGTTACAAGGAGACTATGTTGAAAAACGCCGAGTACTATTTGGACGAGTTACAGAGATGAGAGCATCGCTGGCAGAAGTGTGTAGAGTTACAAGGAGACTATGTTGAAAAACGTCGAGTACTATTTGGACGGGTTACAGAGATGAGAACATCGCTGGGAGAAGTGTGTAGAGTTACAAGGAGACTATGTTGAAAAACGCCGAGTACTATTTGGACGAGTTACAGAGATGAGAGCATCGCTGGCAGAAGTGTGTAGAGTTACAAGGAGACTATGTTGAAAAACGCCGAGTACTATTTGGACGGGTTACAGAGATGGGAGCATCGCTGGGAGAAGTGTGTAGAGTTAAAAGGAGACTATGTTGAAAAACGCCGAGTACTATTTGGACGGGTTACAGAGATGGGAGCATCGCTGGGAGAAATGTGTAGAGTTACAAGGAGACTATGTTGAAAAACGCCGAGTACTATTTGGACGGGTTACAGAGATGTGAACATCGCTGGGAGAAGTGTGTAGAGTTACAAGGAGACTATGTTGAAAAACGCCGAGTACTATTTGGACGGGTTACAGAGATGAGAGCATCGCTGGGAGAAGTGTGTAGAGTTACAAGGAGACTATGTTGAAAAACGCCGAGTACTATTTGGACGAGTTACATAGATGAGAGCATCGCTGGCAGAAGTGTGTAGAGTTACAAGGAGACTATGTTGAAAAACGCCGAGTACTATTTGGACGAGTTACAGAGATGAGAGCATCGCTGGCAGAAGTGTGTAGAGTTACAAGGAGACTATGTTGAAAAACGTCGAGTACTATTTGGACGGGTTACAGAGATGGGAGTATCACTGGGAGAAGTGTGTAGAGTTACAAGGAGACTATGTTGAAAAACGCCGAGTACTATTTGGATGGGTTACAGAGATGGGCGCATCGCTGGGAGAAGTGTGTACAGTTACAAGGAGACTATGTTGAAAGACGCCGAGTACCATTTGGACGGGTTACAGAGATGAGAGCATCGCTGGGAGAAGTGTGTAGAGTTACAAGGAGACTATGTTGAAAAACGCCGAGTACTATTTGGACGGGTTACAGAGATGGGAACATCGCTGGGAGAAGTGTGTAGAGTTACAAGGAGACTATGTTGAAAAACGCCGAGTACTATTTGGACGGGTTACAGAGATGGGAACATCGCTGGGAGAAGTGTGTAGAGTTACAAGGAGACTATGTTGAAAAACGCCGAGTACTATTTGGACGAGTTACAGAGATGAGAGCATCGCTGGCAGAAGTGTGTAGAGTTACAAGGAGACTATTTTGAAAAACGCCGAGTACTATTTGGACGGGTTACAGAGATGGGAGCATCGCTGGGAGAAGTGTGTAGAGTTAAAAGGAGACTATGTTGAAAAACGCCGAGTACTATTTGGACGGGTTACAGAGATGGGAGCATCGCTGGGAGAAATGTGTAGAGTTACAAGGAGACTATGTTGAAAAACGCCGAGTACTATTTGGACGGGTTACAGAGATGTGAACATCGCTGGGAGAAGTGTGTAGAGTTACAAGGAGACTATGTTGAAAAACGCCGAGTACTATTTGGACGGGTTACAGAGATGAGAGCATCGCTGGGAGAAGTGTGTAGAGTTACAAGGAGACTATGTTGAAAAACGCCGAGTACTATTTGGACGAGTTACATAGATGAGAGCATCGCTGGCAGAAGTGTGTAGAGTTACAAGGAGACTATGTTGAAAAACGCCGAGTACTATTTGGACGAGTTACAGAGATGAGAGCATCGCTGGCAGAAGTGTGTAGAGTTACAAGGAGACTATGTTGAAAAACGTCGAGTACTATTTGGACGGGTTACAGAGATGGGAGTATCACTGGGAGAAGTGTGTAGAGTTACAAGGAGACTATGTTGAAAAACGCCGAGTACTATTTGGATGGGTTACAGAGATGGGCGCATCGCTGGGAGAAGTGTGTACAGTTACAAGGAGACTATGTTGAAAGACGCCGAGTACCATTTGGACGGGTTACAGAGATGAGAGCATCGCTGGGAGAAGTGTGTAGAGTTACAAGGAGACTATGTTGAAAAACGCCGAGTACTATTTGGACGGGTTACAGAGATGGGAACATCGCTGGGAGAAGTGTGTAGAGTTACAAGGAGACTATGTTGAAAAACGCGGAGTACTATTTGGACGGGTTACAGAGATGGGAACATCGCTGGGAGAAGTGTGTAGAGTTACAAGGAGACTATGTTGAAAAACGCCGAGTACTATTTGGACGGGTTACAGAGATGGGAGCATCGCTGGGAGAAGTGTGTAGAGTTACAAGGAGACTATGTTGAAAAACGCCGAGTACTATTTGGACGGGTTACAGAGATGAGAGCATCGCTGGGAGAAGTGTGTAGAGTTACAAGGAGACTATGTTGAAAAACGCCGAGTACTATTTGGACAGGTTACAGAGATGGGAGCATCGCTGGGAGAAGTGTGTAGAGTTACAAGGAGACTATGTTGAGAAACGCCGAGTACTATTTGGACAGGTTACAGAGATGGGAGCATCACTGGGAGAAGTGTGTAGAGTTACAAGGACACTATGTTGAAAAACGCCGAGTACTATTTGGACGGGTTACAGAGATGGGAGCATCGCTGGGAGAAGTGTGTAGAGTTACAAGGAGACTATGTTGAAAAATTATAAAATTAAAATTCCGAAAAATATTCTTGTATCTTTATTTGGTTGGAAACGTTCAGACCACCTTCGTATATTGTCTATACTTTTTAATTTTGTATCAATGTGGGGTGAAGTGTGTGTGGATTTCACTGTCTCAAACATGGCAACAAAGGTAGGGAAAAGATGTCGATAGAGAAATACTAATCAAGAAAATCCTAATTATATTTGGAGATAATAGTAGAAAATAATTACGTAATTATTTAGATATGTTTTTAAGGAAATTGGATAATAATGTTTTAAAAATAAAATATAATGAAAGACGGTCTAGAACGTCAAATTAAACAACCATCCAAGTAAACGAACATAGAGTTTTATAGATCAAAATAGTTTGTCACTGAAAGATTATTGTAGATTATAATATAATTATATAACTGCAAGAGAGATGAGAAATAAACATTCATTGTCAGTAAGCAAGTACAACTGTGTTATCAGTTGCCTACCGCCAGTTTGACCTCAAGGCAGTGGGAGTATGATAATAATATACGCAAAGCTTTACTAGAGGCAGAATTAAAGAAATTGACACCTGACCCTTGATATTATCTTGAATTGAAACACCTATTGTAGTTTTATGGAAAATTCCATTCATACTCACCACACCTGTCAGGCAGTGTGCTTTCCTGGACCAACTTTTTAAGATGGTGTTCAAATAATTGGAATAAATCAGTATGAGTAATTTCCCATGTTAAAAACACGTCTGGTTTCATAAAGGCCAGGTTTGTAACAAAAGCAGAAAAGCAGAATATTTACAAAATATACCGTAGAAAATCTAAACACCCTATTTGTTCATTATTGTGTTACATTTACATAGGTTAGCTACCCTTTATCGATATTTATGTTTATTTATTATTATTACTATTATTATGCAAGTTCTGGAAATCGGTGTGGTGGGGTCTGAAGGACCCCGGCTAAAATTGTATACCATGTTAATTAAATTTTGTCCACAGTGTGGGGCGCGGCTCTCAACACCTTTCAGGCGGTATGCTCTGAGTTGTTGATCGTTGAGGCTGTAGTGAAGAGTGGGTACACATCATTAGCAGTTGCTTTTCTCATTAGCGGTGTCAGGGTGACCCCACCATACTGATACCCCACCATCGTATTGCGGTGTGTTTCAGGAGGAAATGTCAACAGCTTAAGCAAACAAAATGCATTATATTGTATGGTATGTTGTTACAGAGAAATGAGGAAAAACAAGAAAGAAATTCAAGATCTTTTTCCATCCAAAGCCAGGAAACCTGGATCTTCATTGTTTGGATTTGGAGGCTATTTAACAGACAGTGCTTTTGGTATCTTCGATGTACTATAGTGCTTCAGTGAAACAGGAAACAAAGAAATCTGAGATAATTGAATACTACAATGCCACAAAAGGAGGAATAGATGCACTTGATGGAAAAACGCAATGTTTATGTGACCAATAGACACTGTAGAAGGTGGCCTCGTTCTATTTTCTACACAATGCTGAACATTTCCATACTGAATTCATTCGTAATATATTTATAATTAATAGAAAAGCATAAAAAGTCACGCTTCTAGTTCACCAAGTCTCTGGCATGGCAGCTAGAAGAACCACTTCTACAAACAAGTGTGAGTATTCCACACCTCCCTAGAGAGTTACGAAAGAACATTGCCAGGATGCTCTAATGCGAAATCCCCAAGCAATTAGGAGTCATAACAAAACGGGATAGATGTGCAAAGTGTTCTACAACAAAAGATAGGAAAACAAAAGTATGTTGTGTAATATACAGTACACCAACATGTAGCGAATGCACAAATAGTATTTGTGAGGACTGCTGTAAACACCCATTGTGATTTTGTCACTTGCTATATCTATTTCATTTTAAACACTTTTATCAGTTACCATACATATTTACTTCCATACTTCAAACTTTGTTTGCAGAGGAAAGCATGTAATTTAATACAAAATAGCTGATTCTTAAAACTATCATTCGACCAATGAATATTACATATATGGAGAGAGCTGGTCTGGCTACGTAAATGGGACAGAAAGGTATAGGTCAAGATTGGGAGCTAGATAAATGTCCATTGTGTGGAGAAGCGAATGTATACTATCATTGTATATTATATTGTAGTCAAACAAAGTTATTGTGGGAGCACGTCTGGCTATCTAAATGGGGCAGAAAGGTATAGGTCAAGATACGGAGCTAGATAAATGTCCATTGTGTGGAGAAGAGAATGTAGACTTCCATTGTATATTATATTGTAGTCAAACAAAGGTATGGAGAGAGCAGGCCTGGCTACGTAAGTGGGACAGAAAGGTATAGGTCAAGATAGGGAGCTAGATAAATGTCCATTGTGTGGAGAAAAGAATGCAGACTTCCATTGTATATTATATTGTAGTCAAACAAAGATATTGAGAGAGCAGGTCTGGCTATGTAAATGGGACAGAAAGGTATAGGTCAAGAGAGGGAGCTAGATAAATGTCCATTGTGTGGAGAAGAGAATGCAGACTTCCATTGTATATTATATTGTAGTCAAACAAAGATATGGAGAGAGCAGGGCTGGCTACGTAAATGGGACAGAAAGGTATAGGTCAAGAGAGGGAGCTAGATAAATGTCCATTGTGTGGAGAAGAGAATGCAGACTTCCATTGTATATTATATTGTAGTCAAACAAAGATATGGAGAGAGCAGGGCTGGCTACGTAAATGGGACAGAAAGGTATAGGTCAAGAGAGGGAGCTAGATAAATGTCCATTGTGTGGAGAAGAGAATGCAGACTTCCATTGTATATTATATTATAGTCAAACAAAGATATGGAGAGAGCAGGGCTGGCTACGTAAATGGGACAGAAAGGTATAGGTCAAGATAGGGAGCTAGATAAATGTCCATTGTGTGGAGAAGAGAATGCAGACTTCCATTGTATATTATATTGTAGTCAAACAAAGATACGGAGAGAGCAGGGCTGGCTACGTAAATGGGACAGAAAGGTATAGGTCAAGATAGGGAGCTAGATAAATGTCCATTGTGTGGAGAAGAGAATGCAGACTTCCATTGTATATTATATTGTAGTCAAACAAAGATATGGAGAGAGTAGGCCTGGCTACGTAAATGGGACAGAAAGGTATAGGTCAAGATAGGGAGCTAGATAAATGTCCATTGTGTGGAGAAGAGAATGTAGACTTCCATTGTATATTATATTGTAGTCAAACAAAGATATGGAGAGAGTAGGCCTGGCTACGTAAATGGGACAGAAAGGTATAGGTCAAGATAGGGAGCTAGATATGTGTCCATTGTGTGGAGAAGAGAATGTAGACTTCCATTGTATATTATATTGTAGTGAAACAAAGATATGGAGAGAGCAGGGCTGGCTACGTAAATGGGACAGAAAGGTATAGGTCAAGATAGGGAGCTAGATAAATGTCCATTGTGTGGAGAAGAGAATGTAGACTTCCATTGTATATTATATTGTAGTGAAACAAAGATATGGAGAGAGCAGGCTTGGCTACGTAAATGGGACAGAAAGGTATAGGTCAAGATAGGGAGCTAGATAAATGTCCATTGTGTGGAGAAGAGAATGCAGACTTCCATTGTATATTATATTGTAGTCGAACAAAATATGGAGAGAGCCGGCCTGACTACGTAAATGGGACAGAAAGGTATGGGTCAAGATAAGGAGCTAGATAAATGTCTATTGTGTGGAGAAGAGAATGCAGACTTCCATTGTATATTATATTGTAGTCAAACAAAGATATGGAGAGAGCAGGCCTGGCTACGTAAATGGGACAGAAAGGTATGGGTCAAGATAGGGAGCTAGATAAATGTCCATTGTGTGGAGAAGAGAATGTAGACTTCCATTGTATATTAAATTGTAAACAAACAAAGATATGGAGAGAGCAGGTTTGGCTACGTAAATGGGACAGAAAGGTATAGGTCAAGATAGGAAGCTAGATAAATGTCCATTGTGTGGAGAAGAGAATGTAGTCTTCCATTGTATATTATATTGTAGTCAAACAAAGATATGGAGAGAGCAGACCTGGCTACGTAAATGGGACAGAAAGGTATAGGTCAAATAAGAAGCTAGATAAATGTCCGTTGTGTGGAGAAGAGAATTTAGACTTCCATTGTATATTATATTGTAGTCAAACAAAGATGTGGAGAGAGCAGGTTTGGCTACGTAAATGGGACAGAAAGGTATAGGTCAAGATAGGAAGCTAGATAAATGTCCATTGTGTGGAGAAGAGAATGTAGACTTCCATTGTATATTATATTGTAGTCAAACAAAGATATGGAGAGAGCAGACCTGGCTACGTAAATGGGACAGAAAGGTATAGGTCAAATAAGAAGCTAGATAAATGTCCGTTGTGTGGAGAAGAGAATTTAGACTTCCATTGTATATTATATTGTAGTCAAACAAAGATATGGAGAGAGCAGGTCTGGCTAGGTAAATGGGACAGAAAGGTATAGGTCAAGAGAGGGAGCTAGATAAATGTCCATTGTGTGGAGAAGTGAATGTATACTTCCATTGTATATTGTATTGTAGTCAAACAAAGATATGGAGAGAGCAGGTCTGGCTACGTAAATGGGACAGAAAGGTATAGGTGAAGATAGGGAGCCAGATAAATGCCCGTTGTGTGGAGAAGAGAATTTAGACTTCCATTGTATATTATATTGTAGTCAAACAAAGATATGGAGAGAGCAGGTCTGGCTAGGTAAATGGGACAGAAAGGTATAGGTCAAGAGAGGGAGCTAGATAAATGTCCATTGTGTGGAGAAGTGAATGTATACTTCCATTGTATATTGTATTGTAGTCAAACAAAGATATGGAGAGAGCAGGTCTGGCTACGTAAATGGGACAGAAAGGTATAGGTGAAGATAGGGAGCTAGATAAATGCCCGTTGTGTGGAGAAGAGAATTTAGACTTCCATTGTATATTATATTGTAGTCAAACAAAGATATGGAGAGAGCAGGTCTGGCTAGGTAAATGGGACAGAAAGGTATAGGTCAAGATAGGGAGCTAGATAAATGCCCGTTGTGTGGAGAAGTGAATGTATACTTCCACTGTATATTGTATTGTAGTCAAACAAAGATATGGAGAGAGCAGGTCTGGCTAGGTAAATGGGACAGAAAGGTATAGGTCAAGATAGGGAGCTAGATAAATGCCCGTTGTGTGGAGAAGTGAATGTATACTTCCACTGTATATTGTATTGTAGTCAAACAAAGATATGGAGAGAGCAGGTTTGGCTACGTAAATGGGACAGAAAGGTATAGGTGAAGATAGGGAGCTAGATAAATGTCCATTGTGTGGAGAAGAGGATGTAGACTTCCATGGTATATTATATTGTAGTCAAACAAAGATATGGAGAGAGCAGGCCTGGCTACGTAAATGGGACAGAAAGGTATAGGTCAAGATAGGGAGCTAGATAAATGTCCATTGTGTGGAGAAGAGGATGTAGACTTCCATTGTATATTATATTGTAGTCAAACAAAGATATGGAGAGAGCATGCCTGGCTAGGTAAATGGGACAGAAAGGTATAGGTCAAGATAGGGAGCTAGATAAATGTCCATTGTGTGGAGAAGAGGATGTAGACTTCCATTGTATATTATATTGTAGTCAAACAAAGGTATGGAGAGAGCAGGCCTGGCTACGTAAATGGGACAGTTTGGGGGGAGGGGCGAAGTAGTAATTAGAAAAAAATTGTTAATAAAAGGGGAAAAGAACAGCAGAAATATAGGGAATTATTTAGGGAAAGTCAGAGAGAGATGGCTAAGAACAATTAAGAGAAAAATGTAGAGTAGCCTAGGTGAAATGGCAAAATCTGTAAAAAGGAGTAGAGGGTCTCCAATACACAAAAACCTAGGGTTAGGTGTATGGTGACCAAATTATTATTCAATGGCAAGCAACAGGATTGAGGAATATATGGCATTTTCCAGTATGGAAATAATTATATAATGTAATCTTGATTTATTATTTCCAATTAATGATGTAAAAGGAAAGACGAGAAATATTAAACATTACTTCTTTATTATGTACCTAAAATTAAGTACGTGATGTATTTTTATCCAATACCGAAGTGTCTCTCCAAATGTTTCTTTTGACACTTGTTGAATAGAAAGTACGAACTAAAATTCTAATTCTAACATACGATTGTTGTAAACTGATTAGATAATTAACCTCGAAATTGATCAAGACGAAATATGGCAGACGTGATAAAGCTTAGCGTATTAGCCACTAGATGTCAGTGTATAGCGCATTTCAAATTTCAAAGTTGTCATCTACGTTTACGGAGTTAAACGAAACTTACTGAATGAGGACTTGTAGCCCGATCGCTCAACTTATCGTGCGCATATAGTACATGTCGAATTTTTAGATAAAATATAACACTAGTTTTGTGGACTAGTGATAAAGTAATACATGAGTTTTTTTAAACGGTATACCACATCGCTGGAGGTAACACCGTCGCATGGCCCATATCATCCCTGAAATAGATAAGGGAACGAGAAATAGCGAACAGTTGAGTCGTGATATATCTAAGTGTGAAAGAGGTGAGCCAAGTGGTTGGCTGAGCGAACCATCATATCAGTAAAGGGAGAGTTACTTTAACATGCGACAGATCACAGTCAGCTACTAAGAAACATAGCATTCCCTTGTTAAACTATTGGCTTTGTTTGGGTCTCACATTAGGTTTAAAACTGGTTAGGTCCCGTACTGATACAGGAGAGCTGTACAATATTGTCGCGAATCCCCATTTTTATGACTGGCGGCGTACGCACGGCTTGTTTATACAAAGGAACTGATAGGCAGACAGTGTGGTAATAAAGAGCTTGCATAAGCAGTTAAAGATAGCGCGGGATAAAGGACTTGCCGACACGGATAAAGTTTACCGTGTAGAAAATTCTAGTGATATCTTGATTGACAGAGAACAGTTGATTTCTTGTTTGTTCCAGAAATCTCTCGAATTTATCAATGAGGTATTTAAGGGAGCGATGACTCGCCAAGAGCCAGTCGCGAACTGTAGTAAACACAGTAATCAGTAAACAGCTTTAGAGTGTTGTTGTAACGAGAGCTGATGTAATCAGAACGCTGTTTGTTGTCATTGACCTTGGTAGATTGTGGTTGTGTATGTGACGTAATGCTGTTACTGTGAGTGTATTTCTACACAAATAAAGAACATTTAGAAATTCGGCAAATTGAACTTTTAATTCTACGAAGCCACAAAGTCACAATATTTACGACGCTTCTTGATGTCCAGTCGCAAGCCAACAATCTCGTATTAGCTACTCTGTTTCTTAACACTATGAGTAACAGAGACTTCAAACTCAGCAATGAATCACATCGTATCTTGATTATAAATCCTTTAACTTAGGAGTAACAAGTTACATAACTATTTTTTAATGTCTCTGGTACTTATTGGTATATTAGATAACGGAGAGAATATCTCGGTGCATATGTGTATCCCCGGGAGGATCGGATGAGGTAAAGGAACCGTAGGCTGTAGGAAAGGACAACGTGACAGAGACCTGCAGGTTTCCTAGCATTTGCTGGCTTCACCACCCGGAGAGGAGGCTCTAGCAGCGAACAGCCAAACCACTAGAGGATTACTCATTGGTCCCCTCTATCAAGAACTGGAGAAAGTTGGACCCAGCAGTGGAGGCTCGAAGGCCAATCTCTGGTGGAGCCGAGAAAAAGGTACAAATTGTAAGCCTCTGCAAAACTATCATCGTCAACCGGCGCAGAGAGACATCCTATAACATGAAAGCGTAAGACGAAATGGGGGACAAACAAGAACCATGGTACAAGACACATCATATCGACCAGAGTAAACCACGGAAAATGCATGGTCACGTAGGCAGTTGACGCGAAACCCACCATTACGAGTCTCTAACGTTACCCTGGAGACTTTTCGTACATAACTTATACGCATGACCTGTACGAAGAAGACCTAGCACCTATTGCGTTTGTGACCCCGAAACGGAGATGAAGGCACGTCAAAGGCGAGGTTCCAGTTTGTAACTGCCCGGTGATGATGATGATGATGATGATGATGATGATGATGATGAGTATAAGGGCGCTCAACTGCAGGGGTTATCAGAGCCTTTTTTTTTAACAAAAAAAGCTGGTCATGGCAAAAGCCAGATATAAATTTCTCTAAAAAACTATAAATATGTAAATACACTTACAAATAATACATGCACATAAAAACTATACAGACAAAAGAAATATATATCTAAAGTGGCATAAATTCTCTTCGCTAAATCCTAAAGTCTAGTCTAGAAAAGAATCTTAAAACCGCCTCCACTACTGCGTTATCGTCCGCTAGCATTTCTGCAAAGCTGACCGGCAGCTGCAGGGACGTCCTAAGGTCTGCTAGGCAAAAACACTCTAGCAGCACGCGTCGTACAGATATCCCTTCGTTGCAAAACGGACACAGTGGAGCAGGCTCCTGTTTAGAAAGAAAACTATGAGTAAAAAAGCAGTGCCCAATTCGTAACCGAGCCAAACTCACCTCCTCGCGACGAGATGACCGACAGGAGGTAACCCAGGGAATTCGAAGTTCTTTCACAGACCTAAGTTTATTATTGCGGAGAGCGGACCACTCTTCCTGCCAGCAGGTTTGCACAGAGAGCTGGTACCAGCTGCGTCCAATTTATAAAACCTATTTTTTTCAGGACTTGGACTAGATAGGAACTTCTGGATATTTTAAAATACAAGTGGACTCTTTGTGATTGCCTGACAGAGCTGGCAGCATTGTACAGTATATAGAACTCTAGTGGCAGCGACGAGAGTTAGGACTGTCTTTGATACGTAAAATGACGAAGTTTTCATTGCAAGAACATCGTGTAATCATTCGTTTTCTCCATTTTCGTGGTGACACTTACTGAAATTCATCGTCAGTTGAGCAAGACACGTGGTGATGGTACCATGGATGTGTCTAATGTGCGTTCCAGTGTGCGACAGTTCAATGAAGGCGGAACACTTTTCGCATTTTCAGATCTTCATGCAGGATTATGTACACAGATCCCAGGGAAATGCCAATGTTGGAGACGATATCTGCAACTGTCTTGGTTTGTTGTCACACGATGTTCTGTCTTCATTGAAGTATCGCAGCGAGGAACTCACCATATTCTCTGAAGTTTTACAGAGAGTATCCTCGCCAATGTTACTTATTTCGGTTCGAATGGATTCCTTGAGAACATCAATTGTCCATAGCCTATTCTTGTACACTCTAGTTTTTAGATACTCCCACAAGAAAAAATCCGGTGAGGTTAGGTCAAGGGATCTGGGGGCCACAGACATTTTTAGATTATTCGATTATCAAAGAAACTGGTTACAAATTCCATGGTGTCATTAGATGTATGGCACGTTGCTCCATCTTGCTGGAAATAACCTTCTCTGAATTCGATATCATCCAGCTGCTCCACAAATGTCTTGAAGATACCCATATAAACTTCAGTGTCTACAGTCGTATCAAAGAAAATGGGACCAATGATTGATAAATGTTGGTGGAGGACACTACAACATTTTCTCTGAGATGTAAATAGTATAATGCAATCTCCCAAATGTTTATTATATTCTCCTAAAGTTGTACGTGTGTCCTATTAATAGTTCAACAGTTATTGCCTATTGAAATGGTTCAGGTTTATATGGATCGGCTATACTTTTTCTGTATTTTTAAATTATCTTGTTAAATATATTAATTAATAGATAAACTGCATTTTGCAGCCTCTTCTCTCAGTCAAAAACTAGTATAATATATTCTGCAGAACGTAATAAGTGAGGAAGCTAATGGTTTGACATAAAATGTGATGGTGGGGCTTTTGATGGAGTGATTGGTGAGGGAAAGCGGAAAACCCAGACGCTACTTTGTCCACCACAAAACCCCGAACGAACCCGTGACGCCTTGAGAGGCTAGTGGTGTTGCTCCTTGGGTCAGACCGCGGACCTCACAGAGAATTGAGTCAGTGGCCTGATAAAGAGATTTACTGATGCGACCGCTTTGCCAAATAAGGACAATCCTCTCGTTACATAACCCCAATTGATTGCTGCACTAATAAAATTCGCAAGCAACACGCCACCTAACTTACTCGCTTTATTTACGTACCTCCTTTCTTGGACTTTATTAACAAAATCTCTAAACGATCCATATTTTATGGCACAACTTTTTAAAAACTTAATTACTTGTTGAGATCTGTCGTTCTATATATGTCCGCATTACGTCACTAGGTCTGCCGCGCGCTCCTCCTTGGGTTTTGAACCGATTTAAATTAATTATGGGCTCATTCACATCAGTTTTGCAATGCGAAAGTTTTACGGTTAAGTAACTCTGGCAGGTGAGGCCCGGCCCGAGGCATTGCGCTAGATAAAATTGGCCCTTCTCCCCACAGACATTTGTAGCATCAAGATAACCCTTCCAGGTGGTCCTCACAACCAGCGAGCGGGAGCACGTGATGGTCCTTCAACGTTAAGTCATATCGGACAATGAATGAAATGATGTTCAAATGAGTACAGGGTACATAGAGCTTAGAGTTACCAGACATTTATCTTTCAGGATAAGAGTAAACCTCCAACGTTAAGTCATATCGGACGATGAATGAAATGATGTTCAAATGAGTACAGGGTACATAGAGCTTAGAGTTACCAGACATTTATCTTTCAGCATAAGAGAAAGCCTCCAACGTTAAGTCATATCAGACGATAAATGAAATGATGTTCAAATGAGTACAGGGTACATAGAGCTTAGAGTTACCAGACATTTATCTTTCAGGATAAGAGTAAACCTCCAACGTTAAGTCATATCGGACGATGAATGAAATGATGTTCAAATGAGTACAGGGTACATAGAGCTTAGAGTTACCAGACATTTATCTTTCAGCATAAGAGAAAGCCTCCAACGTTAAGTCATATCGGACGATGAATGAAATGATGTTCAAATGAGTACAGGGTACATAGAGCTTAGAGTTACCAGACATTTATCTTTCAGCATAAGAGAAAGCCTCCAACGTTAAATCATATCGGACGATGAATGAAATGATGTTCAAATGAGTACAGGGTACATAGAGCTTAGAGTTACCAGACATTTATCTTTCAGCATAAGAGAAAACCTCCAACGTTAAGTCATATCGGACGATGAATGAAATGATGTTCAAATGAGTACAGGATACATAGAGCTTAGAGTTACCAGACATTCATCTTTCAGGATAAGAGAAAACCTCCAACGTTAAGTCATATCGGACGATGAATGGAATGATGTTCAAATGAGTACAGGGTACATAGAGCTTACAGTTACCAGACATTCATCTTTCAGGATAAGACAAAACCTCCAACGTTAAGTCATATCGGACGATGAATGAAATGATGTTCAAATAAGTACAGGGTACATAGAGCTTAGAGTTAGCAGACATTCATCTTTCAGAATAAGAGAAAACCTCCAACGTTAAGTCATATCAGACGATGAATGAAATGATGTTCAAGCATCTCTTTGTATTAATGCTGATAATTGTTAGTATGATCTGAGGATTGATTTGACGTCCGCTCCACTGTTAGACATGTCATATAATACGTGCTCTTTCTGACCAAGGTTTGTAGTGCACGTACTGTAAATGCAATATCTGCCATTATCATTGCGATGAGCGCTAGCAATTGTCCGTTTACACCGCTTGTTGTTAACATCGGTGAGTGTGTATTAGTAAAACAAAAATGGTGATATTTACACGATTTTCTTCGTTTCTTCTATTTGTGTCTGCTAATGGAGCTAATCCCCTGCAGAAATAGCTAAATTACATATCTCGTAGTCACAGACTGATATATCACCTCGCCTCGTAGTAGTGAACGTGATGCAAGGGGAACGACGTTTTCTCTCTCGCTTGAGGAAAGGTGGCGGGTGATTGCCAAAAAAAGCGTGATTTATGTCGGACGCTAATTTGTGTGTGCAAGTAATTAGCGTAGAATGTGGGCCAGTAAAACGTAACGTACAAGTTCATCAACCGCTGTGACACAGAAACCTGTTACACGGCGGCGGCATATCGCACAAATGTCGATCAGGAAAGAAAGTGGACTTGGCTCCATCGTCACGTGACTCTCTCCACCCTTACCTTTATCATTCATTTTAATTTACAGAAATAGCAACATTACGTCATACATATAACTGGTCTCAAAATTACATTCTCTTTATATATGGTCGCCAGAATAAACTGAAATTCACCCGCCTCGGTAGCGTAGATGGTAGCGTGTCTGTCTCACCTTTAAGAGGTCCCGAGTTCGAATCTCGGTCAGGGCGAGTTAGCTGGATAAGGTTTTTGTCCCGGATTTTCCTTTATCCTAAAAGACGAATTTCGGATAACTCTTAGCTCCATGGACACTAGGCTCATTTAAGCATCATTTCACCCTTCCATTCATCGTCCGATATAACTTAACGCTTGAGGACGTAAATTAAAAAAAATAATAAAAAAATAAATAAAGATAAACAACCTCGTTGTCAACGTTACGATCACTAGAGGTAACTATGCTTTTGCCAGTATTACCAAAACTGAAAATGAAACAAATTTAAAAACAAAATCGACTGCTGGTATTTCAAAATTTATTACACGATGTTTATTTTTTAAAATAAACAATTTTTCCCAGAACATTATATCTATCGGACCCTGCTACAGCCAATTTATAAGTTTGTTTATCTTAATGTTACAAAAATGTTCTTTGTTCTGGTTTCTAAATTACGTTTTGTCTTTCTAATATAAACTTTATCACAATCTAAACAACTAAATTGATAAATACCAGATTTTTTATTATTAGAAATGTTCTGTTTTTTTAGAGAAATGTAGTAAACTTTTAATACTATATTTATTTTGAGGAACTCAAGTTATACCAAACTCTTTAATTTTTTTTTGAAAATGTTTATTAACCGAAGGATGGTAAGTAAACTTTTTAAAATTATAATCATCTTTTATTTTTAATAGGTTTTTGATATTTAATTTTTTCATTTTATCTATGTATAAAGTTTTTTATCAAAACCATATTAATAATGTCGCGAATCCATTATGAGCCGTATACAGGCCAAGGTCCTTGATAGATAGAGTCAACATGAAAAATTCAATGCCACGGCCGGGATTTGAAGCACGGATCTCCTGGTTTCCGTCCAGTCGCTCTTACCCATTGAGCTACCATGGCCAACGTGCCGTCCTGACATTAAGTTCTCCATTTGACTCATATATTTCCCCTGTAAACCACTAGGGGGTCTCCTATCCGAGATACACCGTTTGTGGCGACTTACTATCGTAAGTACTTAAGTCCCAGGCTTCATCATGATAAGAGAGTCCCTAGTGATCTACCGGGGAAATATTCAACTCAAATGGAGAATTTAATGTCAGGACGGCACGTTGGCTATGTTAGCTCAATGGGTTAGAGCGACTGGACGGAAACCAGGAGATCCGTGCTTCAAATCCCGGCCATGGCATTGAATTTTTCATGTTGACTCTATCTATCAAAGACCTTGGCCTGTATACGGCTCATGTGAAGAAATGATTAATTTCCATCAATTAACTAAAATATCACAAAAATATGTTTATATTCTTTATTAAATTCCTCTTTATTCAGGGGTATGTTTATTAATCTATAAATCAAACTAAATTCACTATGTGAAAAAGTGTTAAACATTTATTTTTACGTAATTATCGATATGAGTAGACTTCCTAATAATACCAAAGTTTAATTTATTATTATTTATTATTATCTTTAGATCTAGAAAAGGAAAAAATCCATTAATTTCAGTTTCTAATGGGAATTTTATAGTTTTATCTTGTAAATGTAGCTATTTTAAAGCATCATTTATGTGTTTATCGAGAACAATAGCAAAAATATCAGCAACGTATCTATACCAGGTTTTAAAATTAAAGGGAATGTTTTAGTGACTTGAATTTCCAAAAGCTCATATAAACATCAGCAAGAAAAGGTGAAACAACTTGCACAACTTAATGTTGAACAGTTAATATCCGTACTGGGCGGCATGGTTCACGAGGTTTCGTCTGGGGTTCGCATTTGGGAGGTCCGACTTCGATTCCAATGGCCAAGCTACCTGACCATGGGTATTTCCGGGACTTCTTCCGGGTCACCAGGGAATGCTGTGTAGGTTAATTACATTCTCCGAATTTCCTGTCGCTCCATTTCATCTCTCATCTGGTGATGTCTTTCAGGGTAGAAGTGTTGGTGATACATGGCGGGATGATATAAAACTGGTAAATACTTCCCTCCGGTAGGACGGCCTCGTGGGCCGTATCAGGACAACAGTAGGTGAGATGTTGGTTGTAATGGCCCATCTCCTTCAGCAACTTTAGTGCGAGCGCTGCGGACCCCAAGCACTCGTGGTACCTCTGACGTTACTAGAGGAACCTCGGGCTGAGCATTCAAGCCCCTCCCTGATTGGGAGTTGTTCGGATTGGGTTGGACTCGAGGGGGCAGTGTGTTCCCGACACTCGCGGGAGATCGGGTACCTCCGGCCAGGCTTCGGCCGCCCGGAGGCAGCAGAGGGTTGCCTAGAAAATCCCGAGTACTAGCCTGCAGAGTTAGTAGGCTCCACCGAGGTTATTCAGTAGCCTTCCCTGCGGGGTTGACTCACGTATGTGGCGTATCCATTTCCACCCGTCTTGAGATGGGGGGAGGGCCTTTTAGGCTCGAGGTATTGCCCCAAGAAAAGAGCCCCGGAGTTATCCATCACTCCCGGGTATGCAGAGGCCGGACTCCGCCCTCGCATTGTCGTGGCTCTTTGCGACGGCCGCCCTCTGTCTGCTCTCGCTTCATCTTTCCTCCCGGGTCCCCACTTGGGAGTATAGGTACAATAAGCCAAGTTTGGACTTCCGTACTGGGTCCCCGCCAAAATAATCCAGTTCCAAATAAGTTGTGCTTTTTAAACAGATTTTATTTGTTGGTAGTACTTTTCTGTGCCTCTTAGTCATCCTCCGTAGTGTACAGGTAACACACTCCACTACTTTCACTACTATACTCACTACTTTCCGATGTAGAAAGTAATGGAGTTTATTAGGCACAAAAGTATTAGCATGGTCTCCTTCGGAAGGGAAGTAAAGTCGATAGTCTTGTGCGTAGTTTTACGTACGTAAAAGAAACTCAAGCCCATTAAAGAGACCTCTGCCGCGTTCCTGAATCGGGCCACTAGGCCGGCTCGGAAACTGAGGTCCGTCTCGCCGGAGAGGAGTGTTTCTCAGAACATATCATGCTGTCATGCACCGCCGAAACACCCACCGACACTCCTACCCTGAAAGAGACCATCAGGCGAGAGATGATAATGGAGATGAAATGGAGAGAGAGGAAATTCCCAGCCACCCGGGAAAACTCGCGAAATATCCCATGGATCAGACAGGTCAGCCACCGGAATAGAACCGGGGCCACTGATGAAACCGGCTGAGCCATTCGAGAGGCTATTTCGCATTACATGCCAGTACCATTCATAACAAGTGTTTACACAACCAATATTAAGACAATTTTATAATAACATTACATTTGTTTTCAAAACGACAGTAATAGTCATCTGCGTTTTTATAAAGAATGTTCTTAAAATATTATTATTATTATCTAACTTCCACAAGAAAAGCACAAGGCATTACTATTAAAGAAGCAATAATAAGAACAAAAATACACATCAAGAATTCGAACACACGTTGGTCTACTTACAAGACATACGTTTTTACCGCTCGGCTATCATCTCCCTATCTACCACATAACTTTGAAAGAAAGCCAAAGTGACATCAAAACGTATATTGATCTCGGAGCGATATCGAATACTTCATATGTTTTCCGAATCGAACTTTGTTTTGGTAGATGTTCATTTATTTTGTCCGAGGCTGCGCTCCTATACGTTATAGCGGTGATTCCGAGATTGCAACTCGTGTTTCGTACATGATATTGTAAACATGTAAGTACGCAGTAGAAGGGCTGAGATGGTCGCGTGCTGTACCAGGGAACCAGGACTCTGTGATCAGTTACAGCCTCAACAAAAACACACAGTAGTGGAGCTATATGAACACAAGCGTAACCAAGGCAACAGACCGTGACAGGACAAAAAGCTTGTCGCTCTAGCCAGCCGTGAAACTCACGTGCTCATCTTCAGTAATTCATATCACGTCCTCCTTCAAACTGTTAGGAGTATTAATTTCTGTCTTGTACCGAAAATACTTGGTATACTGAAGTCTATGCCAACACGCTACATCACCCAATACTGATTTTTCTGGCTTCTACTTGCCAAGAGGAACGGACGAGGTGAAACAACCGTAGTAAATGTCTCAGAAAACAGTACTATCTGGTAACTTCCTAACAAATACGTATGTGTTCTATATTATCGACATCTACTTAATTTAAAATTATAACTGCGCTTACTTAAAATGGTTGTAAAAATACTGTTACAGTAAAATCGCTTTCCGTTCTACTGATGCCAACTACGAAAATACGAATTTTGCAACATTTCGGTGAATTGCCTTAGGATTTCTTTTTTTTTTCATTTACATCCACCAATTTTAAGTCATATCGGGCGATCAATGAAATGCTGTCCAAATGAGTATTGGGTACTTTCTTTATTTTTTATTTTGTCAAACAGTAGCTAATGGTTCTTGCTTAAGTTATCATGAATAATGTATTTTTGGCTTCAGTAACTTGAGAATATCCTCAAAACTACTCTTTATTTTGTATGAATTTTGCATAACTGGTAAAGTAAAAGAGATAGACAAAATATTACTACACAAAGGATGATCTTTGTTAAAATGCACAATAAAGGTGAAATATATTTTTAAGTTAACTAGTTGTCAGTAAAGTGGTATGAAAAAATCTATGAAGCAATAGTAGAATCAAAAATGACATATGGGTGGAGTTGTGGGGACCAATGAGATAATAAATCATGCTGAACATACATATGAACAGTTCTGTAAAGAGATACTAGGTTTGAATAAGTCAACGCCAAATGGAGAAGCTAGAGTGGAACCTTGCATGATTTGGGTAGTTATAGAGAGATGTTTAAAATATTGGTATCACTGTATAAAAATGGATGATGATAATACATTAAAGATCTGTCTAGAACAACAGAAGAATTCAACATGTAAGAACAGCTGGTGGGCAGAGCTAGAGAGAACGCTGGAATGTTTGGCATGACAGAGAAAGAAATGTAAAAGGTTTCTCGACAATTATTAATAATAGAATATAGGACATTGACAGACAAGTGACATGGGGAAATCTGATAAGTATGCTAAATGTATACCTGAAAATAAAGGCAGAAACATATATAGACATATGTGATAGTTATGAGAGGGAGGGTTTAGCTTGGTTAAGGACAGGAGCCATATTGAGAGGGGTTCACCAAAGGAGTGCATTCTACCTGGAAAGAAAATAAGTCGAGAACATTATGTAGAGGAGTGTAAAGAAATTGAAAACTGAAGGAAATTAATATGGGATAAGAACTGGGATAATAAAGGGATAATAAAAATGCTAACGTTGAAAAGAGAAAAAAGAATAAGGAGATTTGGGGAGAGTTGCTGACAAAGTCAAAGGGCTGAGAAGGGCAAGGAAGTAAGAGGTAGAGAAATGGAAGACACAATCAGAACATAAGGTCAAGGTCGTATAAGGGCTAGGATAGAGGTAGCCAACACCACTATCAGCCCGTAATATAAGCAGCTGACAAATTTGTACCTAGATTAGAATTGTAAAACTTGTAATTGAGATTGTAACATATCGAAGTACAAATAAATATGTATTATTATTATTATTATTATTATTATTATTATTATTATTATTATTATTATTATTATTATTATTATTATTATTATTATTATTATTATTATTATTATTATTATTATTATTATTATTATTATTATTATTATTATTATTATTATTATTATTATTATTATTATTATTATTATTATTATTATGATTATGATTATGATTATGATTATGATTATGATTATGATTATGATTATGATTATGATTATGATTATGATTATGATTATGATTATGATTATGATTATGATTATGATTATTATTATTATTATTATTATTATTATTATTATTATTATTATTATTATTATTATTATTATTATTATTATTATTATTATTATTATTATTATTATTATTATTATTATTATTATTATTATTATTATTATTATTATTATTATTATTATTATTATTATTATTATTATTATTATTATTATTATTATTATTATTATTATTATTATTATTATTATTATTATTATTATTTATTACTATTTATTACTTGATAACAGGGGCGGCTGGGGCTCTGAAAATCGGTGGTTCACAAATTTATTCATGCAATTTACTTGTTTTAAAGTAACAAACGGTTGTTTAAGCCTACCACTATAGACTGCTGTATACACAAGTTAACGGTAATTCACAGGGTGTAACACAACATGCGTATTTCAGAAACACTCTAGAGCATAACACTCTTCTATTTATGCAGCTAAAAATGGACTTGATATCTCTTCATGGCAGACTTCAAGTGTACATTGCAAGATTTCGGTTCTGGATTGTCTTGGAGGTCCCCTTAAACACTGTAGCATTCTCCAGATAGGTTTTTCAGAACACAGTCTAGCTCTGCACTGAAGTTTATCAGTCCTCAAAAAATACCAGGATTGCTTGACGTAGCTGAATCATTGTGTCCTCGTAGAGCTAACTCATAGGTTCCACAAAACCTAATGCAGTTAACAATAATGTTTAAAACATACCTATTTTGAGCCACTTTCTGGCTGTGTTCTTCAATTGTTCTCCGATATGCACTGTCCATCTGCTCTGCTATATTTACAGTGCCAAGCATAGCAAAACTGTGTTTTTCATGTGCAGTTTTTAAGTTACGTGTTTTTAGCGCGATCATGAAGATGCTGCAAAGCATTCACGTCATGTTTTGTCCACAGATCTTCACCGCCAAACAGAACGCAAGGAAAGCAAAACAGGTTATTTTTAATATTACAACCACACATCAAATTATATTTCTCATATACATTGTTGTTAAAGTTCCTGTTCAAATATCTTGTTTTTGTTTTGACTACCTATGTGATGTTTATATTTGGCGTAGGACTTCCAAGTCGCTATTTTCGGTCTTTTCCTCTAAGCTCATTTTTAAAAGGGATGTGCTAATACACACTTTATGGAATTCATTGTTTCTCCTTATATAACACAATATACTTGTATTTAAATAAATCACTTTTATTCACTACTCAAAGCACGACACAGCTAACAAAACACGGCACAAAACATGTGGCTGTGCTCTGGTAGGTAATAGTAATCTGTGGTAATAGTTGACCGATGCGAATTTTTAATATGAGAATAATAGGTGGCGCTGAAAACAGAAGGAGAAGGCTTGGCATTCGCTATTCTCTGGCTGCTAGGTTAACCAACCTTCTGCAGCCATAAGCCCCGCCCTTCCCCCCTACTTGCCTCGGCACGCCCTAGGTTCATCCTGCCCTATACCTCCCCATTGTATACCAGTGGTTTGCAACTGAGAGTGAACTACTTGGCACCTGCAAGCAATACAGCGTGCTGAGGGCCACTGCACTAGACAAGGTCGAGCTGAACGCGAAATGGAACATGCCCTTGCATTAAAGGGAGACCCGGCATTTTGGTTGTAGCGCAAACATGCTACCCCATTGAGAAGCCGCCCCTGATTGATAATAATATTTTATTAAGTTAACCATTTGATGTAAATATTATGAATCTTGAAGTACTTATACTTTTCTCACATATCAACTGTTTATTTTTCATTTTTTTTCATGTAAAGATTATGAAATGTCAAAGCTCTTACCCTTTTGTCAGGAACTGCTAGTTGCCTTTTACTGCAAATATCAAACCTTTTCTGAGAAGTAAGATGCGAAGTAACTGGATGTTTTTCTTGTATTTACAGCTTACCTGCAAAGAAACACAAATGGAATAAAGTTAAAAAAGTAAATTATATATAAAATATAGCAAAGAGCATAGGAGTTTTGGATCTAAAAGTAATAGATAAGTAAAGCATATAAGTAAAGCATATCAATAGATATGCTTGTACGTAAAATAATTCCTGTGGGTCAAAATTCCGGCATATCGGCGGCGTTGATATGAAAATGTCAATTGACAAACTCGTTTATAATAGTATATTGCGATATTAATGTATACGGAACGAGGAAAGGTTTGACAAAACGAGACGCTTGCACCGAGTTTTTTCAATTCTCAAAATTCCGGTATGTGCTTACCACATGTGTGTTGCACATTACTTTTTGCACTGTGTGTATTAGTGTGAATCTGTATTTTAGTAGTTTAGACATTAGCTGAAATATTGATAAATATAATTGAAAATAAATGTTAGATTTTAGAATGTGCATCGCGTATATGTGTTTCTATGGAGAAATACTTACCGCACTGTGCGGGAATGTCAACTTACGATGTATAGCAACAATAGCGGCAAATATGGAATATTAGTTACATAGTACAAACAATTATTTAAAATAAATCACACATGTGAAGACGCTACAACTCAGCGAATGTGTGAAGAACTTATTTCTGTTTTTAAGGTAGGCTAATACAGATTAACTGTGCATATTTTTGTTGAGGTGAGATAACTCAAACCCTTGTTTATGTTCCGAGTGTTGAGAGGGTAAATAAAGAGGATCTAGTGGGCAACATTGCACTACTCACGTATAGAAACAGATGACCTTAAGCTATGTTCTTTTAAAAATTAGACTGTAAGGTGTACCGTGTCGGATGTCTGGTGATGAGTTATTGCTAGATATGATAATTCATGATTTTAACAGACAAAGAAATATCCCCCAAGGAGGCGTGGCAATTCGGAGACTAGATTTAAATCAATTTACAGATGAAAAATGCCGACTCTATTTTTGTTTTGATAAAATGGCTCCACGACGGTTAGTGGAAGCTTTACATATAGCGCTTAGAATTGTAACAAGAATGGTGTTCTGCTGTTTGAATAAACAATTTACATCGTTCGTATGGATATATATTTAGGTTATGTTGTACTATCTCAGGTGTGGAAGGTTTGTGCATATCTAAACTGACTGATTTGGAAGCAGTTGCACAATATTATGCACATGCTGTATCATTAAAGGGAAAACCTATAAGATGGTAGATGGTACAACATGAGGTGATCCATGTGATACTTTATTGTACGGAAGGAAATTGTGTTTTTCCAGTTGCAGCTACCATATTTGCAGCTATTTGTTTACATACATTTGGATCTTCATATGGGTTGGTTGGCATCCTTAATGGTAAAGCGTAATGTTTCTTGGGTCATTTTGTAAGAGAAATGCTAACCGTGAAGCCTCACGTTAAATGGTGAACTATAACATGTCCGGTTATAGGTTATCTGTTTACAGTAGACGTGCGCATGTGCAGAACATCGCTCACGTGACACTAACGTTTACCGAGAATATGGGCAAGAAGTCCCTAATCAAATGGTGTATTTCGGTTAAGATGTAGGGCTGAGTAGATTGTTTTGTAAGAAGTTGGGTGACGTCAGACTACACACAGTGTTGGTGCCACACTGTCATTACCTGATGAGGCAAACAAACCTCGCACACGTTTAATGACTACACAATGTGACGTAATATCTGCAAAGTGACAACTCCTGGAACATCAATGTTCCATTTATCAACACCAAAGCCCTGATACATCAAGATGATCACACTTTATTGTAAAATATCTCATACGAAGTGCGTTCAAGTTATTTTTTTTACCTCCTAATTTTTTCAGGACTGTGACCACATAGGAACTTCTATTTTTCTTTAAATACACGTGGACTCTTTGTGAATGCCTGACAGAGATGGCAGCACTGTACATGTCATAGAACTCCAGTGGCAGCGACGAAAGTTAGGACTGTTTTAGATACTTAAAATGGCGACGTTTTCATTGTAAGAAAAGCATGTAATCATTCATTTTCTCCATTTTCGTGGTGTGACACCTACTGAAATTCATCTTGAGTTGAGCGAGACATGTGGTGATGGTACCATGGATGTGTCTAATGTACGTTTCTGGGTGCGACAGTTCAATGAAGACAGAACATCGTGTGACAACAAACCAAGACAGTTAAGTGAGGTATGTGGTGATGGTACCATGGATGTGTCTAATGTACGTTCCTGGGTGCGACAGTTTAATGAAGGCAGAACATCGTGTGACAACAAACCAAGACAGTTAAGTGAGGCATGTGATGATGGTACCATGGATGTGTCTAATGTACGTTCCTGGGTGTCTCAGTTCAATGAAGACAGAACATCGTGTGACAACAAACCAAGACAGTTGAGTGAGGCATGTAGTGATGGTACCATGGATGTGTCTAATGTGTGTTCCTGGGTGTGACAGTTTAATGAAGGCAGAACATCGTGTGACAACAAACCAAGACAGTTAAGTGAGGCATGTGGTGATGGTACCATGGATGTGTCTAATGTGTGTTCCTGGGTGTGACAGTATAATGAAGGCAGAACATCGTGTGACAATAAACCAAGACAGTTAAGTGAGGTATGTGGTGATGGTACCATGGATGTGTCTAATGTACGTCCCTGGGTGTGACAGTTTAATGAAGGCAGAACATCGTGTGACAAACCAAGACAGTTGAGTGAGGCATGTGGTAATGGTACCATGGATGTGCCTAATGTACGTTCCTGGGTGTGACAGTTTAATGAAGGCAGAACATCATGTGACAACAAACCAAGACAGTTAAGTGAGGCATGTGGTGATGGTACCATGGATGTGTCTAATGTACGTTCCTGGGTGTGACAGTACAATGAAGGCAGAACGTCATGTGACAACAAACCAAGACAGTTAAGTGAGGCATGTGGTGATGGTACCATGGATGTGTCTAATGTACGTTCCTGGGTGTGACAGTTTAATGAAAGCAGAACATCGTGTGACAAACCAAGACAGTTGAGTGAGGCATGTGGTGATGGTACCATGGATGTGTCTAATGTACGTTCCTAGGTGTGACAGTACAATGAAGGCAGAACATCGTGTGACAACAAACCAAGACAGTTGAGTGAGGCATGTGGTGATGGTACCATGGATGTGTCTAATGTACGTTCCTGGGTGTGACAGTTCAATGAAGGCAGAACATCGTGTGACAACAAACCAAGACAGTTAAGTGAGGCATGTGGTGCTGGTACCATGGATGTGTCTAATGTACGTTCCTGGGTGTGACAGTTCAATGAAGGCAGAACATCGTGTGACAACAAACCAAGACAGTTAAGTGAGGCATGTGGTGCTGGTACCATGGATGTGTCTAATGTGTGTTCCTGGGTGTGACAGTATAATGAAGGCAGAACATCGTGTGACAACAAACGAAGACAGTTAAGTGAGGTATGTGGTGATGGTACCATGGATGTGTCTAATGTACGTCCCTGGGTGTGACAGTTTAATGAAGGCAGAACATCGTGTGACAAACCAAGACAGTTGAGTGAGGCATGTGGTAATGGTACCATGGATGTGCCTAATGTACGTTCCTGGGTGTGACAGTTCAATGAAGACAGAACATCGTGTGACAACAAACCAAGACAGTTAAATGAGGCATGTGGTGATGGTACCATGGATGTGTCTAATGTACGTTCCTGAGTGTGACAGTTCAATGAAGACAGAACATCGTGTGACAACAAACCAAGACAGTTAAGTGAGGCATGTGGTGATGGTACCATGGATGTGTCTTATGTACGTTCCTGGGTGTGACAGTTCAATGAAGACAGAACATCGTGTGACAACAAACCAAGACAGTTAAGTGAGGCATGTGGTGATGGTACCATGGATTTGTCTTATGTACGTTCCTGGGTGTGACAGTTCAATGAAGACAGAACATCGTGTGACAACAAACCAAGACAGTTAAGTGAGGCATGTGGTGATGGTACCATGGATTTGTCTTATGTACGTTCCTGGGTGTGACAGTTCATTGAAGACAGAACATCGTGTGACAACACACCAAGACAGTTAAGTGAGCTATGTGGTGATGGTACCATGGATGTGTCTAATGTACGTTCCTGAGTGTGACAGTTTAATGAAGGCAGAACATCATGTGACAACAAACCAAGACAGTTAAGTGAGGCATGTGTGATGGTACCATGGATGTGTCTTATGTACGTTCCTGGGTGTGACTGTTCAATGAAGAGAGAACATCATGTGACAACAAACCAAGACAGTTGAGTGAGGCATGTAGTGATGGTACCATGGATGTGTCTAATGTACGTTCCTGAGTGTGACAGTTCAATGAAGACAGAACATCGTGTGACAACAAACCAAGACAGTTAAATGAGGCATGTGGTGATGGTACCATGGATGTGTCTAATGTACGTTGCTGAGTGTGACAGTTCAATGAAGACAGAACATCGTGTGACAACAAACCAAGACAGTTAAATGAGGCATGTGGTGATGGTACCATGGATATGTCTAATGCACGTTCCTGGGTGTGACAGTTCAATGAAGACAGAACATATGACCAATAAGAACATTGTATGCCCAATAAGATAATGTTTATCTTGAAGTAGATAGAGCAATAAGTGTTGGTACAAGAGTAGCGAAAGTCATGTATACATCACATAACGACCAAAACATTTGACTATCACTTAAAGTCTACTGTGCTCCCAGTAAGATAATGTTTATCTCTAAGTAGATAGAGGAATAAGTGTTTGTACAAGAGTAGAGAAAGTCATGTATACATCACATATCGACCAAAACATTTGACTATCACTTAAAGTCTACTGTATTCCCAATAAGATAATGTTCATCTTGAAGTAGATAGAGCAATAAGTATTTGTGCAAGAGTAGAGAAAGTCATGTATACATCACAACGACCAAAACATTTGACTATCACTGAAAGTGTACTGTATTCCCAATAAGATAATGTTTATCTCTAAGTAGATAGAGCAATAAGTGTTGGTACAAGAGTAGAGAAAGTCATGTATACATCACATAACGACCAAAACATTTGAATATCACTTAAAGTCTACTGTGTTCCCAATAAGATAATGTTTATCTCTAAGTAGATAGAGGAATAAGTGTTTGTACAAGTGCAGAGAAAGTCATGTATACATCACATATCGACCAAAACATTTGACTATCACTTAAAGTCTACTGTATTCCCAATAAGATAATGTTTATCCTGAAGTAGATAGAGCAATAAGTGTTTGTACAAGAGTAGAGAAAGTCATGTATACGTCACATAACGACCAAAACATTTGACCATCACTTAAAGTCTGCTGTATTCCCAATAAGATAATGTTCATCCTGAAGTAGATAGAGCAATAAGTGTTTGTACAAGAGTAGAGAAATTCATGTATACATCACATAACGACCAAAACATTTGACTATCACTTAAAGTCTACTGTATTCCCAATAAGATAATGTTTATCTTGAAGTAGATAGAGCAGCAAGTGTTTGTACAAGAGTAGAGAAAGTCATGTATACATCACATATCGACCAAAACATTTGACTATCACTTAAAGTCTACCGTATTCCCAATAAGATAATGTTCATCCTGAAGTAGATAGAGCAATAAGTGTTTGTACAAGAGTAGAGAAAGTCATGTATACATCACATAACGACCAAAACATTTGACTATCACTTAAAGTCTACTGTATTCCCAATAAGATAATGTTTATCTTGAAGTAGATAGAGCAGCAAGTGTTTGTACAAGAGTAGAGAAAGTCATGTATACATCACATATCGACCAAAACATATGACTATCACTTAAAGTCTACCGTATTCCCAATAAGATAATGTTCATCCTGAAGTAGATAGAGCAATAAGTGTTTGTACAAGAGTAGAGAAAGTCATGTATACATCACATAACGACCAAAACATTTGACTATCACTTAAAGTCTACTGTGTTCCCAATAACATAATGTTTATCTGGAAGTAGATAGAGCAATTAGTGTAAGATTAGTGTATACAAGATAGTCGAGTAAGTGTAATACGTCAGATTATTTTTTGAGCTGCAGACTTTTCTCTATGGGGAACTCATAAAGGTCGGATGCAGGAATCAGAGTGTTTCAAGACGTCCATCATGTTTGCATACTCCCTCTAGCAGAGTTGTGAAGCAGACACCCGCCTGTGGCCCGAGAGGGAAGGGAGTCACCGTGCACGACGTGCTGGGTGTGTGATCATACAATAAGCGTAGAGTTACGGCTTGCTTAACGATATTAGGCACCGTTTTAGAACAATTTCCTGGGTGGCCTACAGATAAGATAAGCGCTGGGTGCAGTAGGTCACCTGTGTTGCCGCAAGTTTCAGGTGCGGTGATACACTTCCAAGTTGACACTGTGAACCGAGTGATTCCTTCGATCTGATAAACCTGCTGTTTCAAAACGTGCACTACTGTGTGTGCGCAGTTCCACCTGCATACGTCAAGCTGCATTGTTGGCTAGTGCCTAATGATAACACATGTATCATATTTCATGTTTCTGCTCCAATAATCAACAGGACTTCTTCATTTCTGGTCCATATTTTTAAAAAAAACAATAATGCAATAAGACAAACAATTACAGTAACCACGAAGCGCTGCGATTACATGTCTCACCAATTAGTACAGGAGGTCGCTGGCTTTGCTTACAGAGGACCAAGAAGACAGGAATTTAGTACAGTACTGTCTGACCATCAGTACAACGTACGTAACACGACGTATGAAATAGATATCCCATGTCTTTAAGTATTCTACAGAATGTGTCCTTCTACCTTCAAAAGGCTGGTTTAGAGAGATCAGAGAAGGCGGGAATATAGTACAGTACAGTCTGACCATCAGTACAGCGTACGTAACACAACGTATGAAATAGATATCCCATGTCTTTAAGTATTCTACAGAATGTGTCCTTCTACCTTCAAAAGGCTGGTTTAGAGAGATCAGAGAAGACAGGAATATAGTACAGTCTGACCATCAGTACAGCGTACGTAACACGACGTATGAAATAGATATCCCATGTCTTTAAGTATTCTACAGAATGTGTCCTTCTACCTTCAAAAGGCTGGTTTAGAGAGATCAGAGAAGACAGGAATATAGTACAGTCTGACCATCAGTACAGCATACGTAACACGACGTATGAAATAGATATCCCATGTCTTTAAGTATTCTACAGAATGTATCCTTCTACCTTCAAAAGGCTGGTTTAGAGAGATCAGAGAAGACAGGAATATAGTACAGTACAGTCTGACCATCAGTACAGCGTACGTAACACGACGTATGAAATAGATATCCCATGTCTTTAAGTATTCTACAGAATGTGTCCTTCTACCTTCAAAAGGCTGGTTTAGAGAGATCAGAGAAGGCGGGAATATAGTACAGTACAGTCTGACCATCAGTACAGCGTACGTAACACGACGTATGAAATAGATATCCCATGTCTTTAAGTATTCTACAGAATGTGTCCTTCTACCTTCAAAAGGCTGGTTTAGAGAGATCAGAGAAGACAGGAATATAGTACAGTCTGACCATCAGTACAGCGTACGTAACACAACGTATGAAATAGATATCCCATGTCTTTAAGTATTCTACAGAATGTATCCTTCTACCTTCAAAAGGCTGGTTTAGAGAGATCAGAGAAGACAGGAATATAGTACAGTCTGACCATCAGTACAGCGTACGTAACACGACGTATGAAATAGATATCCCATGTCTTTAAGTATTCTACAGAATGTGTCCTTCTACCTTCAAAAGGCTGGTTTAGAGAGATCAATGAAGACGGGAATATAGCACAGTACAGTCTGACCATCAGTACAGCGTACGTAACACGACGTATGAAATAGATATCCCATGTCTTTAAGTATTCTACAGAACGTGTCCTTCTACCTTCAAAAGGCTGGTTTAGAGAGATCAGAGAAGACGGGAATATAGTACAGTACAGCCTGACCATCAGTACAGCGTACGTAACACGACGTATGAAATAGATATCCCATGTCTTTAAGTATTCTACAGAACGTGTCCTTCTACCTTCAAAAGGCTGGTTTAGAGAGATCAGAGAAGACGGGAATATAGTACAGTACAGCCTGACCATCAGTACAGCGTACGTAACACGACGTATGAAATAGATATCCCATGTCTTTAAGTATTCTACAGAATGTGTCCTTCTACCTTCAAAAGGCTGGTTTAGAGAGATCAGAGAAGACGGGAATATAGTACAGTACAGCCTGACCATCAGTACAGCGTACGTAACACGACGTATGAAATAGATATCCCATGTCTTTAAGTATTCTACAGAACGTGTCCTTCTACCTTCAAAAGGCTGGTTTAGAGAGATCAGAGAAGACGGGAATATAGTACAGTACAGTCTGACCATCAGTACAGCGTACGTAACACGACGTATGAAATAGATATCCCATGTCTTTAAGTATTCTACAGAACGTGTCCTTCTACCTTCAAAAGGCTGGTTTAGAGAGATCAATGAAGACGGGAATATAGTACAGTACAGTCTGACCATCAGTACAGCGTACGTAACACGACGTATGAAATAGATATCCCATGTCTTTAAGTATTCTACAGAATGTGTCCTTCTACCTTCAAAAGGCTGGTTTAGAGAGATCAGAGAAGACGGGAATATAGCACAGTACAGTCTGACCATCAGTACAGCGTACGTAACACGACGTATGAAATAGATATCCCATGTCTTTAAGTATTCTACAGAATGTGTCCTTCTATCTTCAAAAGGCTGGTTTAGAGAGATCAGAGAAGACGGGAATATAGCACAGTACAGTCTGACCATCAGTACAGCGTACGTAACACGACGTATGAAATAGATATCACATGTCTTTAAGTATTCTACAGAATGTGTCCTTCTACCTTCAAAAGGCTGGTTTAGAGAGATCAGAGAAGACGGGAATATAGTACAGTACAGTCTGATCATCAGTACAACGTACGTAACACGACGTATGAAATAGATATCCCATGTCTTTAACTATTCTACAGAATGTGTCCTTCTACCTTCAAAAGGCTGGTTTAGAGAGATCAGAGAAGACGGGAATATAGTACAGTACAGTCTGACCATCAGTACAGCGTACGTAACACGACGTATGAAATAGATATCCCATGTCTTTAAGTATTCTACAGAATGTGTCCTTCTGCCTTCAAAAGGCTGGTTTAGAGAGATCAGAGAAGACGGGAATATAGTACAGTACAGTCTGACCATCAGTACAGCGTACGTAACACGACGTATGAAATAGATATCCCATGTCTTTAAGTATTCTACAGAATGTGTCCTTCTACCTTCAAAAGGCTGGTTTAGAGAGATCAGAGAAGATGGGAATATAGTACAGTACAGTCTGACCAACAGTACAGCGTACGTAACACGACGTATGAAATAGATATCCCATGTCTTTAAGTATTCTACAGAATGTGTCCTTCTACCTTCAAAAGGCTGGTTTAGAGAGATCAGAGAACACGGGAATATAGTACAGTACAGGCTGACCATCAGTACAGCGTACGTAACACGACGTATGAAATAGATATCCCATGTCTTTGAGTATTCTACAGAATGTATCCTTCTACCTTCAAAAGGCTGGTTTAGAGAGATCAGAGAAGACGGGAATATAGTACAGTACAGTCTGATCATCAGTACAACGTACGTAACACGACGTATGAAATAGATATCCCATGTCTTTAAGTATTCTACAGAATGTGTCCTTCTACCTTCAAAAGGCTGGTTTAGAGAGATCAGAGAAGATGGGAATATAGTACAGTACAGTCTGACCAACAGTACAGCGTACGTAACACGACGTATGAAATAGATATCCCATGTCTTTAAGTATTCTACGGAATGTGTCCTTCTACCTTCAAAAGGCTGGTTTAGAGAGATCAGAGAAGATGGGAATATAGTACAGTACAGTCTGACCAACAGTACAGCGTACGTAACACGACGTATGAAATAGATATCCCATGTCTTTAAGTATTCTACAGAATGTGTCCTTCCACCTTCAAAAGGCTGGTTTAGAGAGATCAGAGAAGACGGGAATATAGTACAGTACAGTCTGACCAACAGTACAGCGTACGTAACACGACGTATGAAATAGATATCCCATGTCTTTAAGTATTCTACAGAATGTGTCCTTCTACCTTCAAAAGGCTGGTTTAGAGAGATCAGAGAAGATGGGAATATAGTACAGTACAGTCTGACCAACAGTACAGCGTACGTAACACGACGTATGAAATAAATATTCCATGTCTTTAAGTATTCTACAGAATGTGTCCTTCCACCTTCAAAAGGCTGGTTTAGAGAGATCAGAGAAGACGGGAATATAGTACAGTATAGTCTGACCATCAGTACAGCGTACGTAACACGACGTATGAAATAGATAGCCCATGTCTTTGAGTATTCTACAGAATGTATCCTTCTACCTTCAAAAGGGACCTTTTCTTTAACAATGTTGCTAGGTTAACGCACTGTAGGAATTTCTTTTCTGTGTTAGTAAATTTGATGGATGTTCCCTAGAGAAGATGCATCCAGTTCGAAGTTTTCGAATGAGGTCAACGTTGAGTGTTTGAGTTTCTTTCTCTATATTATGTGCAGTCTGTTGCTGTAGCATTATTGTAATATTTAGACCTTTAGGTTTCTCTTCTTAAAAAATGTAATGCCTAATATGAATTTTGTATTTTGTGAGCGTGTGACGGTGTTTACAGTCGAACTCTTCCACTGTAAGCGACTCAACTGCTGGTTGGTCTGTTGGTCTGTTGGTCTTCTGCCTTCATTTTTGCGATAGATTGTTTAGCGATCTATAGTTCAGCATTCTTATAAAAGGGGTGGAGTTCCGTTGTGGAGCAGACATTGTTCATGCAAGATGTTGTTCCACTACATATCTATATATCTGCAAAACAGTGAGGCAGATATTTGTTGATCAGGTCATCAATGGGAACTATTGGACAACTGACCTCCATAATTTCCATATGTCAAGCCGGTGACTTTTGGTGGTGGGCTTACTTTAATGAAAGTGTTTTCCTGACACATCCAACAACCTCATTGGAACTGGAAGATGTCATCTGGCAAAAAATGCCAATATTTCATGACGTTAGCAACAAAATGGTTTACATGACGTCATCTGTCTGTTGAACAACAGATCAACGAACGTCTTCCCAATTTTTTGTACCATCTCTCTAGGTGAGGTGTTAAATTATTGTTAAAACAATCGCTGTGTTGATATTTTCAGAACTGTAATCGGCGAATAAGTGATTTATGCCCAGGCGTGTTTTGTATAATTTATTTCTCTACAAGCGAGGGTACTAAATAAATAATGGTGAGATATGAAGCATACATTATAAACAAGTTGACTCATATGAAAATGGTAATTATTTTCTTTGAATATAATAAGTGGCCGTGTGTGGGATATTCGTGTACGCTCGAGGCAGTAAGCTGACGTCATATCCTACCACTTCACGATTGGGAATATGAGTTTAAACTGTTGATCATTATTTTAGATAACAGATAAACTAATCTGAGGTAATTCTCGCACATAGCTTTCTCTACTTACAATGTTTCATTATTTTTTACTACAACATAGAGGTAATGCTGTATTTTAACGATGAGATTTTACAGAAAATAGAAGATTTGAGGAGCTCCGAACGAATAAAAAAATAGGGTGTGCTTCAGACCACACGACAGAAGTAAAAAGTTAAAAAATTATTCGTTATAAATTATTCTTAAAAATTATATTCAAAAATTTAATGTTGACACTCATTGTTGCGCAAGGTCAGTTGCGATGTAAACATTTCATGCCTTACGCTAACTGTGCTCTGAAAGAACTGAAAAAGGATGTATAAAGGAAGTAAAATCAAATATATAAAGGTGAGGGTATCTTCCAGGGCAGACCACACAGAGTGAAGACTGACTCCCCCCCCCCCCTCTGATGACCAGGGAGTTACCGAGCTGACCCCGAAGGGCGTCCGGCGCCTCCGTAGGACTTTCAATATTGCAAGACCTAGAAACTAACAAGCCTCCCCCCATCTGGTCCAAAAACACAAGACGGGATGGAAGTGGATAAGCTACTTACGCGCTAACCCCGAATGGGAATACTACCGATTAACCTCGGTAGGGCCACCTGGTGATCTAGCACACCTTCCACTAGCTATGCTGGTTAGTACACGGGAATATGTGGCTTCCCTCAACCCCGTCCGGAGACGTACCCGATCTCCCACGTGTATCGGGAACAACTGTCCCCTCGAGTCCAACCCAATCCGAACAACTCCCAATCATGAGGGGCTCGAATGTTCGGCCCGAGGTTCCTCTAATAACGTCAGAGGTACCACGAGTGTTAAGGGTTCTCAGCGCCCGCACCACGGCAGCTGAAGGGGACGGATCCACTCCCCTACGGGTAAGCAAAATCAAATCACATAATATACTGTTTTACATGTATTTTATTTTTATATTAAAATACATGCTATTTCACAATAATTTTTCATATTTTGTTTCTTGCTGATAGACATATTTCATTGTATTTTTATTGTTCATAAAAATACAAGTTGATACATATCTTATAACATAATTATATGATATTCATTTGCTTATTTGGATGTTTGTTGAATATTCGGAAATGTTTGGTTACGTACACATTTTACACATGTTATTACATATCCGTACATATACTCATTACTCCATATTTTATTACACGCACGTACATATTTTCATATATCTTTTATTACATGTCATATTCATTTCAAATGTTTTATCACAATTGATACTGATATTAATACATGCTCAATTCAACTGAACTTTTCCATTTTATAATACTTTTATTCTCCAGAAAGAAAAATACAGTACAATTTCAAAATAAAGAAAAAAAAGCAGCACCGTTTAATAAACAAGGATGTATAATTATGCAATATATAAATGTAAAACTAGAAGAAAAAATACCAAATGTTTCGAATCATTTATTGCATATTACACAATAAGTTTACTATAATTTTTTTTTCATCCTTCAGATACAGAAACTATTGAAATATCCAAAATATTTCGACTTTGATTTTTTAATGTTTCGTGGCATTTCTTAGACTGTATAATAAAAAGAATAAAAAGATCCATACCATCTAATTAAGACCAAAAATAGTCACTTATATAATCTCCATTTTGTGATTCTTAATGATATTTCTACCCTTAGAAAAATAAAAGACGATTATAATTTAAAAAATGTTTTTATCATCCTTGGGTTATAAACATTTTCAAAAAAAAATTAATTGTTTGTTATAAATTTAGTTCCTCAAAGTAAATATAGCATTAAAATTTATTGCATTTTTATATAAAAGATAAAACTCCTAATAATAAAGAATCTGGTATTTATCAATTTAATTGTTTCGATTGTGATCAGGTTTACATTGGTCGGACAAAACGTAATTTCGAAACCAGAAAGAAAGAACATTTTCGTAATATTAAATATAAAAACTGATAAATCGGCCGTAACAGATCATTTTTGGTCATTTAATCATGAAATAAATGCAGAAGTTAAATTATTAAAACAATTAAATGGTCCGATAGATTTAAGGGGTTGGGAAAATATATTTATTTTAAAAAATAGACATCACATAATGAATTTTGAAATACCGGCAGTCGATTCTGTTTTAAAATTTGTTTCATTTTCAGATTTTGGTAGTACTAACAAGAACATATCAACATCTAGCGTTCGTAACTATGGCGACAACTTTGTTTCCAGCTGAGGATGTGTATAAGTTTACATGAAATCGCGATGCTGGAGAATTTATAAGAATTATCATCATTTCTTATCAGATAAGTGAAGTTTGAAGTTAAAAATTGTTATATATATATATATATATATATATATATATATATATATATATTGTTTATTAACAATTGAAGACTGATACATGGTCGCAATGCACGGAACAGTAACCATGACTTCCTGTAAATAGCATTGGCAAACAAAAGAAACTCAATACATTTTCCAAAACACGAAAATAAAAACTGACAATACTTATGGGATCTTATCTGATCTTGTGCTAAAATTCGTTCTCACTTTTAACTCCAATGAAAAATCTTTCCGTTTCTTTCAAGCGACAGTCAAAACTTTTAACACCTGCTCGTTGAGTGATGTCTTTGAAATGACATTCTCTTTACATTGCCAGGACATGACAAATGAATAACGAGTAACTACTTCCTACTCCAAAATGCTTCAACAAAACATTTTATATGAAATAAGTTGTATACATTAACTAGATCTCTTGGGGTTTACGAGTAACAAAAGTGTCATTTAGAATAATAAAGAGTTCAAGAGGTATTCCTAGAAAGTATCTTTACATTCCGTTTCTTATGAAAATAGCTTAAACATATGACGTTTTAAACAAAACCGTGAGAGCAGTTTACTGAGAAGATAAACACATCCGTGGAATATGTACCAAATATGGCGTTTGACCGTTTATTTGTTGTGATCGTCTCAATATGGAATATGAAGGCAAGGAAGGTCAGTTGAGGTCGAGGACATCTACAATGCAATGGCACATCGGGAGTAAATGAAGACCATGACAAATGGAAGAAGAACTAGGGCGCAGTAATCACTGGAATGTTAACTGCTCTATTACAGCTAGAGTGAGATGTTTCAACATAACTGACCACCTTACTGCATTTTAATGTAGCTTCATTCCTTTCGAACAGACAAAATTGTATGTGTACCTTTCTCTATTCACTCTTCTACAAAATAGTTTTATAAAATGTTTTTTTTTCTTCCAGCTACTAGTTGTTAATGAATGAGCCCTGTACGGCAATGCCTCTTACAAGAGCCTCCTTCTCTTATGGAGAGAATTTGTATCAACTGACCTGCCAAGGGACAAGGATTTACAAAGAGCAAATTCCTTACCGAAACTCCAGCCAAACATGTTAACGGAAATGAGAATTTACTTTTGAAATACGTGGTCAGTAGAGGGAAGGCGCTGTAGTCTCCCGGTCGCTCTTCTACGAGTTACCGGTGGCGGGTTTTCTACAGCGAGCGTCAGGCTGAACAACTTGCCTACACCTGTTAGTGATCCAGCTCCCGTAGGGGAGCGAATCCGAACTCATGGCACATCTGATGTTACTAGAGGAACCTCGGGCCGAACATTCGAGCTCCTCCCTGTTGGGAGTTGCTCGGATTGGGTTGGACTCGAGGTTGCAGTGGTTCCCGATACCCATGCGAGATCGGGTACCTCCGGCCAGGCTTCGATCACCCGGAGGGGACAGACGGTTGCCTAACAAGTCCCGGGTACTAGTACTGCAGAGGTAGTAGAAGGTGTGCTAGATCACCAGGCGACCCCACCGAGGTTATTCGGTAGTCTTCCCTGCGGGGTTGAAGCGCGTAAGTGGCGTATCCACTTCCATCTACTCTTGAGATGCGAGGGGGCTTTTTAGAGTCAAGGTATTGCCCCATGAAAAGCACCCGGAGTTTTCCATTGCTCCAGGGAGATACCGTAGGGGAGGGAATCCTTCCCCTTCAGCTGCCGTGGTGCGAGCGCTGCGGACCCCTAACACTCGTGCTATCTCTGACGTCACTAGAGGAACCTTGGGCCGAACTGCCGAGCCCCTACCGCCGGGGAGTTGTTCGGATTGGGTTGGACTCGAGGGGATAGTGTGTTTCCCATAACCATGAGAGATCGGGTATACCTTCAGCCAAGCTTCGGCCGCACGGAGGGGACAGACGATTGTCTAAAAAGTCCCGGGTACTAACCTGCAGAGCTAGTAGAAGGTGTGCTAGATCACCAGGCGGACACACCGCGGTTATCGGTAGTCTTCCCTGCGAGGTTGACGCGCTTATGTGGCATATCCACTTCCACCCGTGTTGACGTTGTTGTCAATGGGGAGGAGGCTTTTTAGACACAAGGTATTACCGCATAGAAAGCACCCCGGAGTTTTCCGTTGTTCGAGGGAGATAGAGGCCGTGGTTTTCGGACCTTCGGGTAGACGTTAAAGACCCACCATGGCTGTGGTGCCACTTCCATGTTACCCTTCCTCGTGGAATCTGACGCCCAATAAGCTATGAGTTAGTTGAACTGGAGTCCGCTCCGTGATAGACGGAGGTGAAATGAATCTATACAAAATTCCGGGAAAATAATTGTTTCCGAGTATTTGTCTACACACTCGGCCAAAACAAGGGGTGACCACAGATGACAGCATCTGAACCATTCCCTACTTCCTAGAACATCGGCGTTCGCGTGGTCTACAGAGGCTGTTTGCTAGTGGGAGTAGCCGCAGACACCCGTCTTCCTTCGGCGGACAGTGCCTCACGTCACAAAGCAGGGGGCCAGCTATACTGTCACTATGCAGATATCGTTCGAGACCTTTAGCAGTTATGTCGAGAAGAATCCGTTACGCCCGAGAGGTGTATAAAGGCGAATCGATGCCTGGGCAATAAGACATTCGTGAGACTTCTCGACTAGTGCGGCGTCGTGGGGAGCAGTTTGTCAGTGGATAGAAATATGGTACGTTCCACGCTCCGTGATAGAGAGTCGGCACGCCAATGGAACAGGTGGCGAAGCACTTTACGCAGGGGAAGACAGGTAGTGGCGCTGTGACGTTAGCTCCGTAAGCTCTAACCGCCAAATATGCCCCAGAACGAAAGGCAGGTTAGCGTGTGACGTCAGCGCGCTGATTTCTGCTCCCCAAGAAGAAGGAAACAGTTTGATGTGTTGGTGTTCTCTCAGCGTAGGAAAGACAGGAAGCGTATCGGGTATTAATAACATGTACAACTTACATCTTGAGTGTTGTAATATTAATGCTGACTGCTTTAATTACACAATTAGTCACAGTTTATAAACAATTACATTTGGGCTCTGCCCTATGAGAACTTCAACTCGTAGTTTATCTGAAGGTCAGGCATGTTATAAAATAAATAAAATAAAGTAAAATAATTTTCTCTGCAAATTAGAGGAGACCCACTCAGAACAGAATTACATGGACATTTTCCAACACTTTCGGTTTCGTTTTCTTTTAACTAGTTTATCAATGTCAGGACGTAATGTCTGGAAAATTTGTAATCGAAGGCTGCATGTTAGGTTGTGGCAGCTACATTGTTGTCATCGAGTGCGGTACACCTGACTGAACCCTCAGATTATGTACTCGCTGTGCCATTTATATAGGCAACTTGTACTACACGGCTCTTGCCTGACGTCGCACGCACTGCAGGCCTCGATCCCGGCTGAAATGTGTCACAACCCTCGAAGCTGTCTTCCTCTGACTTTACGTGTGAATGTCCGAATTAGCTCCGTGTAAGAGGCGAACTGTGTACACGTTAGATTACTAGCAGTACAAGTTGGTAGGTGTTAAAGAGACATAAATAAACATTAAACAGACGTGGTGAAGTTGTGTATTTAAGGTGATTGTACGTTAGCACCGGACTAAAAATTTTGGTGACGTTGGAAGCGATCTTTATGTTTCTGTCGCAATATTTTTGTCAGTTGTTTAGTATATATATATATATGTGTCAGTTGCGCTGAATGTATTTTTTCTGTACTGAAACTGCTACCTGATACACAGAACGGTCATTTTGTGCTCCTTGTCAGATCTCGATGATTTCTTCTCCGCACGTGATCTATTGTACCGTGGGGTTCTACAGTGTGATCCATATAAACCTGAACCATTTCAATTGCCATAACTTTTGAACCAATAATAAGACACTCGTACAACTTTGGGAGGGTATAATACACAATTGGGAGATTACATTACACTATTTACATCTCAGAGAAAATGTTGTAGTGTCCTCTACCAGCATCTATACATGTTTGTACTCGTCTCACCATATTCTCTGAAGTTTTACGGAGATAATATCGAATTGAGAGAAGGTTACTTCCAGCAAGATGGAGCTATGGGGCATACATTTAATGACATCAAGGAACTTGAAACCAGTTTCTTTGATAATCGAATGATCTCAAAAGGTCTGTGGCCCCCCCCTCCCAGATCCCCTGACCTAACCTCATCGGATGTTTTTCTTGTGGAGGTATCTAAAAATAGAGTGTACAACAATAGGCCACGGACAATTGATGTTCTCAAGGAATCCATTCAAAACGAAATAAGTAACATTGGCGAGGATACTCTCCGTGGCGTTGCAATTTATCGATCGAGCTATGAAGCGTAAACATGTATGGACATTTTAAAGTAAAATCTTCATAGTTTAAAATACATAACGGCAGAATTTGTTAGGTTTAAGAGGCCATTAGCCAAATTGAAGAAAAGCGATTCCTTGTAATTGAGTGTACCTAAGGCAAGAGTTTCAGTGAAATCATCAATCACCAGTTAACAATAAGTTAGGAAAAGCGACTCCTAGAATGTAGCAAGTCACAGATGCGAAAGAGAAGTTAAATTAGGGATGGGCATCCCTATCACAAACAACTGACATCTGAACTTTTAGTCTGCATTAAACAACGCCAAAAAACCTTAGCCTATATACAGCTTGTGTGAAGAAATCATTAATTTCCATCAATTAACTAAAATAATAAGAGTTAAATGATGAAGCCTGGGACTCAAGTACTTACGATAGTAAGTCGCCACAAACAGTGTATCTCGGATGCGAGAGCCCCTAGTGGTCTATATATGCATCAAATGGAGATTTTAATGTCATGACGGCAGGTTGACCATGGTAGCTCAATGGGTTAGAGCGACTGGACGGAAACCAGGAGATCCGTGGTTCAAATCCCGGCCATGGCAATGAATTTTTCATGTTGACTATCCTTATACCTTAGCCTATATATGGCTAGTGTGAACAAATGATTAATTTCCATCAATTATCTAAAACTTATTCCTCTACCTACTTCAAGATAAACATTTTCTTATTGAGAATACAGCAGACTTTAAGTGATAATCAAATGTTTCTTGACGTCTTTGTTTGTAAAAGAGATAAAGAAAGGAATAACAAATTCAAATAACACAGTACTCTGAAAGAATGTGAAGTATTGGTACACATTTCTTGGGTAAAATACAATACCCAGTTTAACCTTGTTGTAGGGAAGGAAAAAATACCTTCCACATTAATCGAATTTAAAGTTACGTAAATGTTTTTCAGTGGGAGTCGACAGACCGTGGAAGGTCCGGTTTGTTTCTTGTTGTTTTATCCATACATCATTGTCTGCTATTTGCAATGGTGTAGGTTTACGCTTCACTAATAATGTTCCAGAAAACCAAAATTAAATTTTTAACTGAAAACCGTATCCGGACCACATAATTCATGGTTTTGGCCAGTTTAATCCTTATATCGCTTTTTAATATTTGTTTCTTTGCTTTTTCACTCAGGTGGTCCAAGGAAAAGTCATGTCGGACAAACACTGAAAAGATGTACAATTGAGTACAGGGTAGAGCATTGACTTAACAGACATTCATCTTTCAGGATAAGAGAAAACCTCCAACGTTAAGTCATATCGGACGATAAATGAAATGATGTACAAATAAGTACAGGGTACATAGAGCTTCGAGTTACCAGACATTCATCTTTCAGGATAAGAGAAAACCTCCAATGTTAAGTCATATCGGACGATGAATGAAATGATGTTCAAATGAGTACAGGGTACATAGAGCTTAGAGTTACCAGACATTCATCTTTCAGGATAATAGAAAACCTCCAACGTTAAGTCATATCGGACGATGAATGAAATGATGTTCAAATGTGTACAGGGTACATAGAGCTTAGAGTTACCAGACAGTCATCTTTCAGGATAAGAGAAAACCTCCAACGTTAAGTCATATCGGACGATGAATGAAATGATGTACAAATAAGTACAGGGTACATAGAGCTTAGAGTTACCAGACATTCATATTTCAGGATAAGAGAAAACCTCCAATGTTAAGTCATATCGGACGATGAATGAAATGATGTTCAAATGAGTACAGGGTACATAGAGCTTAGAGTTACCAGACATTCATCTTTCAGGATAATAGAAAACCTCCAACGTTAAGTCATATCGGACGATGAATGAAATGATGTTCAAATGTGTACAGGGTACATAGAGCTTAGGGTTACCAGACATTCATCTTTCAGGATAAGAGAAAACCTCCAACGTTAAGTCATATCGGACGATGAATGAAATGTTCATTGAGTACAGGGTACATAGAGCTTAGGGTTACCAGACATTCATCTTTCAGGATAAGGGAAAACCTCCAACGTTAAGTGATATCGGACGATGAATGAAATGTTCATTGAGTACAGGGTACATAGAGCTTAGAGTTACCAGACATTCATCTTTCAGGATAAGGGAAAACCTCCAACGTTAAGTCATATCGGACGATGAATGAAATGATGTTCAAATGAGTACAGGGTACATAGAGCTTAGAGTTACTAGACATTCATCTTTCAGGATAAGAGAAAACCTCCAACGTTAAGTCATATCGGACGATGAATGAAATGATGTTCAAATGAGTACAGGGTACATAGAGCTTAAGAGTTACCAGACATTCATTTTTCAGGATAAGGGAAAACCTCCAACGTTAAGTCATATCGGACGATGAATAAAATTATGTTCAAATGAGGACAGGGTACATAGAGCTTAGGGTTACTAGACATTCATCTTTCAGAATAATAGAAAACCTCCAACGTTAAGTCATATCGGACGATGAATGAAATGATGTTCAAATGTGTACAGGGTACATAGAGCTTAGGGTTACCAGACATTCATCTTTCAGGGTAAGAGAAAACCTCCAACGTTAAGTCATATCGGACGATGAATGAAATGTTCATTGAGTACAGGGTACATAGAGCTTAGGGTTACCAGACATTCATCTTTCAGGATAAGGGAAAACCTCCAACGTTAAGTGATATCGGACGATGAATGAAATGTTCATTGAGTACAGGGTACATAGAGCTTAGAGTTACCAGACATTCATCTTTCAGGATAAGGGAAAACCTCCAACGTTAAGTCATATCGGACGATGAATGAAATGATGTTCAAATGAGTACAGGGTACATAGAGCTTAGAGTTACTAGACATTAATCTTTCAGGATAAGAGAAAACCTCCAACGTTAAGTCATATCGGAACGATGAATGAAATGTTCATTGAGTACAGGGTACATAGAGCTTAGGGTTACTAGACATTCATCTTTCAGGATAAGAGAAAACCTCCAACGTTAAGTCATATCGGACGATGAATGAAATGATGTTCAAATGAGTACAGGGTACATAGAGCTTAAGAGTTACCAGACATTCATTTTTCAGGATAAGGGAAAACCTCCAACGTTAAGTCATATCGGACGATGAATGAAATGATGTTCAAATGAGTACAGGGTACATAGAGCTTAGGGTTACTAGACATTCATCTTTCAGAATAAGAGAAAACCTCCAACGTTAAGTCATATCGGACGATGAATGAAATGATGATCAAATGAGTACAGGGTACATAGAGCTTAGAGTTACCAGACATTCATCTTTCAGGATAAGGGAAAACCTCCAACGTTAAGTCATATCGGACGATGAATGAAATGATGATCAAATGAGTACAGGGTACATAGAGCTTAGGGTTACTAGACATTCATCTTTCAGAATAAGAGAAAACCTCCAACGTTAAGTCATATCGGACGATGAATGAAATGATGATCAAATGAGTACAGGGTACATAGAGCTTAGAGTTACCAGACATTCATCTTTCAGGATAAGGGAAAACCTCCAACGCTAAGTCATATCGGACGATGAATGAAATGATGTACAAATAAGTACAGGGTACATAGAGCTTCGAGTTACCAGACATTCATCTTTCAGCATAAGAGAAAACCTCTAATGTTAAGTCACATCGTACGATGAATGAAATGATGTTCAAATGAGTACAGGGTACATAGAGCTTAGAGTTACCAGACATTCATCTTTCAGGATAAGAGAAAACCTCCAACGTTAAGTCATATCGGACGATGAATGAAATGATGTTCAAATGAGTACAGGGTACATAGAGCTTAGAGTTACCAGACATTCATCTTTCAGAATAAGAGAAAACCTCCAACGTTAAGTCATATCGGACGATGAATGAAATGATGATCAAATGAGTACAGGGTACATAGAGCTTAGAGTTACCAGACATTCATCTTTCAGGATAAGGGAAAACCTCCAACGTTAAGTCATATCGGACGATGAATGAAATGATGATCAAATGAGTACAGGGTACATAGAGCTTAGAGTTACCAGACATTTATCTTTCAGGATAAGAGAAAACCTACAACGTTAAGTCATATCGGACGATGAATGAAATGATGATCAAATGAGTACAGGGTACATAGAGCTTAGAGTTACCAGACATTCATCTTTCAGGACAAGAGAAAACCTCCAATGTTAAGTCATATCGGACGATGAATGAAATAATGTTCAAACGAGTACAGGTTCTGTACGAATTCATTCCGTTTGCCCTATAGACAGGCTCGTGACACCAGATAGTAATGAACCACGACCTATCTGGCGGTTTCCGGCAGAGAGCAGAAGTTCAGGTTTCCTGTATGCAACATCAACAGTCAAGAACAACAAAGAAGCCTGCTGCTTATTGGCTGCTTCCTAAACATCCTAATCAAAAGATAAATGAGCAATGTAGCATACATTTGTTTGGTTAACATCTGAAATGGAAGAATTTGTTGAACGTGATAATCATTTGTGCAATTGAACAATGATGAATTTTAAGAATTCCTGCAGAGTATTCAGTAAATGCACTACTGGATGTATATGATATGGAAAACATTCAAACAGGAAACGGGTTTTATCATTGTTATTAACGTTTAAGAAGATAAAACGTTTCACGTTTGGCTCTGTGAACTAATTGTTTATAATAACGATAATTTTTTCCTGTGTTCCTTCAAAAGGTTTGCTGGTAAGGGATGATGAGGTTTCTCCTCTTCGCTGGAGCTCTAAGTGTCACTCAGTTGGTGTTACGGATCGCAGGAGAAAGTTGGACGCTGCCAGCTGGTTTTCAATTTACATTAGGACACGGAGCTCGTGCATGAAGAAGGAAGGTTTTGCTAAACAGAAAGAATGGCACGAGCTGTCGCTAAAACGTTCATTAAATACAGCATTTCAACAAAATCTACTTACTGTATAAAACTTGATTAGAAAGATTTGAGAAGACGGGAATATAGTATAGTACAGTCTGACCATCAATACAGCGTACGTAACACGACGTATGAAATAGATATCCCATGTCTTTAAGTATTCTACAGAATGTGTCCTTCTACCTTCTAAAGGCTGGTTTAGAGAGATCAGAGAAGTCGGGAATATAGTACAGTACAGTCTGACCATCAGTACAACGTACGTAACACAACGTATGAAATAGATATCCCATGTCTTTAAGCATTCTACAGAATGTGTCCTTCTACCTTCTAAAGGCTGGTTTAGAGAGATCAGAGAAGTCGGGAATATAGTACAGTACAGTCTGACCATCAGTACAACGTACGTAACACGACGTATGAAATAGATATCCCATGTCTTTAAGTATTCTACAGAATGTGTCCTTCTACCTTCTAAAGGCTGGTTTAGAGAGATCAGAGAAGTCGGGAATATAGTACAGTACAGTCTGACCATCAGTACAACGTACGTAACACAACGTATGAAATAGATATCCCATGTCTTTAAGTATTCTACAGAATGTGTCCTTCTACCTTCAAAAGGCTGGTTTAGAGAGATCAGAGAAGTCGGGAATATAGTACAGTACAGTCTGACCATCAGTACAACGTACGTAACACGACGTATGAAATAGATATCCCATGTCTTTAAGTATTCTACAGAATGTGTCCTTCTACCTTCTAAAGGCTGGTTTAGAGAGATCAGAGAAGTCGGGAATATAGTACAGTACAGTCTGACCATCAGTACAGCGTACGTAACACGACGTATGAAATAGATATCCCATGTCTTTAAGTATTCTACAGAATGTGTCCTTCTACCTTCAAAAGGCTGGTTTAGAGAGATCAGAGAAGACGGGAATATAGTACAGTACAGTCTGGCCATCAGTACAACGTACGTAACACGACGTATGAAATAGATATCCCATGTCTTTAAGTATTCTACAGAATGTGTCCTTCTACCTTCAAAAGGCTGGTTTAGAGAGATCAGAGAAGACGGGAATATAGTACAGTACAGTCTGACCATCAGTACAGCGTACGTAACACGACGTATGAAATAGATATCCCATGTCTTTAAGTATTCTACAGAATGTGTCCTTCTACCTTCAAAAGGCTGGTTTACAGAGATCAGAGAAGACGGGAATATAGTACAGTACAGTCTGACCATCAGTACAGCGTACGTAACACGACGTATGAAATAGATATCCCATGTCTTTAAGTATTCTACAGAATGTGCCCTTCTACCTTCAAAAGGCTGGTTTAGAGAGATCAGAGAAGACGGGAATATAGTATAGTACAGTCTGACCATCAGTACAGCGTACGTAACACGACGTATGAAATAGATATCCCATGTCTTTAAGTATTCTACAGAATGTGCCCTTCTACCTTCAAAAGGCTGGTTTAGAGAGATCAGAGAAGACGGGAATATAGTACAGTACAGTCTGACCATCAGTACAAGGTACGTAACACGACGTATGAAATAGATATCCCATGTCTTTAGGTATTCTACAGAATGTGTCCCTCTACCTTCAAAAGGCTGGTTTAGAGAGATCAGAGAAGACGGGAATATAGTACAGTACAGTCTGACCATCAGTACAGCGTACGTAACACGACGTATGAAATAGATATCCCATGTCTTTAAGTATTCTACAGAATGTGTCCTTCTACCTTCAAAAGGCTGGTTTACAGAGATCAGAGAAGACGGGAATATAGTACAGTACAGTCTGACCATCAGTACAGCGTACGTAACACGACGTATGAAATAGATATCCCATGTCTTTAAGTATTGTACAGAATGTGTCCTTCTACATTCAAAAGGCTGGTTTAGAGAGATCAGAGAAGACAGGAATATAGTACAGTACAGTCTGACCATTAGTACAGCGTACGTAACACAACGTATGAAATATATATCCCATGTCTTTAAGTATTCTACAGAATGTGTCCTTCTACCTTCAAAAGGCTGGTTTAGAGAGATCAGAGAAGTCGGGAATATAGTACAGTAGAGTCTGACCATCAGTACAACGTACGTAACACGACGTATGAAATAGATATCCCATGTCTTTAAGTATTCTACAGAACGTGTCCTTCTACCTTCAAAAGGCTGGTTTAGAGAGATCAGAGAAGTCGGAAATATAGTACAGTACAGTCTGACCATCAGTACAACGTACGTAACACGACGTATGAAATAGATATCCCATGTCTTTAAGTATTCTACAGAACGTGTCCTTCTACCTTCAAAAGGCTGGTTTAGAGAGATCAGAGAAGTCGGGAATATAGTACAGTAGAGTCTGACCATCAGTACAGCGTACGTAACACGACGTATGAAATAGATATCCCATGTCTTTAAGTATTCTACAGAATGTGTCCTTCTACCTTCAAAAGGCTGGTTTAGAGAGATCAGAGAAGTCGGGAATATAGTACAGTACAGTCTGACCATCAGTACAGCGTACGTAACACGACGTATGAAATAGATATCCCATGTCTTTAAGTATTCTACAGAATGTATCCTTCTACCTTCAAAAGGCTGGTTTAGAGAGAACAGAGAAGACGGGAATATAGTACAGTACAGTCTGACCATCAGTACAACGTACGTAACACGACGTATGAAATAGATATCCCATGTCTTTAAGTATTTTACAGAATGTGTCCTTCTACCTTCAAAACGCTGGTTTAGAGAGATCAGAGAAGACGGGCATATAGTACAGTACAGTCTGACCATCAGTACAACGTATGTAACACGACGTATGAAATAGATATCCCATGTCTTTATGTATTCTACAGAATGTGTCCTTCTACCTTCATAAGGCTGGTTTAGAGAGAACAGAGAAGACAGGAATATAGTACAGTACAGTCTGACCATCAGTACAGCGTACGTAACACGACGTATGAAATAGATATCCCATGTCTTTAAGTATTCTACAGAATGTGTCCTTCTACCTTCAAAAGGCTGGTTTAGAGAGATCAGAGAAGTCGGGAATATAGTACAGTACAGTCTGACCATCAGTACAACGTACGTAACACGACGTATGAAATAGATATCCCATGTCCTTAAGTATTCTACAGAATGTGTTCTTCTACCTTCAAAAGGTTGGTTTAGAGAGAACAGAGAAGACGGGAATATAGTACAGTACAGTCTGACCATCAGTACAACGTACGTAACACGACGTATGAAATAGATATCCCATGTCCTTAAGTATTCTACAGAATGTGTTCTTCTACCTTCAAAAGGTTGGTTTAGAGAGATCAGAGAAGACGGGAATATAGTACAGTACAGTCTGAGCATCAGTACAACGTACGTAACACGACGTATGAAATAGATATCCCATGTTTTTAAGTATTCTACAGAATGTGTCCTTCTACCTTCAAAAGGCTGGTTTAGAGAGATCAGAGAAGACGGGAATATAGTACAGTACAGTCTGACCATCAGTACAACGTACGTAACACGGCATATGAAATAGATATCCCATGTCTTTAAGTATTCTACAGAATGTGTCCTTCTACCTTCAAAAGGCTGGTTTAGAGAGATCAGAGAAGACGGGAATATAGTACAGTACAGTCTGACCATCAGTACAACGTACGTAACATGACGTATGAAATAGATATCCCATGTCTTTAAGTATTCTACAGAATGTGTCCTTCTACCTTCAAAAGGCTGGTTTAGAGAGATCAGAGAAGACGGGAATATAGTACAGCACAGTCTGACCATCAGTACAACGTACGTAACATGACGTATGAAATAGATATCCCATGTCTTTAAGTATTTTACAGAATGTGTCCTTCTACCTTCAAAAGGCTGGTTTAGAGAGATAAGATAAGTCGGGAATATAGTACAGTACAGTCTATCATTACAGCGTACGTAAATCGCATCATTCTTGGTCTGATATGACATAACGTTGGAGGTTTTCTCTTATCCTGAAAGATGAATGTCTGATGGCTCTGCGCTATATGTGCCCTGTACTCATTTGAACATCATTTCATTCATCGTCCGAGTTGACTTAGCGTTGAAGGTTTTTTCTTATCCTGAAAGATGAATATCTGGAAACCCTATGCGCTATGGACCCTGTACTCAATTGTGCATCATTTCGTTGATCATCCGGTATGACTTAACTTGGACTGTGGTAAATTTGGCGACGTCAGTGGAACGTTTCGGAGCCCGTTTTTAACATTCACAGATCGTTATCCTTTGTTACTTTGAAGTCCTTGATAAGGTCTGTAGACACTTGTTGTAAAGTCTTCACTGGTTCTCTACAAGACAGAGAAGTATTTTGGAGTAGAAACAAGTGAAGGCAGAGTTTCACAAAACACCCTTGTCACTGCATTTGTATCGGAACATTAGTCTTAAGACACGATTCTGTATCGTCGCTGAAGCATGTCAAGAGAAAGGTAATTGACCCGTGTAAAGTGAAAGAAGTAGAGACACGCCTCTAGTACTGATTTTTATAACCTTCGGACATGCAGCAATTACATGGACCTTCATGAAAGGAGCGTTTATGAAACATTGCTTTTATCTGCAGCTTTTGTCTACAAACTGCTCCAAGTGGTTGCATCATCGTGCTCTATGACCACTTGTAATATCTATGTTGACGGCAGAAAGTGTTAATACTGTTTTCTCTTATTTTTAAAGATTTGACGTCGTTTCAACCGGCTAGATCATATTGGATAATGAATGGAGTTATGTTCAAATGTGTGGAGGGTATATTGAACTTTGGGTTAACTGACATTCTTCTTTCAGGATAATGGATAATCTTATCAATGACCGAAATTAAAACTAGGGATCCCTTGAAACGCTACAGTAGCAGGCCAGGATGTTTCTGCTACACTGTGTACATCACTTTGCAGTCGATGTTGTTTAATTATTAGCCTTTTCTTTGAGGATGTCATTTTTCAGTTGCGCTGTTCTTGATCTTATATTCAGTAAAACTCGTTCTATAAGAAACACTTATGAACTAATTGTTGGCCGGGGACCGCATATGGTGTTAGCCTGTAATAAGTGATGTGGAGCGGAGGACCATCTTGCATGGAAAGCGTTTTCCACATCGTGATTCGTCAGAAGAACTTATATAATAGTTTCTGTCTACTGTAACAGTTATCTTATTTCGTTATTTTTATATTAAAAGGAACTGGATCAATTATTTTGAATTATGAACTGTTAACTTCACCATTGGGAAAACAATCACTAACCGGTCATTTTTAATTTGAGTTTCTGTTAGTTATAAATAAAGTAACTCACATGCTTCTGGTTCATTCTTGTTTTAGTTTATATGGTTATTGACTATGATGTTTCATCTGAAGGTGATTGGAAAACTCAACTTCATGTATCACCCAGTAAGTGATTATCAGCAATAAAACCAGTTTCCTAAAACTTCTTGATCAAGTATCAATTATTACCAATGTATATTGGCCTACTCTAAAATAAAATTGTTAAATAGTTCTAAACTTTCTCAAGCTTGAGGAATCTCTCATTACTTTCTTAACAGTATTGCACCATCAATTTATAAATTCCAGGACCAGTATGAATAATAACTTTTGGGCTTTGTTCAACAAAATAACTATATAACTGTGGAACGTTGTCAGAAAGAGGTGAAAATTAAGCTCTATTGTTTATCTGATGCGATGTAATAGGGATGATGGTGTCTTGTTTTCAAAACTGCAACTCCATTTACGGTGCAACGACATACGCCCTACACAGCCTCTTCTTCCGGACGTTCGTACACAGTACGTCTCGAGTCACACAGCAGATCGTCAGAAACTCGTTGGAAGAACAGATCTTTTCGTCATACCAAGAACAAATCCGCAATAATAGAAACCAAACTAATAAAGATAGAATAAGTAAAAATAAACAAAGGTCTTTAACAGCTGAAAAAGTAAAATTACGTAAATAACGGTACAGTTAAATTAGAGAAACTGAATTAAAACTCACAAAATCGCAACAATGCTAACCCACTCACCTTAACACCTTAAGTACTTACTGTCTCGCCTATATACCTAACCGTGGAGAGCTCCAGAACGTTTGAGAACGCGATACTTCTAGAAGGGTCTTGTTATCGTGTGCAAGGTCGCAGTATGTCTGTTTACTGTCAACCTCTGATTAAGTTTGCACTGTGTTAGAATATTTATAAATATTTAATGTTTGAAATGAGTTCTCGTTTATATACAAATATAACAATGTGTTACTTAAAACTTCAGTTACCTTTTTAGAAATGACGATTCTTAATGTTACGAAAATGTAAACAAAAACAGTAAAATCAGATAGCATAAACAAACAGATAAATCGGCCGTAGCAGATCATTTTTTGTCATTTAACTATGAAATAAATCCAGAAGTTAAATTATTAAAACAGTTAAATGGCCTGATAGATTTAATTGTTTGGGAAAAAATCTTTATTTTAAAAAACAAACATTGCGTAATGAATTTTGAAATACCGGCACTCGATTCTGTTTCAGCTTTAGATGTTGGTAGTACTAACAAGAACATTAGAACATCTAGCGTTCGTAACGATGACAACAGCTTTGATTCCTGATGAGGATGTGTAAAGGTTTTACATGAAATCGCGATCCCAGACAATTTATAAGAAAATCATCATTATTTCTTATAAGGTAAGTGAAGTTTTAAGTTACAAATTGTTATATTTGTAGATATTTGTTTGCTTCACTGTTAAAAGCTTCATATTTTACGTATTTATGAGTTCTCGTTTGTTTAACTAGCGCCACAATTTTACCTTGCAGAAATTCCTACATAAAGATGTAGCATTTGAAACGTAGACGTCGGGTTTTAAAAGCATTAAAATCATTTTTTACACTTTATAAATGGGTTATTACATTAAAAAATAGGAATCAAAAAGTACAGCTTTAAAGATTTTACGTATGCAAAATTGTTTGCACTTTCTAAAAATGTAAGCATGCAAACATTGAGAAACAGAGTTTAGGTGATATAAAGACAAGACATTTATTATGACTGGAGACATTTTCTTATGTTTAAGATAATGACTGCACGTCTTGTAATACTTATGCGCTTATAAAGACATTCTCAAGGCGTACTGAGTGGATCACATGGATGTGTCCTCCAGCCTCTAGAGCTGATATGGGATACCAAAAATAAACATTGTCTGAAATTATTTGTTGTTCCATTGTAGCTATCTGCGACAAACAGAGAAGTTCTATGTTATAGCTGGGATTTGATTTATTGATAAGCAATTTAAAGTCACATGGACGCGTGAGCCATTGAGAAAGCCAGCCAGTCCAAATCATGAATGGAACGGTGCAACATTTAGCACTTTCACTGTTCGGTTTGGGAAATGATTCATCTACGCTTAGGAACAAGCGAGCGAGCGGTCAGCGGAATGTGGGCACACGCCTGTGGTCGTAGGTTTGAAACCTGGTCGGAATTATAACACCAGAAAATAATAGCGAAAATTACCTTTCACTGGCCTGCCTTCCAAGGCGTAGGCTTTGTGCATTGTTACGTAATATGTCCATGTTCGTTCTGCCTTTAACCCCTCGGCAAGTGTCGAAACTGGCCTTCATCTCCTTGCAGTTGTGGCAAGTGTCAGCTCTGATGTGCCACACTCACATGACTTTCTCTGTCCACTCATGCAAACTGCTTTTACAAAAATTAATTGCTTTATCTGCTTCAATATAAACAAGGGGATACAGTAGACTTTAACTGACAGTCAAGTGTTTTAAACGACTAGGTGACGTCTTTGTAATAAGGTTCTCCTTGTATATATAAGAGAAAAAAATGAGGATGGAGGATATTATGGAATAGTCCAAACATATGGAATACTAAGATTTCGACTCTGCTGCTGCTATTATGAAGTAGTCAGGAAAGAGTCCCATAAGTTCTACAGTGACGGTTGACAGCTTGTTGTTGTCGTCATTTCACTCGCTACAGAGTAAAGTGTGCTTTGTGATATTCAAATGTTTTTGCAGACAAATGTTCAAGCATTTTAATCCACCAGTATTTATGTGACTTGAACATTGATGTTAAGTGTAAGGTACACTAAAAGAATTGTAGTTTGGTATATTGTTGTTTTTAGCTGATAATTTGTTGTCCATTACTTTAAGGGTTTATTGTCCAAGATGCCGTGTCGGACATTATGGAATACCAGGTACTTGTTAATACTTGACGTGAAAGTGTTATTTTCTATATGACCGTACAAAATATACTGAATAGAAATACAGTTTAGTTTAAATCTAAAGTATATATTTAAAAAAAATTAAATGCACTGAAATGCAAAGAAAATCTGTTTTTTCTGTTATTCATGAGCTGTCTATGGTGTAGCCCTATATACATTTGTTAATAGATGTTTTGTCTATTTTAAACCAATGATATTTTATGAAATCAAATTTATTTTTCAATGTTTTAAACCAGCTATTCCATAATATCCGACTATTTCATATTAACCTCCATTTGTAACATTTTTCCAAACGCATTGTTTTTGTAATAACAAAATATATACGGTTTTTTTACAAGTGACACTTGGTCACAGTTATACGATATGAACTCATGATTTGAGGATTTTTATTTTAAAAACAGTTAAGTTATTTTTATAATAAATGGAATTTCATAATACCCTCCTCTCCTGTCCTATTTGAGAAAAGTATACGTTTTGGAAAATTCAGAAAAATGATAAGAAAAATCTTCGAAATTGTTAACGCAAAAAGTTGCTTTATTGCTATCTACACTTTTATAGGATTTGTCCATCTCTTATGACTTTCCGTTTGTAGAAAAGTATTTAAGAATGAAAGGAATATCTCGTGTTATTCATGATAAATTGAAGACATGAATTTCAGATTTAATGAAAATATGTGCAACATGTATTTATTTGAAAAAAATCTCAAAAGTTCTGAAAAGTATACCACGTAGGTAAATGATCATCTGGAGTGATGCGATTTTGTTATTGAAAATCTTGCTCTCGCACCCTAGAAATATACTGACACACGCGGGCTTTTTTTCTACGACTTTTATAATTATTAATTCAGAGGACCTCAAAACACAGGTAAATATTTCCGGTGAAGACTTGGTTAGAGATCAATTTCCTTCTAATTGGAATTGGCTTTATTCTGGTACGCAGATGTTGGAAAATGTGATCCGCAGTTGAGTCCAATAAAATATGAGCATAACTTGATACTAGTTACCAACATTATAGAATAAAGTAACAATATGAAGGAACCTGTTTATCTTTAGCAAAAGTGCAAGCGTGTGAATGACCGCCCCAAGGCTTGCTCGGAACAGGTCGCCACTTTATGTATGCACATAATATTGTTGCAACATGGTCTGCAAATATTTGCTCTAAATGTTTCGTATTCTGGCCGTTTTCTGTCGAGCATTCCTTCGGAGCAAGTTTTTACTAACACAAACAGGTTCTTCATCCTCACACCGTTAACCTACCTGCTGTACTCCCAAATTACGATTCTCAGAAGGCCGTGCCTTAAACACACGCATCGATTAACGCAAATAAAACCAATTTGTGTAATATACCTCATGTCAAATAATGAACTTTCTGACGCTCTTGCTTTTAGAAGATTGAAGATATTAACCTTTGGGTTGGATAGCATATATTCTTACGGAGGGGATTTAGCACTGCGAGCAGTCTTATTCTATTGACCTATGTCCCAAGTGGGACATTCTCGGGAGGAAGAATGACGCGAGAGGATACAGAGGGCGGTCGTCCTAAGGAGTCATGACACTACATAGGGCAGGATCCCTACTATTGACCAGTTGGAAACTCCCAGGCAGGTCAGCACAACCCACATCCCAACCTACGCCCCTTCAGCTGACGTGATGCGGTCGCTGCGAACCCCCAGCAGTCATGGTACCTCGGGCCGAACTGCCGAGCCCCATCCCGAATGGAAATCTTTCGGATTGGGTTGGACTCGAGGGGCCAGTGTTTTCCCGACACCCGCGGGAGATCGGGTACCTCCGGCCAGGCTTCGGCCGCACGGGGGGGACAGACGGTTGCCTAACAAGTCCCGGGTTCTAGCCTGCAGAGCTAGTGGAAGGTGTGCTAGATGGCCAAGCGGCCCCACCGAGGTTATTCGATAGTCTTCCCTGTGGGGTTGCGTGTAAGTGGTGTATCCATTTCCATCCCATCTTGACGTTGTTGTCGATGCGGGGCTTTTTAAGAAAACAGATTTTGCCCTATTGGAAAGAGTCCCAGAGTTTTTATCGCTCCCGGGTTGCGGAAGGCCGATTCTCCGGATTTTCGGGTAGATACTTCGAGATTAACTGAGCTTATCCCACCCTTCTTACTCCTAAAACCACTCACCTGGTCGTACCAGAGGAGGAGTTCAAGATCTTCTCGGGAAACAAGTCAGTTGGAAATGCGATTAGAAATCGACGTTTTGGCAGCTCACATCTCTCCCAACACCAGGATATTTTAAGAAACATTATAACCACAAATGTAGCACTAGATACAACACAAATTATCAACTAACACAAAATAATTAGAAAATAATTATAATCATAGCAGATGTCTCAAGCACAACTAGTTGTAAGCCATACTTCAGTAAATTAGGTATCTTACCACTGCCAAGTATATACATATATGAAACTCTTGTACATATGACAGCAAGCCTAAGTTTATTCAAAACAAATTCTGAAATTCATATACACAACACTAGAACAAAGAATAATTTATTTGTGAAGTCACACAAAACAAAGATTTATGAAAATAGTTTCACATATGCTGGCTTACATCTTTACAATAAGCTACCTGAATCTATAAAAAGATTGAATCACAACATCAATTTAAGAAATTGTTATTAAACTTCCTTAGAGCCAATAGCTTCTACAGTGTGGATGAATTTTTAAATTTGTAAATATTTAGTTAGCTACCTTAATTATAAATATTGTACTTAGTTTTTAATTTGACGTGTCCTATAACATGTACATGTTTTAATGGATGAATCAATAAATCAAATCAAATCAAATCAAACACTACCAACACTCGCATCACTGAACAAAAGACTGTTTTCAGTCAATTAAATGGCAGATCAAGATATGTCATGAGTATAGAAAATTAATTAGGTCAAAGAAACGTAACTACTTAACTTGATGATCACGCTGTGTAGATCTGTGCTTATTAACCCGACAACTTTCCCATTTTTAAGGCCAGTTTCTAAGAGGAGCGGAACTGAAATCCAGCATCACGATTAACCGTGCTTCTCTCGGAAGAAATGGCGAAAGCCTCCTTAATTCTCCTCTCCCAGTAACTGTTGCATTTTGCCAAGAGCAATAAGATAATGTTTATCTTGAAGTAGATAGAGCAATATGTGTTTGTACAAGAGTAGAGAAAGTCATGTATACATCACATAACAACCAAAACATTTGACTATCACTTCAAGTCTACTGTATTCCCAATAAGATAATGTTTATCTTGAAGTAGATAGAGCAATAAGTGTTTGTACAAGAGTAGAGCAAGTCATGTATACATCACATAACGACCAAAACATTTGACTATCACTTAAAGTCTACTGTATTCCCAATAAGATAATGTTTATCTTGAAGTAGATAGAGCAATAAGTGTTTGTACAAGAGTAGAGAAAGTCATGTATACATCACATAACGACCAAAACATTTGACTATCACTTAAAGTCTACTGTATTCCCAATAAGATAATGTTTATCTTGAAGTAGATAGAGCAATAAGTGTTTGTACAAGAGTAGAGAAAGTCATGTATACATCACATAACGACCAAAACATTTGACTATCACTTAAAGTCTACTGTATTCCCAATAAGATAATGTTTATCTTAAAGTAGATAGAGCAATAAGTGCTTGTACAAGAGTAGAGAAAGTCATGTATACAACACATAACGACCACAACATTTGCCTATCACTTAAAGTCTACTGTATTCCCAATAAGATAATGTTTATCTTGAAGTAGATAGAGCAATAAGTGTTTGTACAAGAGTAGAGAAAGTCATGTATACATCACATAACGACCAAAACATTTGACTATCACTTAAAGTCTACTGTATTCCCAATAAGATAATGTTTATCTTGAAGTAGATAGAGCAATAAGTGTTTGTACAAGAGTAGAGCAAGTCATGTATACATCACATAACGACCAAAACATTTGACTATCACTTAAAGTCTACTGTATTCCCAATAAGATAATGTTTATCTTGAAGTAGATAGAGCAATAAGTGTTTGTACAAGAGTAGAGCAAGTCATGTATACATCACATAACGACCAAAACATTTGACTATCACTTAAAGTCTACTGTATTCCCAATAAGATAATGTTTACCTTGAAGTAGATAGAGCAATAAGTGTTTGTACAAGAGTAGAGAAAGTCATGTATACATCACATAACGACCAAAACATTTGACTATCACTTAAAGTCTACTGTATTCCCAATAAGATAATGTTTATCTTGAAGTAGATAGAGCAATAAGTGTTTGTACAAGAGTAGAGAAAGTCATGTATACATCACATAACGACCAAAACATTTGACTATCACTTAAAGTCTACTGTATTCCCAATAAGATAATGTTTATCTTAAAGTAGATAGAGCAATAAGTGCTTGTACAAGAGTAGAGAAAGTCATGTATACAACACATAACGACCACAACATTTGCCTATCACTTAAAGTCTACTGTATTCCCAATAAGATAATGTTTATCTTGAAGTAGATAGAGCAATAAGTGTTTGTACAAGAGTAGAGAAAGTCATGTATACATCACATAACGACAAAAAATTTGACTATCACTCAAAGTCTAGTGTATTCCCAATAAGATAATGTTTATCTTGAAGTAGATAGAGCAATAAGTGTTTGTACGAGTAGAGAAAGTCATGTATACATCACATAACGACAAAAAATTTGACTATCACCCAAAGTCTAGTGTATTCCCAATAAGATAATGTTTATCTTGAAGTAGATAGAGCAATAGGTGTTTGTACAAGAGTAGAAAAAGTCATGTATATATCACATAAGGACCAAAACATTTGAATATCACTTAAAGTCTACTGTATTCCCAATAAGATGTTTATCTTGAAGTAGATAGAGCAATAGGTGTTTGTACAAGGGTAGAAAAAGTCATGTATATATCACATAAGGACCAAAACATTTGACTGTCGCTTAAAGTCTGCTGTATTCCCAATAAGATAATGTTTATCTTGAAGTAGATAGAGCAATAAGTGTTTGTACAAGAGTTGAGAAAGTCATGTATACATCACATAACGACCAAAACATTTGACTATCACTTAAAGTCTACTGTATTCCCAATAAGATAATGTTTATCTTGAAGTAGATAGAGCAATAAGTGTTTGTACAAGAGTAAAGAAAGTCATGTATACATCACATAACGACCAAAACATTTGACTATCACTTAAAGTCTACTGTATTCCCATGTTTAGCTTGAAGTAGAGCAATAAGTGTTTGTACATGAGTAGAAAAAGTCATGTATACATCACATAACGACCAAAACATGTGACTATCACTTAAAGTCTACTGTATTCCCAATAAGATAATGTCTATCTTGAAGTAGATAGGCAAGAGTAGAGAAAATCATGTGAGTTAAGTGCACCAGCTACTATTTTTCCTGCAGTTCTTGGTAAGACTTTTGCAGATATAGTTTGATTGTACATTTTGTTGCAGAATGTTGTTGAATGGAACGAAGCAGGTTTGCAAGTTGACGTCATTCTCTTCGGTCTGCTAATCATGGTAGTGCAGGTTCGATTCCCACTCGGATCTTGTTACCTGGTTTATATTTTCACCGAGGAATTTAACTCGTCAGATGTCCTGAAGAGAGTCAAGCTCAAGTTCTGTGACTCCGTGACAAGGTTCGGGAGTAGGACCTCGACCTATGTCCTTGATGGAGAGATGGGAGTGAAGTTAGAGGGCACAAAGGCTAGCTCAACTCGATAGCAGTGTCCCACTATACGAATGGCTCCCCTCCTGCGGGCTGATACATCCCCATCTATCCGGAGATGTTGCATTGTACTCAAAATTATACAGTTAAAAATTGAAATTTATCGATCAAGAGAAATCAATACTCTGAATTGTTTACAGCACAGTTCGCCCAACTTCCGGCCATGTATTAGCTTCAGCTGGCTACGGTGTTGCACTCACATGAGTTTCTCTACTCATTTTATACTATCGTATTCACAAACATCGAGATTAACAACTGCGGAAGCTGTTTTATGACATCTCCTTGTAGGTAGTAAGGTAATATGCAAAGGAGAGAGAGATAGAAGACTATTCTAAAATTCAGATAAATAGAAATGAATATTTCTAAAATGATGTGCAAATTAGAATCTGATATGAATTAAAATTTGTAATTAGAAACACTTAAAAGTTCGTGTTAAAACTTCTAATTCGTCGAAAATTATTGTTGTTTTAATTTTTTTCTATTACTTTTGTTACTGTTTGGGTATAAAAATGATCAGTTTTCAAATTCTTGCTGATGTAGTTAGGGGATATGGATAGGAATATCTTACGGAGAGGATTTGGTACGCAGGCCACCATGGTGGGCCCATTGCTCCTACGCCCACAAGTGGGGACACCCTCGGAAGGAAGGATGAGGTGAAGGAGATAGAGGGTGGTCGACCCAAGGAGCTACGACAGTACAGAGGGCAGTGTGCCTACAGTTTACTTGGATAGAGACTTCCCCCGTCAGGCCACGACAACGAACTCGCTCCCCTACAGCGGGACGGCAACGAGACCAGCAGCTGGGCCCTAATGGTCACGAAATGGTCCCAGCAGAGGAGCTGAGACCGGCAACCGACCAACCGGAGGAGGAAGTAGTTTTCCTCAGAGCATAACATCCTGCCATGCACCGCCGAGACACCCGCCGACACTTGTACCCTGAAACAGACCACCAGATAAGAGATGATGTGATAATGGACATGAAATGGAGGGACAGGAAATTCGGGATATGTAATTAACCTACCCAGCATTCACCTAGCGACCCGGGAAAAACCCCGGAAAATCCATGGGTCAGGTAGGTCGGCCACGAGGATCGAACCCGTGCCTCCATAATGAAGGCCACAGACGAAACCGCCTGATCCATGCTGCTGGGTACTGATGTAGTTAATGCGTAATTATTTGAATTTCCTTTGTGGCGTTTTGAACTGAGTCGATGCATGAAATGCTTTTATCAGGACCGTGTCTCCGAATAATGTCATTTTATGGTTGATTATTCAAAGTAATAATTAATAAGATTCTTTGCCCATAATGTGTTACTTTGTAATCATTTGATATAAAAGAAAACAAAACAACTCTATAAACAATATAAACAATATAACTCTTCCTGCCCGTTCACTCTTACAGAAAGCATAACTTCTTTATTAAAGCGTATGCCTTATAGAAGATGATTTTTCGTTGTCATGGATACCCTTCGTTTCTTCACACTTTGAAACATTCATAGCCTATTCTGTACTTTCGTTTCTCTTTCACTCACTGATTTTATACTTTTCCCCATTCATAATATAAACATTTTAACATTACACACATAACAGCAACTTCACTTATCTTAAAAGACAATTATGTAAATTAAATAGTCCGATAGATTTATGACCGATTTCACCAACACATGTTAAAATCGACGTTAACAAATATAACGTAACAATTGTTACAGTTATAACACTAATGTTAAATTTCTTGCAATTCACCAACCTGTTTTCTGAAAATGTTAAAAAGCACATGTTAACCTCAAGAGACTATGGTTGAGTTGTATTATTTTCTGGACGTACTACGATGCGCTTTTGTTTCATTTTCGTGTGTACACAGCTGAAACAAAATCGTAAATAAAGCCGTGAGACACATTTCTCATTGATGGAGAAAGAATTGTTAATTGAATTGGCGACGAAGTGTAAGGGTATCGTGGAGAATAAGAGAACGAATGCTGTGAATGTAAAAGAGAAAGATGTCATATGGGAAAATATTGGAAACGAGTTTAATGCAAATGCATGTGTCACTACTACAAGCACCAAACAATTTCGCGAGTATTACGTAAGTTTAAAATGAGGTGTGAAGGAGGACAAATGATGAGTGACTCAAACGTTTCAAGACCGGAGGTGGAAAGTGTATTATCCACATAATTCAGTGAATTATAAAATAGCAAAGTTATTAATACTTGAAGCAAAGGCGAGATCGGCATATTCCTTTCGATGCATATTCTAACTCAGTATTACGTAAATTTAAAACGAGGAGCGAAGAAGGACAAGTGACGAGTGACTTGAACGTTACAAGACGGGAGGTAGACAGTGTATTATCCACGTAATTCAGTGAATTATAAAATAGCAAAGTTATTAATACTTGAAGCAAAGGCGAGATTGGCATATTCCTTTCGATGCATATTCTAACTCAGTATTACGTAAATTTAAAACGAGGAGCGAAGAAGGACAAGTGACGAGTGACTTGAACATTTCAAGACGGGAGGTAGACAGTGTATTATCCACGTAATTCAGTGAATTATAAAATAGCAAAGTTATTAATACTTGAAGCAAAGGCGAGATCGGCATATTCCTTTCGATGCATATTCTAACTCAGTATTACGTAAATTTAAAACGAGGAGCGAAGAAGGACAAGTGACGAGTGACTTGAACGTTACAAGACGGGAGGTAGACAGTGTATTATCCACGTAATTCAGTGAATTATAAAATAGCAAAGTTATTAATACTTGAAGCAAAGGCGAGATTGGCATATTCCTTTCGATGCATATTCTAACTCAGTATTACGTAAATTTAAAACGAGGAGCGAAGAAGGACAAGTGACGAGTGACTTGAACGTTTCAAGACGGGAGGTGGACAGTGTATTATCCACGTAATTCAGTGAATTATAAAATAGCAAAGTTATTAATACTTGAAGCAATGGCGATATCAGCACATTTCTTTGGATGTACTGTCTTGTCTTGTACTTCCTCAGTAATCTTTATAACAACTTGTTTGGTCAGTCTATACCTCCGTCTGATATTTCCTCAAAATAATTTCTCCTCAAAGGCCGTACTCTATTACGAATGCCATTAGACGGTCTTAAATATAGCAAATCGACATCAACAGCTGAGTTCATGCTCGCCATCTTGACTGTTTACAATTGTTAAGGACTTAACATCAGAAATTTGGTTTGTTAGTTTAACAAGAGATTTAACACGAGTGTTACGCTAACACTTGTTGGTGAAATGCAAGTTTTGTTTTAACTGTTGCTAAACTCGTGTTAAGTCTGAACATCTGTTGGTGAAATCGGGCATTAATGGTTTGGGATAAAGTATTTATATTAAAAAATAAACATTGCGTAATTAATTTTTAAATACAGACAGTCGATTCTGTTTTTAAGTTTATTTCATTTTTATGTTTTGGTAGTACTGACAGAAACATAGTAATCTCTAGTGATGGTAGCGTTGGCAACGCAGTTGTATGTGACTGCAAGTGTTTACGAAATCGATCTCAGCAATTAATAAGAAAAATTTACATAATTTTCTTTTAAAATAAGTGAAGTTACCTTTACAAATATTTATATTTGTGTAGTGTTTGTTGCTTCACTATAGCTAGGTTCATTTTTACGTAATTTTAACACTTTTCAACAATTTCAAATACTTAACGTAACTTTGAAGCAATACAAATAGCGTAAGACTTGAAGCTTTCGCGTCGAGCGTAATTGATTAAGGTTTCCGTAGACTGTAAAATGGCCGAAAGCTCGATCTTCTTAAATTTGACGCGGCTGATCACCCATGAAGCCTTAATCAATACAAATAACATCACAAAACTGTTACAAATCAGAGGAACAGTTGCCGAAGCTGTCATGTACCTGGCACGTGTAGAGGCATCAAGTTTCTTAAGGATACACATCACTTATAAAAGTAGAGATCGGAAATAAATATTTTGTTTACTACAACTCTATGAATAACGAGATCATATCAGCGCCACAAGAGCTTTTTCCGTGTCAGCGAACCTACTTACATGGAGCTGTTACATTTAACTAGGCCGGGTTAGAGTCAGAAGGCTAGCTGGTATGTGAGGGTAGGTAATCTAGGGAGGAAGGAGCGAGCATGTGTGCATATAGCAAGTCCCTCAGTACAATCTCGTTTATGTAACGTGTTCAATAAAGTGGCCCAGATCACTGCTGTCGCCGGTAAAAGGGCACTTGCTTCGGTTTCAACATAAACTTCCAGTAATCACAACTGCTTCTGACAAAACACAATCAAATTTGCTTTCTCCGCCTGCCTTGCTCGAATTGCTCTGCTTGTTTCTATTACATTCACAAATTAATCAACGAACCTTTCCCAGTTCGATTCCGCCCATTCTGAAATGCTCCCCCCCCCCCCCCGAGGTTTCCTCGATCAGTAAAGCGAATGTTAGAGTGATCTCTTCTACCAGACTCCCCCTATTTCTTCTCCTATCATATTCTCAGACTATCCTGAGCCTAAATGTTAACCGATGGACGGCAGAAGCTTGGACGTTGGGACTTATGGACTCCGCCACACATTGGGTGTTCGAGTCCCCACTGTTGCATCAATCTTGCCTCGGGAGCTTCTGGGTCACCCTACGGTGGTTTGCAGAAGTCCTAGGCAGTACCTAGCCAGTAACTGTCTGCACGTGTGACTGCACGTCTCTGCCTCTGCGTTGTCCGTATGTCCCCACAGGGGCGGATCGGTCCCCTTCAGCTGCTGTGGTGCGGGCACTGCGGATCCTTAGCACTCGTGGTACCTCTGACGTTACTAGAGGAACCTCGGGCCGAACTGCCGAGCCCCTCCCATCGAGAGTTGTTCGGATTTAGTTGGACTCGAGGGGGCAGTATGTTCCCGACACCCGCGGGAGATCGGTACCTCCGGCCAGGATTGGGCCGCCCGGAAGGGGTAGAGGTTTGCTTCATAAGTCCCGGGTACTAGCCTGCAGAGCTTTTAGACGGTGTTCCTTTTTTCATTTACGTCCTCCAACGTTAAGTCATATCAGACGATGAATGAAATGATGTTCAAATGAGTACAGGATACATAGAGCTTAGAGTTACCAGACATTCTTCTTTCAGGATAAGAGAAAACCTCCAACGTTAAGTCATATCGGACGATGAATGAAATGATGTTCAAATGAGTACAGGGTACATACAGCTTAGAGTTACCAGACGTTCATCTTTCAGTATAAGAGAAAACCTCCAACGTTAAGTCACATCGGACGATGAATGAAATGATGTTCAAATAAGTCCAGGTTACATAGAGCCTAGAGTTACCAGACATTCTTCTTTCAGTATAAGAGAAAACCTCCAACGTTAAGTCACATCGGACGATGAATGAAATGATGTTCAAATGAGTACAGGGTACATAGAGCTTAGAGTTACCACACATTCATCTTTCAGGATAAGGGAAAACCTCCAACGTTAAGTCATATCGGACGATGAATGAAATGATGTTCAAATGAGTACAGGGTACATAGAGCTTAGAGTTACCACACATTCATCTTTCAGGATAAGAGAAAACCTCCAACGTTAAGTCATATCGGACGATGAATGAAATGATGTTCAAATGAGTACAGGATACATAGAGCTTAGAGTTACTCGACATTCGGCTTTCAGGATAAGGGAAAACCCTGGAAAAACCTTATCCAGGTAACTCACCCTCGCCGAGATTCGGGTGAGTTGAACGTGAGGCAGACAAGCTACCACCACGCTACCGAGGCGGGCTAGTAGGTGTGCTAGATCACCAGGCGCCCCCACCGAGGTTGTTCGGTAGTCTTCGCCTTTGGGGTTGGCGCGCGTAAGTGGCGTATCCACTTCCATCCCGTCTTGTGTTTTCGGACCAGATGGGGGGGGGCCTTGTTAGCTTCTAGGTCTTGCCCTATGAAAAGAGCCTTGTAGGTGCCGGACGCCCTTCGGGGACAGCTCGGTAACTCCCTCTTTGAGAGGGTCAGTGATAGCTGCCCTACGTAGATCCCTAGTATATATATCCGTATGTACCTTCGCTGCACCTGTGGGTGCTACTTCTATTACAAATCTTAACGGAAACTTGAGCATTCAGACTTGCTATATCATCTTCCTATAAATCGACACAAGGATTTTTAAGAAACGAACTTATTTCAATGTTTTACATAGAACATTTTATCGTTTTCTCATCAAACCCTGGTTTTGATTAACATAAAGATAACACAGCTCCGATTACAGTGCAATTTCACATGAGCTACAAGAACCACAAATTAATTTCATATTGGAACTTCTCCTTGAAGGTCCAGAAATCGACACGAAAAATGTGATGCTAAAGTGGAGCCAAGAGAAGAATATGTGATACCTGAAATAGTTATTTTGATTTATCTGGGTAAAAATTTAAAGTTTATAATATGTTGAATAAAACTTAGTTAAGTCAGACTAAAAATTTATAAGTATTTCACTTAAAGGACACTAAGAGGTCGACAATTCAGTAAACAGGAGCTGAAACAAATCTGTTACCTGCCATGGAATGCGTCGGAATCAATCCCACCGCTAGTGAGTTTGGATTTTAAGTCCCGGGTATAGTACCAGTGGCCACTCAGTAACGTGAGGACACTGAGGCGCTTCGCTAGGTAGCGAACCCTGGTGTAGAGAGACAACTTTCCGGCTGGGAGTGCCGAAATGCTGACCACATCTCCTCCGGTATTGTTTGGATGACAGCTCACCTCTACATTGAGTAGATGTGGGCGTGAGACCGGTTGTCAGGCCTACGCCATGGGTTTTTATTATTTCACTCAGATTCACAACCTCTTGAATGAGGCGATTGTAATGCATTACCGGCGTCTTGAAAGAAAAAAAAAAGTTCTACTTTTAATTCAGTCGTAAACTACCAAAATGTCCACTTTCGCTCGCTCGCTCGTGCTGGCTGGCTGTATACAGCCAGAAGGTTTTTGCTGAGTGCCCACCCATTAAGGGTTTTACCGCAGGTAGGATTATTATTGAAAGATGCAGGATGAAGGTGATGTAGGTTTTTGATTGGGAGTTAATTTTGAGGTTACCAAGGTACCTTCGGGTTGAAAGAGAAGGTCCACTTTTACTATCAACTACCTACTATATATCGAGATTTAACTGTATTGGAACACCACAGTGAAGCGAAATAATTATTAATTTTTAGATGAGTCGTATTTATTACACATCTGCTTCACTTACTTACCTATTTTGAGGACATGTTTCGCAAATCATCGTTTGCATCTTCGGCTCTTATGCGACTAAAGCTTGATCCAGTGGTGTGGGTAATTCTGGGGTTGCTGCTGCCATCTGTTGATTTAGTGATGAACTTAAATGTGTGATTCTCTTCTGGCGGGATTTCAAAGTTCATTAGTTGGTTTTTATGTTTTTCTATGTATATTCTCTCCCATATGACGAGTTCACTATGTTTTTGTACGTATTTTAGTAATTCTGTGCTATCTTCAATTTCATGATTTTCAGACCAGAAATGAGCTGCTATTGCGGACTTATCAATATTTTTGTATCTTAAGTGCCTGAAGTGTTCTTTCTTTCTAGTGCCTATGTTTCTTTTTGTCCTCCCTATGTAAATTTTTTCACAGTACTTACCCTTAATCTTGTAAATGCCTGACTTTTCCTCTGGTTTTATCTTATCAGTATTATTACTGTTAAGTAGGTTTTTAATGTTGTAATTGTTTTTTTTTTAATCTCTGATTTCAAAAGAGATTAAAAAGATCACAGCTCTCACACCAATAAAACAAGAAATTAGATTTGATAAATTTACTTACCACCCCTGGGCCACAAAAAAGTTCCAAAAAATATTCAAGAAATACAATATAACATTGGCACCAAAAAACAATTACAACATTAAAAACCTACTTCACAGTAATAATACTGATAAGATAAAACCAGAGGAAAAGTCAGGCATTTACAAGATTAAGTGTAAAGACTGTGAAAAAATTTACATAGGGAGGACAAAAAGAAACATAGGCTAGAAAGAAAGAACACTTCAGGCACTTAAGATACAAAAATATTGATAAGTCCGCAATAGCAGCTCATTTCTGGTCTGAAAATCATGAAATTGAAGATAACACAGAATTACTCAAATACGTACAAAAACATAGTGAACTCGTCATATGCGAGAGAATATACATAGAAAAACATAAAAACCAACTAATGAACTTTGAAATCCCGCCAGAAGAGAATCCCACATTTCAGTTCATCACTAAATCAACAGATGGCAGCAGCAACTCCAGAATTACCCACACAGCTAGATCAAGCTTCAGTCGCATAAGAGCCGAAGATGCAAAACATGTCCTCAAAATAGGTACGAAAGTGAAGCAGATGTGTAATAAATACGACTCATCTATAAATTAATAAATACCTACTATATGTTTCAAATGGGAAGGTATTTTTCCTTGAGCACTACTAGGTGAGCAACCAATTGGAGTCCTGCGGTGTTGTCGTATTGCATTTCCCCTAAGTGGTGTGTGACGAGTGCCAAACTAGGCAATCTCTAATAAATACTATTCGCGCTAAGACAAAAATTCGATTCTAACAAATGCATTGCGACGTAAGCACTTAAATGAATATCATTATTGTTTGATATGTATGGTGTACATATATTTGAAATTACTCAGAACTGAAACGTAAACATTTGACATGACGTGATAAAAGAAATATGTACTTTGAATAAGCCAAGGTGTTTGTTAAATTCGATGAGAGGAAACGATACACTTCTTGCTAGTCTGGCAGAACGTGTCTGGTCACATTATATCTTTGTTTATGAATGGTTCGTAATCTCTATTTACTCTAGAGAGTTCAAAGCAGCATTATTCAGTTACTCTTCTATGTAAAGATGATCAGTGAGACACGATCCACCTTCCTCCTTACTACTGCCAGAACAATCCAATAGAGTTAATGTTGGCTCAAATTATGTTGCAAACAGAAATAGTATTTTTAATCTGACTGACGTTGAACGATTTACTCACGAAGAAATTGACAAGGAACACAACAAGACTGGGAGAACAGCGTGAGATATCAGACAAACTATAAGAAGACGACTTTCAGAAAGAAACAGCAAGTCACGAGATTTTGGAACCTATCATCATAAATTTGTAGCACTCAAATGAAAAAGACAATCACAATAACGAATTAACGTAACATTCACAGCTATACGGATGCACCGCTGGTATTTTCGTTGGATTAGAAAAATAAGTAATTCATAAACTATAATTAACTTTAAACTAAACATTTAATTATTATAAAAATTTGGAAAATACAGCTTACGTTCCCTTAGCGCCAAGAACACTCTCAAGTGTGCAAGAGAGACAGGGAAATACAGGATGTTACAAAAAGGTACGGCCAAACTTTCAGGAAACATTCCTCACACACAAAGAAAGAAAATATGTTATGTGGACATGTGACCGGAAACGCTAAATTTCCATGTTAGAGCTCATTTTAGTATTTCTCTTAAAATGTAAATTGAAATCATTCGTGCAGACAATTGTCAAAATACCCCATTGTGGTTCATGCACGATGGAGCTCCTGCACATTTCAGTCGAAGTGTTCGTACGCTTCTCAACAACAGATTCGGTGACCAATAGATTGGTAGAGGCGGACCAATTCCATGGCCTCCACGCTCTCCTGACCTCAACCCTCTTGACTTTCATTTATGGGGGCATTTGAAAGCTCTTGTCTACACAACTCAGGTACCAAATGTAGAGACTCTTCGTGCTCGTATTGTGGACGGCTGTGATACAATACGCCATTCTCCAGGGCTGCATCAGCGCATCAGGGATTCCATGCGACGGAGGATGGATGCATGTAACCTCGCTAACGGAGGACATTTTGAACATTTCCTGTAATAAAGTGTTTGAAGTCACGCTGGTACGTTCTGTTGTCGTGTGTTTCCATTCCATGATTAATGAGAAGAGAAGTAATAAAATGAGCTCTAACATGGAAATTAAGCGTTTCCGGACACATGTCCGCATAACATATTTTCTTTCTTTGTGTGTGAGGAATGTTTCCTGAAAGTTTGGCCGTACCTTTTTGTAACATCCTGTATAAAAAGAGTGGGGATAACGACGTGGCAACGCTAAAGGCTCTAACGCATCTGATTCGCTTCAGGCGAGAAATATTCCCATTTGAAACATATAATAAGAATATATTTCTCGTACATTACGAACGCTGTGGAGAATGGAGAATGTTCATTTCTCGGATAACCATATTTCAGTTCACTAGATACTATATAAGGTCAAGACCGTCTCTACGAGCAAAGCTATCATTTACAGAAAGGAATTAAACGCAAATAACTCTTTCAAGGATATTCCGAACAGCGGTCAACGTCATGTAAATGAAAGGTATCTTAGCGTGAGAATGGAGCCCAATTATGGACTAAACGATCTTATTAAAAACCAGTTTCACATGGGTTTTGTGTTCGGACGGTAAAAAGCAGGTGCAAATTCTCGTGGTCCAGTTCTGTTGACACACTGGTAAATCCTGCAATAAATCAACGACCGGTAATACATCTGGAACTAAAATGTAGTTTATTTGCTTTACTGAATATTACATGCATGAACAAGGACATTCACAGCTGCTCAAATTATCATACTAAGCAAAGTTTGAAACTTTAATTAGACTGTTTCTAGAATTTCCTCAGAATTAGGTGAAAAAGTAGCACAAAGCTACTGAGTCAACCTTTCATCCTCTATTACCAGGTAGACAGATGTTACTCTGACTTTATCTTTGTTAATACAAGGGATGTTCAATAAAGAATGATCATAATTTTTCGCAAAAAATTCAATCTTATTACATTCTGTTAGCTTAATGTAAAACAAACACGCCGCAGTAGTTTCATTGTTGGTACTCCTGGTTCCCGCCTGTGAAAACCAGGCAAGTTCAGATATGTTCAGCATCGCCTACCGCTGCAATGGAGTTAACACGCGAGGAACAATATGCGGCTTTGAAATTCTGCTTTCGTCTCAACAAATCTTCAGTTGAGACCTATACAATGTTACAGGAGGCCTATGGAGAGTCTGTTCTTCCCTACAGCACAGCTCGAAGATGGTTTAAAATGTTTAAAGAGGGGAGACCATCAATTTCAAAGGAAAGTGCACCCGGTACTCCAGTTACTGCTCTTACGGAAGAAAACATCAACACTGCTGCTGCCATTGTGAGAGAGGATCGACGAATTACCTTAAGATCACTTTCTGAAATACTGAACATTTCAACCCACACGTTGGTCACAGAAACATTACACATGAGACGTGTTTGTGCGCGATGGGTTCCAAGACTGTTGATCCCCGAACAGAAGGACATTCGCATACAGATCTGCTTGCAGTTGAAGTTGATGTTAGAGGAAGATCCGGAGTTTCTTTCAAACGTAAGCACTCTTATGAAACTTGGCTACTTCATTTTGATCCTGAGAGCAAACAGCAAAGCTCCGTGTGGAAATCTCCTTCATCACCAACCCCCCAAAAAAGCAAAAGTGGTTACTTCTGCTGGGAAGTTATGATTATCTCATTCTTTGATATTCATGGAATGGTTTGTCAGCATGTTGTACCTGCACACACATCAGTAACTGGACAATACTACAGGGATGTCCTGAAAACATTGCAAGTTCATATCAGGCGCAAAAGACCGCATTTCCGTGAAGCAGGCTGGATGCTGCACCACGATAATGCGCGGCCGCATATTGCCAATGTTGTTGCTGAATATCTTACAAAAATCAACGTGAAGTGCATCCCTCACCCTCCCTATAGTCCGGATTTAGCCACATGTGACTTTTTTCTATTCCCTAACTTGAAGAAACGCCTTCGTGGGAGACATTATCCATCATCAGAAGCAGTGGTGAAGGCTGCGGAGGCGATTTTGAAGGATCTCTCAAAAAAGGTTTGCAGCATGTCTTTGAAGACTGGCAGAAACGCTGGGACAAGTGCATCGCATTCAGGGGAGACTATTTTGAGAAGGGCCATCAAAATTATGAGGATGAGTAAAGCTACATTGTCAAAGATCATTCTTTATTGAACAGCCCTCGTGAAAACTTCTCAAAAACGCATTGATTATTATTCTCGGTAGAGTGAGAGAGGGACTGGCGCATTTCTCGGACGTGTGCTAAGCACCAATGAATGCAACACTTCAACCAATGGAACGCGCAGGAATCACAAATGACAGATGTTATGTCCACGTGGAGTAATCAGTGCGTTATCTGAGAGGTATCTGTTAACGAAGATAAAGCCAGGGTAATCTTTTGAGCAGCAGGATAATACACATAAACATCCATGTCCAAGGCAGGACTCGAACCCGCGACCGTCTACGCATGGAACTCTCTAACAACCACGGTTAGGAGGGGCGGAAAATTTTAACAATAAATTTGCAAGAGTGAGAAGAAAAAGACATTTGAGAGGTTATTATTTCTTCTTTTTGTGTCACCCTCTTTGGGGTATGTTGAATCAGTCATTTCCCTATGTGTTGTTCTTTTCTTAGTTCCCAGTATTTCTTTATTCTATCTGATCTTTCTTTTCTTTCTTCTGCCAAGATAATGGGTTTGGATTTTAATGTAGATTTGCCTTTGAACCTTATATTTTCGTTTTTAGTTATTACTTTCGATGTCCCGTCAAGTAATGAACTATTATTATTAATTATTATTAATAATTATTTATTATTATTATTATTATTATTATTATTATTATTATTATTATTATTATTATTATTATTATTATTATTATTATTATTATTATTATTATTATTATTATTATTATTATTATTATTATTATTATTATTATTATTATTATTATTATTATTATTATTATTATTATTATTATTATTATTATTATTATTATTATTATTATTATTATTATTATTATTATTATTATTATTATTATTATTATTATTATTATTATTATTATTATTATTATTATTATTATTATTATTATTATTATTATTATTATTATTATTATTATTATTATTATTATTATTATTATTATTATTATTATTATTATTATTATTATTATTATTATTATTATTATTATTATTATTATTATTATTATTATTATTGTTGTTGTTGTTGTTGTTGTTGTTGTTGTTGTTGTTGTTGTTGTTGTTGTTGTTGTTGTTGTTGCTGTTGCTGCTGCTTTTGTTGTTTTAGTTGTTAAGGATACCCATAACTACCTGAACTAATAACTCTAGCTTTTTAAGATTTATACCACAGATGTAACTTAGTACAAATATAATATAGCCCAAATTTTATCAGTTTCTCTTTGACAGTTGGGAAAATACGGTCAAATTTATTTATTTTTGTTTACGTCACATAAAAGGTCCCTCGTGACAAAACTCAAATTTTGGTCTAATATTTCAACAGGTTCCCAGGACGTCAGTTTTTTTTAATTTGTCCTAGGTTTTTCTGTGTCTCAATAACTTTAGGCTCCAAAGTTTTTTATAGGAATGAATATGGCTTTCTGGCTCAACATTTGAACATTTTTGTGTTTTGAAGTCAAAAAGGTGTGCTTAAATACATCTCACAATAAAACCCAGGGCAGTTTCTATTCACCGTGTCTCTATGAACGTTTGTAACAAGTTTCATTAGTCTAACACCAAAACTGCGACACAAGGAGCACATTGAATAATGAAAAATGCTGAAATTTTCAATAGCGAGAAAACAAGGATAAAGAATTGGAATTCATATCTAACACTAACATTCATGTAACTTTCTAACTAGATCAGAGCATTTAAAAATGGCTATCGAATGCTATCTAAACATTTTTCGGATTCAGGAAGGCTTACACTATTTTATAGACCAAAAAGAAGAAAACGTGATTTTTTGAAAATGTTCATGAAATTTCAGTCATACATATCCTTAAGAAGGAATCGCGCCGCTGCAACTGGAAGTGATACGTCGGGGCCTTAAGGCGTCTTCAGATAACCAGTTAGGACTTCCGCATTACTTGCTGCCATCCTTGCAGCCTTCAACTGTCTCCCGTCCACGTGTTTGTTTTGTTTTGTGCAACTCATCTGCACCAGTTGCATTTAATCACATGCAAATGTTGACAGTGAAGCATCGCCGAGATTTAACCAGGACAAGTCAACTGTTTTCCACAAAAACAACTGGATAATTATTGCCCTCCTTAATACCGCTTAGGGAAGAAAACCTTATGTGCACACTCATCTTTTTCTCTTATTCACCCTTCTGCAAATTAATTTATACAAACCCCTATAACGAATGTGTTTTCATAAGTAATCAAACAATTGTCTGCTCTAGAGCCAAATCGATCAAGCAGATGTTATATAAAGTTAATATTAATAATTACTAGAGCTTGAATAAGAAAAATATTGACCAACGAATATTAAAATTTAAAAATTAAAGTCATTAATATACCAATTGTTGGATTGAGGAAAAAATGTAAAGAGGGCTTTAAAATTTGAAACCTGCGATGAGGTAGAAACTAGCCATAACTCCACAATAAGTACATTTAAATGAAGGAACAAAAAAATACAGATACTTTTTTCTCTATGCCATTTTAAAGGGTATCTATATTGATGCAAAATAATTCCAGAAAGCATGTCAAAAACAAAATAGTACCAAATAGTTCATACCACATGAGCCAGAAAATTATTTGATAGAGAATTGGTAAAAGATTTAGCTCTTTCTTGATACTAAAAATATTAACTGAATTAAACTGTTTATCAGCTATTTGTTTGACTGTTTATTGTTGAACATAGAAGACAAGAAAATGTGTTCTGTAAGTAGCCAGACCGATGTGCACTACATGCATAACCCTGCAGATGGGAATATAGCACGAACACGTGATCTTTAAGTAGAAAGGTACCCCGACAGGCACTTACTTTGTTTAGTATTACAAGGCTTATTGCATTGTTTATCTTGAAGTAGATAGAACAATAAGTGTTTGTACAAGAGTAGAGAAAGTCATGTATACATCACATAACGACCAAAACATTTGACTATCACTTAAAGTCTACTGTATTCCCAATAAGATAATGTTTATCTTGAAGTAGATAGAGCAATAAGTGTTTGTACAAGAGTAGAGAAAGTCATGTATACATCACATAACGACCAAAACATTTGACTATCACTTAAGGTCTACTGTATTCCCAATAAGATAATGTTTATCTTGAAGTAGATAGAGCAATAAGTGTTTGTACAAGAGTAGAGAAAGTATGTATACAGCACATAAACGACCAAAACATTTGACTATCACTTAAAGTCTACTGTATTCCCAAAAAGATAATGTTTATCTTGAAGTAGATAGAGCAATAAGTGTTTGTACAAGAGTAGAGAAAGTCATGTATACATCACATAACGACCAAAACATTTGACTATCACTTAAGGTCTACTGTATTCCCAATAAGATAATGTTTATCTTGAAGTAGATAGAGCAATAAGTGTTTGTACAAGAGTAGGGAAAGTCATGTATACATCACATAACGACCAAAACATTTGACTATCACTTAAAGTCTATTGTATTCCCAATGAGATAATGTTTATCTTGAAGTAGATAGAGCAATAAGTGTTTGTAAGAGTAGAGTGTAATACAACAGATTCTTGGTAATGTTTTCTTTATTTGCCATCTACAACATCTATGGTCACATCATTAACTTTTTCCCTCGGAACAATTGCATATGACTTATCAGCATTGAGTGTACACTCGTTTACAGCGGAGACTATCTTCACACTTGCAGAACTTGAGGGATGAAGAAACATTCGCATTTTCCAGCCTGGAACGTCTCTAGGTTACAGCGTAGTTGAGGTCTTAGCCATGACATTTTGTATTACAGTGTTGAGATACTCACCCTAATTGCTTTTAGACTTTTTAATTAAACGCAATACATCATAAGGACAAGTATGTTGACCTAATTTTACAAGCCTTTAGCTTAAAAGCTTTAAATTGAAATTCAGACTTCGTTTAGGAAACCGGTTATGGATGAATCTATTTCTTCTTTTTCTATTAGGAACTTATAACAGAGAAGAATTTGTATATTTCTTGTAAAATGCATGTTTTGTGTTCTCCAGGTAAATAAAGGGCTCTAAAATGTTTGAATGTGTCTGTCCACGTGTTCGTGAATACAACTAAAACACGTGAACTCGATTATGCACCAAACTTTATATATAGTTATTTCCTTATGTTTTCCATTTTTATTCTTTCCGAGTCTTTACAGTTTTTTCTTTTGTCTGATTTTACACATAAATCTAAACAATATACATATGCTTACAAGGCGGGACTCGAACCGACGTTGTATACATTCTAGCGACCACGGTAACTTATGTTTTCTCATTCAAAACTACGCTTTGCATACGAAATGTTTTTTTTTTCTTTTTCTCAGAAATGGCACCAAAAGTTTTTATTAAATCATCCGGCCGCGCCGTGGCCGAGTGGATATACCACTCGACTCTCACCATGGCGCCCTGGGTTCGATCCCAGACGATCGGATAGCAAGATTTGTGGCGAAGAGCATGGCGGCTGTGGCGGATTTTCTCCGAGTCCTTCACCTTCATTCTACCA